>CM040762.1:3262552-3465052 GCA_022829145.1 Albula goreensis
CAGCAAAAGCTCCTCTTTCACGCAAAAGCACAGCTGCCAAAAAAATAAATAAATAAAGAATTTTTTCAACAAAAAAAAACCACGTGTCAAACAACCTTAACGAAACTGAAAGTGACGGGCCCCGGATGGTTCCAGAGGAACGTGCGACGGCCCTCTAGGCTAAAGCAGCTTTCCGCAGAGGACGGTGATCACGTACCGCGTCGCCGTATAATCATTTCCTGAGGCTATCGGTGGCAGCCGTCCTACCGAGACATGGCAGCACCTCACACGATTGAGATATCTTTTACATCTACACCAGGCCTGACAGACAGACAGAGAGAGAGAGAGGCAGTCACACAACCTCACCCCCCCCCCCCCCCACCGTCCCCCAACCCTCCACCCCCACCTCCCCTTCAAACATGAAAAAAAAAAAAACCCGAAGACTTTGGATAACTCATGCAAAGCATTCAGATGAAAATTCTCTCTTGGTAAAATAAAAAAATAAAAAAATAAATAAATACATAAAACCCGAGCCAAAGCAAAACTTGTGAGAAATATTGCGGGGCGAATGGAGCCAGGCAGGCAACACGGCGGACGGTATTCCGAACGCCGTCATTTGTCACAGTTTCGGATTAATCCGGCACCACTGCACGACTCGAACATCTGTGTCTAATGGGGACCTGCGAACCACCCAAACCCCCCACAACCCCACCCCCGCCACCCTCCCTGATCTCCCTCTCAAACCACACAGGCAATTCCTGCTTTGAAATGGGGCTGAGAGACCCCAGCGCTGACCCTCTGTCTATGGAGCGGGATTCAATTAATTTGCCCGGAAATTGTGAAAATCTACCGTTTCCTTTCCTATTGGGAGCTCAGGACAAAGGCTGCTTTTGATGCTTCTCTCATAGTCGCCGGCTCCACCAGTCTGAGCGTGGGGTATAAAGAAATAGCGGCTTTTCCATGACATTGGAAGGGTCAAGTACAACATGCATATACATCGGCCTCCTGATGCTTCCCTCTCTCTCTCTCTCTCTCCCCTCCTCTCTCCCACTGTCTCTCTCTTCCTCTCTCTCTCTCTCTCTCTCCCTAGCCCTCTCTCTCGAGAAACTTTGTTTTTTTTTTTTTTTTTTTGCAGTGACAAAAATTTTGAGTTTGGCCAAAGCAAAAAAAAAGTGCTCAGGAAGCACAAAGCAAAGCGTCCAACTTCTGTGAATTGCGTCTCACAGCTAGGCTGGTATACCATCTATCTGAGCACCACTGGTCTGCATAGATGCCAGAAGGCAGGAGTCCATTCACCAAACACACTATGGTGAGCAGATCATCAATATCCGCTTGTACCTGAAAGATACTCTTTTCACAACACGCTCTTCTCCGCCCGCTTTTTTAAATGCAGGTGAATGTTTCTGGCGCTCGGCTTTTGTTTTAATTTGAAAGCGAAGTGCAGTGCAGGGGCAGATGAAATCAGAGGTCTTAAACATTCAAAGACGCAATTCAATACATCCGCACATCTAATGGGCCCAACGCTTGCAAAGGAGTTCATTTAGGTTTTCAGATCAAAATGCCAGAAAAAGGTTTCCTTTTTTCTACAACTGTTGCATACCCGCTATTGAAATTTAAGGTCATTTTCATGGAGTCACCATAAAAGGCTGTGCATAACAGTTCATCAGTGGGTAAGGTTACCTAATTTCAGGTTTTATGCCAAGAGTCATTAAAGGTTTAAAACTGAACTCCTGGGAAATGTACTGGATGGATGTACTGAAACAACAGCAGTTAAAATTTATATATAAGAATTATACACAAAGGGTTTTTTTTACTGGGTTTCATTTGAACAGCAACAGTTCAAATGCCTCAGAAAAAAAAATATTAGGAGCTACATGAAAATCAAATGAACATAGTCTCTTTAAGCGTGTATGTAATTCAATAACGAGGGAATTCAGTCCCATAAACACTATGTCTTATTCTGTTTTGAAATGAAAAGAATGCTTGTCTGCAGCAAAATATGACATGCTCAAAGAAAATGATGTTATAATATTAAATTAGCTGTTACTCTATTGCATATTCTCTTAAAGAGAATGAGAGCATTTCATTGACTCTATGGGACTTTTATAGCTTTTTGGGTTTTATAGAAGAGTTAGCTGGTTTATATGTTGCTGTTTTTGCATCCCATCTCCTTGAAGAGAATACTAATTCAGTTGCACAGAACACATTATGCAAGCAGCGAACCTGTGGAGATGGTAGATGTTAAATATTTACGGTAACATGATGCCAAAACCTGACAAAGTTTATTGATTAGAGTGCCACTTTTGCCGTTACTATAACACAGGGATATGATGCTAATCCACAGAAAGGAAAGCAATTATCTTGCAAGAGGAATCCAGCATTTATGAAAGAAAAAAGACAGAAAGCTAAGCTCTGGCCCTGATGTGATTTTAAAATGGAGAGGGGGAAAAAAAACCCAGGTAGACTTATTACTGCCGGCTATGTGAAAGAAGGCGGTTTCACTGAGGCAATATCTGTAAAAGCGATTGCGTTAGAACAGCGTCTGCTCTCCCCTTCACTCACCTGCCACCGCAGAGAGCTGTGAAGAGAAGGCCGCTTACCGACACAGATTTCTACATGCGGGCCGGACACACAGGAAATAAGGGTTTTCAGTGGAGGGGATTCCGTGGCGGACAGTGGAGACAGTCACAGGGGGTGTGTTAGAGAGGCCGCTCCGTTTCAAGTTGAAAGAATTAAACTCTGCTGAGTGACTTTCCTCCCAGGCAAGGCTGGCTATTCCCTAGCAGAGAGAGGAACACGCTGACACACACACACACACACACATAAGAACTCTCATACATACACACTCACACTCACACTCACACACACACACAGGCACCCTCATACATACACACTCACACACACGCACACACACACACACACATAAGCACTCTCATACATACACACTCACACTCACACTCACACACACACACACACACACACACATAAGTACCCTAACACATACACACACACACATACACATGCACCCTCATACATACACATTCACCCACACACATAAGCACCCTCGCACACACACATGCATGCACACCCTCATGCATACACATTCACACACACGCACACACACATGCACACTCATACATACACACTCACTTGCATGTATGCATATGCACACACGCACACATACACACACAGACATGCCTGCAAACGCATGCTAACTCACACACACACATACACACACACACACACAAATGCACTATAATTTCATGACTTTCAGTGAAAATAACAAGCAATCAACTGGCAACCTAAGTGAGTAAAATTGCTTCTCCAATGGAAACACACAATACTGTTTTTGCATTCCCCTCCTCTTTCTCACTCAGATTGAGTCTGTCTTATCAGTCCCACAGAAAGGCTGTTTCCCACAGATCGAGGGAGAAGAGGCAGCGCATTCGTAACTCCTCAGATTAAAGTGACAAACAGCCCACTCTTCTTTTCCACACCATAGATGCGACACCAATCGTACATTGCCTATGCCGTCGGATGTTGCCTCCCTCTCTCGCTGCCTCTTTCAAAATTACAGTTTGTGAGATCGGTCCCCTGCAATTTGCATGCTTCATTCAGGTTTCAGAAACGCTTATATTACAGGTGAGTGGTTGAGGTGGCTTGAAACACAGCCTCCAACTGGGGCCCTTTCTTACACAAGATCAAGGCTGGTAACCAATCGAACCAACTTACTCTCTTCGAAATTGAAGTTTTTTTAAGGACACATACTTTTCTATTTTTAGAATGACAACAACAGATTCCAAAGGAATCTCTTTATCCGTCTCCTCGAAGGAAGTTATGTTGAGATGTAAGGTCTAGTTTGATTGGACTGCATATGCTCCTTTAGAGATGTGTGCCTCTGTTTGATTGGGTCCCACAGCCCATGACTCAGCAAAAAAAATGTAGCTGACCTTTCAGTGAGTCAGCAGAGCACAGCTCAGGCAGTTCCGATGACATCATCAGTGTGTGCCCAGTCAGGGTGGGGTGGGGGCCACCAGCTGAGCTGTGCAGCCGATTGTCCATAGTCCATTTCCCCTGCAGCTGGCAGAGCCAGCCTGCAGGCTTCTGGTCCAGCAGGTAAGACACACCTGTGCGATGTTTCAGGGACAGAGCAGACGAACGAAACCCCTCCCTTCCCACGGAGATGATATGGGTATTTCTAAATATAAACATTTCATCACCAAATTATCAAAACAAAGCTTCATAAAGATAGCATTATTTGTTAGATGGGCCCCTTGGAAAAGTAAACTCAAAGCAAAAGTTAACATCTAATACAATGTGATTTTTTTTACACAGCGTCTTTTTTTAAAAAATCACTATTTCTAACAGCAGCAGAGCAGATCCTCTTTATGAAAGTGGTAGAAACATCTTTATTTTTGTGGATTGGGAGGGTGAGAAACGCACCAATAAAAAAAAAAAAAAGCCCCAAAACAATTACCGCGCAACATCTCAGACATGACAGATTACATTACTATAATGCAAGCTGTGGCGCCCGACTGTCACACCAGCGCTTAGATGCTATCCCAAAAAATAAAGAGATTAGCCTCCGCCTACGAGCGCTTCCCTTATCATCTGATGTGGAGAGCAACATGAGGAATCGCGCCTCCCTCCATTTTCCCAGCAGCCTTTGGGGCTGGAAATAAAATGTGACACACTGGAGTGAAGTGAAACATATCATGTTCGTTTACTATGAGATATTATCAAAATCAGAAAGAAGATTGAAAAATTGTAAAATCACAGGAAAATATACAAATGTTCAAATAATAATTTACTATTATTGCGTCATTATATTATTGCTATACAAATAACTGTGGCTTTCAGACACTGCAATGTATTAAGGTATACTAAAATCCATGGTAATCCATATATTTCTAAGCATTGTTTAGAGCCAGAAAAGATGATAACTAATATTCTATACTCCGAATGAGGGTGTCCTGTCCTGTAGGTGCCAGAGAGGAGAATACGCGGCCGAGTTCTCCGAGGCGGCATTCAGATCTGCGTTCTCTGCTGTGCGGACAAGAGCCTTCCTCACCCCCACCCTCCTCCCCCTCACCCCCCCCCCCATCACCCCACCCCCCAGAGCGAGGAGGAGAAGCGTGGCATTCTCGTATGTAATATGGGAGATGAATTACCCAATTAACTCATTCACATGATAAATGGTGTGGGGGGTGAGGGAGAGGGAGAGAGGTGGAGGGGGGGTGGGGGAGGTAGCCTTCCCAATTTGCATAAATTGAAATTGTTTGCCGACCTGCTACTCTTCAAGATTGCCTGTGGGTTATGAATCCCCCATCTCCATAGTGTGGCAATACACTGAACACTCAGCCTGCTTCCTCCTCTGTTCAGAGAGAAACTGACAGGAGAGTGATTTTGGGTGGCTGGGAGGGGAGGTAGATGTGAGTGTGTGTGTGTGTGTGTGTGTGTGTGTGTTTCACAGCCAAACCCCAAATCTCCGTACATTTTTACAAAATAAATCCCAAGAGGTACCATATCAGTGCTATGGCATACATATTTACTCATGTCCTAACACATATCGAGGTATCGTCATGACAAGTGATGGCTAACTTGCCCTCCAGAAAAAAACACAAGCAAACAAAGTGCATTTCTTTGGACATTAAAGAGAACAAAAGGGAAATACAGCATATCTTCTGTGACTGAAACAGCTAAATAAATAGATAACCCAGATATGAAACCATGTTCAATATCAGCGTTTTGGAAATATTATTATTATATTATTATAACCACCTCATGAACACCCAATATTTTTTCCTGTGGGTTATAATAAGATCAGATGCCACACACAAAAAATAAAGTTTTTACCGCCAGTCGCTAAGTTACCATCATCCATGACTGACTGTCTTACAGGGAAAATAATCAAGTAAATAACGCAAATTTATTTTGGCATTAAAAAGCCACAACAAAAAACATGACACATCATGGATGACAGTGAGTGTTGTTATGGCGATATGTGACATAGTCAGCAGGTGCAGATCATCCAAAACTGCTCCAAAATAAAACAGAAACCTCTTCTGATCCCTGGCATCTCCTCATATGCTGGTCTGTTCATATTGCCATATTGATCATATACTGCTGAGTGTATTTAGTGTAATTTTTAACATGACTGTGCAGCTAATTTACCCCAGAGGACAAAAAAGGCTGACCGGTTCGAATTGACTGATTCATTGATTTATTAAACATAAAACTGTATCTCTATCATGGGTTCTGGAAAAGTCTTAAAAACAATGTAGAAGATAATTTGGGATTTTTAAAAAAGGAAAGGAGATAGAGGGTTGCACCTGTGTCATTAACTACAGGTGCAAACAAGTGTCAACACAGGCGTCGACACACAAAAACAGACACCTTACACCGATCCCTCTCTCTCTGTATTTTGTGCCAGTCGCAGATAAATGTTTACTGTACCGACATCCCCGCCACACAAAAAAATGAGCATCAAGACTGTAAAAAAATTAAAAATTATGTCAACGCAGGGTTTACCAGGCAGCCAAAGGAGCCAGCATCTGCCACCTCGCATCGCTGAATGCATGGGAGACGCTCCACGCTAACAGTGACACCCCATCGCGCGTTTTTTTAGACGTCCACCTACACAAGCGCGCATCGCTGCGCCGTGCATGGCCTTTATCTCTGTCTGCCTCTCCTGCAGGAGGGGGAAGGGGGGTGGCAGGGTCCTGGGGGGGGGGGGTAGAGGGGTGAGCGGAATGGGGGTCGGGCAGAGAAAGGGCGGGGAGCCAGCTGACAGACATTCCCTCTGACATCAAAGGCAAACAGACACTGCAGATGTGACTAAAGGGGGAGAAGGCAGGCCAAAGATACCATTCCATCTCAATGTGCTTTATGCTATGCATCACCACTCTCAACAGGCTGGATGGCCCCGGCAATTTAACTCGTCTCTAAACTTGTCTGTGGATTTCAGAGCAACATACCAGCGTATCGCAGAGCACAAGAGCAAAGATGGCATCAGATAAAACACCTGGTCAAATTTTGGGCAGCTACTGGGTGAGGTGGTCTTTGTTTTTACATTAAATTACAGTCATTAAACAGATGCTCTGATCCACAGCGACTTACAAAGTAGAGAGCATTAAGAGCATCCAACCTGATTATAGATCCCCCACGCATAGCGAACCACGCTTCCCAACCAGCGTGTACTTAAGCAGCATCACTTAGCAACAGTTCAGAATAGCCAAGCGAGTCAGGATTAAAATGCAAACAATAAATTCCACCCGTACCTACTCAAAAACTCAAGGCCGTAGACAAGAGGACCTCAGCTCGGTGAAAAGTTGAGTCTGAAGAAGTGAGTCTTCGGTCTGATAAAGTAAGGCTACAGATTTCCATAATGGCTAATTTCAAAATACCGTTGACCAAGCCTTCTTAGGAAGCTAGCAGCCCACAGCGACAGGTTGATATTAATTTAATTCTCATGTGAAGGGGAGGCCATATGGCCAGGAGGCCTCAAACATAACTCAGAGCCAAGAGGAGCATCTTTAAAAATCACCCAAAACAAAATCTGCAAACTTTCAAAAGCAGGTGTCTTCAGAAGTTTCCAGAAGCTTCCATAAGCCAGGAGAAGGTTTCACATGAAAAGTCTGTTGGAGAACGTGCCGGCCAGGATGCGTTTCTTGGCTTCTGATGCGCGGATAGAAGAACCCCGAAGACTAGCTGAACTTTGGTGGCGTGTCTTGAACACCTGTCTCGGCCATTGCCAAAAATAAGAGTGGGGCGCGGGGGGTGGAGTTGGAACCCGAAACTAGGAATGGCACCCTCACTTGGGACATGTTGGCACAGACGATCGGGGGAGAAAGCAGGGAGAGGCAGCAGGGGAGACCTGGGAGCCAAGTGGCACTGCCAAGGGGCTTAATGAAAAAGAAGACAAACCAGCGCCCATATTCTTAGGAAACAGAGTGAAAGCAGCTGATCCAAGATCAGTTTCCCTGTTAGATGGCCATTAGGATAAGGTTGGATACAGAGAGAAGGAAACTGATCCCGGATCAGTACCTCTGCTCTGTGAGGCTTTATGAATACAGGCTCTGATCTAGGATCAGTTTATCCTCTTTCGTTCATAATGGATGATGTTGAGTCATGGAGAAGAGGACACTGATCCTAGAACAGCCACTCCATGATGCTTTATGGATATACGCCCAGGGCTAAGACAAAGGTCTGTATTCACATCCTTATTTGTTCTCAACTTTGACTCAGAATTAAATAAGTGCAAGTGTGATCGATTTTTCTCTGTACAGACACCTTTACTGAATATTTCATGGAAAAATATGATTAATTCAAGGCCAAAATATGAATGTACTCAACATCTAGAGCCAAGCTTGATTAATTAATTTAGCTTTTTTTTTGTTATAAAGTGGAAAAACAGCCCCACCCTAAGGCTATCTTGGCAATCACGCTGACCGTTGTCAGGTAGGCAGGATTTGTTGTTCCCAAGGCAGCCACCAGTATAACCAGTGTTTCCCCTGAACGACATGTCAAGAGTTCAGATGATGACATGAACCATCTTTCAGCTGCAGCTGCAGCTTTTGGCTTCATGAACCTCCATAATGGGCTATGCTGATTCGTCAATCACTGACTTGTTTGGGCCAATCAAAAGGCCATCACCTATGCAAAGTGTTGATGAAATCATATGCACAATTGTCATCTCAATGGTATTTTCTCACAATGTATGTTGCTTAGCGCAGGATTTGTCAAGAGCCTCACAATACCGTACCATCACGACGCACAGACCATGATGAGATGTGATTGTACAAAATGAGAGGGGAGGTAATCCAATGTATTCCTCATGAACACTGTGAAACTAAAAAAGGGTTTGATTTTCATCATAACCATTAGAAACACTGCAATCATTCACCTGATGAATAAATACCTGTCAAAGCCCATTTTGCAAAGACACATTATCTGGGGGGTCAGAGGTGAGCTGACGGTGGGGGCTGGGGGACAGGGCTCCGAACACACACAGCATATGTTGGGCCATGACAGGCTGTCTGTCCACGTCCTGATTAGCGGCAATGCGGAGATCCACTTCGGGCGGGCTGTTGGCGGCAGCTGTGGCCTGGTGGGAGGTGTGTGTTTGGGGGTGTGGGGGGTGCAGAGGGGGATTGGGGTGGGGGGTGCGGGATCACCCAGGATACGGTGTGCCTCCCTTCCAGCTGTCACTAGTCCACTCTGGAAATAGCATGTGATTCGTTAGGCAAATTTTCTCTTAGAAAAAGACAGGCTGAGTACTGGGGCCTGTCCACTCACTGTAAAGCATATTGGCCCTGAGGCTGCTCGAACAGCTCCCAGACCTCCTTTAGCCCGTCCACACACTGTCACACACTGTCGCTCCCGCAGCAGCAGCTCAGGTACCTACACAGCATCGATAGCAGTGCTTCAAACCCATGCCTCCCCTGGAACAGGATTCCACATTTGTTTTATTGCTGTTTTTCATTTCATTGATCCAATTTCCACCCTGTCACCCTTTTCACAGGTTGCCTTGATCAGTCAGCTTTGAGTTTCCACCCCAAACATTTTCTAAAGATTTGCCTTGCGGTTTGAGCAATTACAAATGAATACTCAGTGTCTGAATGGTCAAACTGCTCCTTCAGACAACTTCATCATGGCAGGTTCCATTAAGCCTAATTAATCGTATGCAGTTACAGGTTCAAGTGGAACTAGGAATGGCTGCAGCACTCCAACACCAGTGTAACCAGCCACTGAAGTGCACTTGTGTGCTATGAACACAATGATAAACAAAATGGCTGCCAAGCACAATCTGCATTGATGAGTGTACTTAATTATTATTGTTATTCTTGTTGTTGTTATTATAATCATCACTATTATTGTTTCCAGCAAGCAACAGATCTAGGCAGATCCTGTGATCACGTAGGAGGATGCAGCAGGAGAACTGGTTCTGTCCAAACCGCACGGCTAAATGTCACACAAAACACCCAGAACACTGTGCCTGGGGCCTCCTTTGTCTTTCAAAGGGGTGCAAAACATTTAATGTCCGCGTTAGGTCGGCGTCGGTCTAATTCAGTTTTTTTTTTCATCCGACAAAAAAAAGACAAAAAAGAAAAAAAGGAGCCTAATTGGTCCGTTTGAAACCATGGAGACATTTTCGGCTCCCGCTAAGGGTTGCAATTGAGCCGTGGCTCTTTGGGTTTTTGTTATTTTTATTATTTATTTATTTATTTTTTTGTAAAGGCGGTGGCGAGCAGAGCAAGACCCTTCAAAGACAGGCGGCGAGCTGGAAAAGGTCAGTCAGAAAACCGCACTCCCACAGCTGACAGCCGCGATAAAGCCAGACAGAGACTGTGCGCTCCGAGGTAAAGGAGATTAATTGGAGTCAACAACTGGAGGAGGGGCAGGGGTTTGGTGGGGGGGGGGGGCGGAGACTGATCTGAGATCAGACCGGAGACGACAGCAAAAGAAATTCAAAAAAGCTCGCCCATCGCTAACTAAATTACCATCGATAGCGATCTGACAATTAAGTCACAAGTCTTTGACATTAAGAAGAAAAAAAAAAAAAAAAAGCACCCACTTTGGACTGGAGTGCTGGCTGAAGGAATATAAATAATAAAACATTTTTAAAAATATATTATACATATATCAAAGGCTTCTCCAAATTATATCCCTGTCACATTTAGCTGCTAAAGAGGCATGCCCTTCGATAAATCAACTTTCGATCCGCACATTGTGCCCTGAGACAGTAAAGTGGGTCATGATTTCACTTGCAAAATAACGTTGGTTTAAAAAGGGTACACAGTCACTGCTGGCTGACCTTTCTGTGTTCTGAGAGATTTCCGGGAGCAGGGAAAAAACAATCCCATAAGACACTTGTTCCTTAATCTGGCTCCGCGTGAAGCTCCTCGGCCCTGTTACAGAGCACAGGATCAGGGAGTGAACCTGTCACAAACATCAGGGGGTTCCCAAACACAAAATTAAGACATGCTAACGTGCTATAAAGGACCGCTTGACTCATCATGGTGTTCTTCAGCCATAGATCACACCCCATAATTTTACAATGGGGTAGCACAAACATCCATGTCTGAAAACTGATATGTTATGGGTCAATTTTCTAACTTCCTTTTAAAATGATTCCACATTTATATATACACACCATACCATGTTTTCTGCATGTTTCAAAAATACAAAAAAATTCTTGCAAAATGTCTATAGCAATTTTATAAAATTCATATATAAATTCATAAATAAATATTAAATCTTACATTTTTTAATAAGATTTTTTGTATAAAACGTATGGTGTGGAATAAAACCAGGCCTTATTTTTAGTTTACCACTCCAAAAAGGTTCTAAATACCACTAAAAGAATCTTGTAATTATTTGGGAACACTTTCTTGATACTATCTGGAACTTTTAACATAACATTTAGTACTATATAATTAACGGATCTATACTACAGGACTAGTAGCAGTTTTACAGAATACCAAATGGATTGTTTATGGATCAATAATTGTACTGTATAATACCAAAAATAGTTCCCTCATGATTACCAAGAACCTCGGCACAGCCTTTTTTCCGTGCAACGGTTTCCATATATCGCAATGCACATTACCATATGCATTAAGGCTAACACAGGTTAAAATGTGAGCTCTCCACACGCGCCCAGCCCATTAAAAGCAAAGAATCTGCATAATGCTAGCTGAATCTCAAAACGCCGCTCGCCTCCTCATTTCGCCCGCCGAAATACCAGCAGCAGCAGTAGCGGTGAGTGGCGAGAGAGAGCGGGCGAGCGAGCGAGCCAGGCTGGGTACACTTATAAAAAAAGGTACATTATAATAGATGGCTTGACCTTTTCAGCCAGCAGCCCATATAAATTCTGCACGGAGCAGAAAGAATAATGGTCAAATAACCCACAAACACAAACTGAGGAGGAGCCCTTCTGTCCCAGCTTTAACCTCCAGCGTTTCCGTCAACAGGTCGGTGACGTGGCCAGACCCAGACGCGGCCGTCAAACTTACATTTGCATTTCGAAGGCACTCTGATAGAGAGACACTTAAACACAACTAAAGCATGCGCACATGCAATACATTCATGCAGCTGGGCAACATACTGAGCCGTGTCAGTTGTAGGTGGGCTTACAAAAATGTGCATTGGCAGGGATCTCACTGGGAATTGAACCTGCAACCCCTGAATTACAAGCCCAGTTCACTCACCATCATACATCACATACAGTGCCAACGCCATTCTCAATTACCTCTTCCATAGGTAATATAACATAACGTTTTCAGCATCTCTGAGGACACAAATGATTGCAGCTTTAAGAGTGCATTGTGGGCTTCTCAAGCTTGGGGGTGTGACCTTGACCACTTCCTCTTCCTGGTTCTTTCAAAATGGCTGCCATCGCAACCACCACATTGCATTTAAACAAGAAAGGTAAGCGTGCTAATTGTAACTGTAATCATCATTTGATGTTAAGTTTGTTCCTAACTGTCCCTATGTTCCTATTTACATTTACCATGAAACAATTTAGTGAGACTGCAAACTGCCACCCCCTCCCCCCTCCCACCTCCCACCCTCAAAACACACACACACACACAAACAGACAAGCCACAGCCATAACTCAGTGAGAATAAGCAAACCGTCGCTTAATGATCATGTCAAGAAGAAGAGACGGACATTACTCAGAGGCACGGAAAACCGAAGATACGAGGACGCCACCGCACACTTCCTATATTATTGTTAATGTCACCTTCGCAGCACTTTTGCCAAGGACTAATATATTGCACTGCTGAGAAGTGCATACTGTAGTATCGATCATTTAGCCAGCCGGGTAATGGGCCTGTTGTCTGAACACAGGCTCTATGCAAATCGATGGGCGTCCATTCTCTCTCTGTCCTCAGCAATGATGGATTGCACTTATATAGTGCCTTTCAGGAACTCCAAGCGATTTACTGTGAGAGCAGCTGGAGTGGTAAACATGGGTACATACTATCAGTGTGTAGCACCTACTTTGGGCAATTCAGGGCGGCCATTTTGAACCATTTGCTCTCACCAGTTTCTATGCCCCTGTTATATTTTAATCCAGTCTTTTACTCTCTGATTCATTTTATCTCTTCTTTTTTTAAAATTTGGAATGCAAATGAGTTTGGAATGTAAACATGTTTACAGGCACTTCTCTAGTCGAGCAGCATCCTCTCTCAGCTGTGGGAGAGAAAGTTCGCCCAGTTTGTTGACAGACTCAACAGGTCAGGACAGCCTGAGTGAAAATACTGTCTGTGATCTCCATTTCCATAACGCTCACTCACAATACACAGTAGGTCCAGTAACAGGTATGTACTGCCTTGTGGGTGTACCGTCATCATTTATTCTGCAGGATCTAGAACTGTAAATGGACTTTTTTGATTTATTCCTTTTTTCCCCTCCCTCAAGGACAGTTCACAGCAGTTTCATCACCACAGAGTCTATGTGTGAACATAGAGAATAATTATTAAAGCATTTGAATTATGAACCTTAAAAGCTGCTTTTATTAAAAAACGACCAATTAAATCCTCTGCTGAGGAAAAGTAAGCGTTTACAGACAGTAAAACATCACTGAATTATTTTCACATTATTTCACACTGGCGTCTTTATTTAAACGACTGTGTAAACTGAGTTCTGTTTGGCCCACAATGCATTGCGTTTTTTTTTTTTTTTTTTTTTTTTTTTTTTTTTTCACAGGCTGGACTGAGGCCTGTGCAGGGTCTACAAGCCGCATTCATAATTAGCGATATAAATTAATTAGCCGCAGAAGGGAGAAGGGTCCGCTTCTGAGGAAACCTCATTAAACAGTCAATTGAATTATGCACCACACATTACGGTAACCTTGGGGGACTTCTTCAGCCTAGCGGAGCCCACTCACCCGTGGCTGTGTGTGTGGGTGTGTGCGTGGGCGCGTATACACGTTCGCACACAAGCGTGTACGTGTGAGATAGAGCACTGGTTTACACATTCAGGTGCACAGCCAAACACGCTATTTTACAGTGTGCCCATACAGCAAGACGCTCTTATCCCACTCCAGAGCGGCTGCACAGAAGTACATAAGTTAATTCGCACGGGTTAATCGAGGGCAGGGGCTCAGAAGAAGAGGGATAATTAAGAGTCAGTAACAGTGAAACAGGAAGTGCTGTAAGCAGAGCTGTAAGCGCGGTCCATTTATTTGTGGTGCAAACTGATGCCATAAGGATGTGATGTATCAGCAGCAGGAAACAGGAAATTGGTAAGTGTGGGAGGGCAGCAGAGTGACGGAAACACCAAAACAACCACGGCAGGGCAAAGGTACAGAGGTGACGGCCTTCTAGTTTTTACAGAGACTGTATGGCTATCGTCATTGGCTAGTGATTAGAGGCAGGCCTCTTTGCCAGCTTCAAGAATAAATGTGAAAAGGCCCACTTCAGCCAAATAGGATAACGATGTCACATCCATAATATATGCAAATAACATGCGTCACGGCACGTGGAAAATCCTTTTATGAGGAAGAGGGAAATTTACTTTTACAGCCAAAATGCTAATACGTTCAGCGCACATGTCAGGTTTCAGAATTAGGTCATTGCGCGACACCATTTTCAAACTACAATGTGTGATATGCAGCTGTTAAAAAGAAAAGGAAAACCTCAGGATGAGTCAGGTAGGGTTTAAACACAGGAATGAGGGACTGAATTGTGCTTCCTCTTCGATGAAAGTCCCCTGGGCAGTTCTCGCAGTACAGGCTGAGGATCACTCTCCTTGCTGTGGCATAATTACCTCCTTTACGTTACAAGTGGATTTCTCTGACTGTGCAGGTTAAGCCGCTGTGATTCTACATCTCTGTCATTTTAGATGCAACTTCGCCAAATGGATTTTAGCTAAATTTTACAACAGCTGCTCTCATCTTATTGCGGCTACACTGGAGCTTGAACCATCAACTTTCCAGGTCCCAGTCAAGGATCTTAAGATTGTTACCCAAGGCTACAGGCCACCCAACAACAGGCCACTTGAGTTGGGTTGAGTTAACATGGAATGCCTATGTAATCACAATGGCACACAATGACTAGAGTAATAAATGCGCAGAAACACTTTACACAAAGTACTCCTACAGCTCTGAAGCCTTCACAAAGCATACGTAACACCTTCATTACCTGAGTGTGACAGCTTCATGGCAACGTATTTGCCATTTTACTAGTTCAACACCACTTACAGGTGGTGCATTTCTTCAACACAAGCGCAATAGCATGAAATCCACAAGTAGAGATACAGATTACATTAAATGTCACGTGGCAAAAACTAGCAAACATTCAACAGACGCCCCCTCGGAGTCAACCTTGTGTTCTCCACAGATTTGGACCTGACGCAATAACGCCCAAAATCCGCTCACTCGCAGCGCTTCCAGGACCCGGTTCAGAGAGACTCTGCTGGTTTGCTGTTGGCCGGTGAGCATGAGCGGGCCTGATGCCCGTTCCCAGGGGTCAGTGACCTCAGACAGCGCTACATGCCGTCTCTGTGGCTAGTGGGTGTATTTTAGCACGGCTTCCCACCCGCTCACTGATTTCCTCTCATTTTGCCTGGTGTGGATCCATCCTATTGTTCTTCTGCTGCTGTGATCGCAACACAAACACACGCATGTTTCGTTTAGCCTATTGCCTTGAGTTGGTGAATTTAACAAAGTAAAAGTAAAAATTTAGCTAGCGCTAACAAAAAAAAATGCATGTCAGACCCCTTGTAAACTTTTGCTACACCGAGGCAAAACTGATAGCCGGGAGTTAATGTGCTGATTATCGCCTTGTTTCCTAAGTGCAGTTAAGTTTGCCTGCCCCCCAGTGAGGCCGCCTGTATCGCGGTGATATTCCCCTGCTCACGGAGGGGGTCGATAATTCCACAGAGATGAAAGCAGTCAGCTGCAATTACAGCCTCCATGACAGAAAATACTTTTATTCCACTTTATCTCATTTCAGAGAGCAGAGGTCAAAGGAAGAGGGGGGGTGGGGGCGAGCGAAGAAAGAAGAAGAAAACGTAGCAAACGTGTAATGTGATTTATTGTGGCTTGTCCTATCATTTCATATCAAATCTCATCCAAAGACAGTGCCATGAAAAATTCAGACCCTTTCATAAACGCATTTATAAGACTTTGCCGAGCATGCTGGGAACGCGCCGTGCGCATACCAAATATCTGCAGCCCACCGGTTCCAAAAAACTGTAAATGTTTTATGACCTCGACCCAAAGCACCCTCCTCCCCACCAGCCTCACCCCACACCCCCAGCCACCCACTCACTTGTTGTTAAATTTGTGTGAACAGCACAGGGTTCTCATTCATACGCCAATTATATTTCAGAAGACAAGGCGAGTTTTACGACGGGACGCTCGAGGAAACGTTTGACAGGCGGCTTTCAGGAGCCGCTCTATGCAAAGAGAAGATGTGAGTGTGTGTGTGTGTGTATGTGTGTGTGTGTGTGTGTGTGTGTGAGTGAGTGTGTGTGTATGTGTGTGTGAGTGTGTGTGTGTGAGTATATGTGTGTGTGTGTGTGTGTGTGTGTGTAAGTATGTGTGTGCGTGTGTGAGTGAGTGTGTGTGTGTGAGTATGTGTGTGGGTGTGTGTGTGAGAGTGTGTTTGTGTGTGTGTGTGTGTGTGAGTATGTGTGTTTGTGAGTGTGTGTGTGTGTGAGTGAGTGAGTGTGTGTATGTGTGTGAGTGTGTGTGAGTGAGTGAGTGTGTGTGTATTTGTGTGTGTGTGAGTGGGGGTGGGGATTTAAGAATATGTTATCTGGGGGCAGAACTACTTGAGCAGACTGCAAACCTGCCTCTCGTGGGCTCATGTGGAAATCACGCCACACTAAACCCTAACATGGAGATGTGGAAACAGCAGTGCTGGGAAAATGTTTGCTTCACCTGCATTTTATTTATTTATTTATTTAATTCATCCTTTATTTAACTAGGAATAACTGACTGAGATAAAGATTTGTTTACAAGGGGGATCTGACATCTGACATTAGACAGACTGACAGTGACATACGGGGAATGAGACATATATGTAAACCGGATTTAAAATCAGGGGAACGTGTCAGGAATTACGTTTTTTTCTTTCTCAAAAAGAAGACACCATATCCTACAGTCATTAAGAGTCATTCCAGCTCAACTCACCAAAAAAGTGGACCGTCCTGAAATGGTTTCTACCATCAAGCATTCCTGTAACATTAATTTGAAGCAATACGCTGTGGTTTCTGAGCATTTACGGCCGAGATCGGAGTGAGTTTTAGGGTCCATGAATGAATTTTGACAATTAATAGATTTCTGATGTTAGAGGAATTCTCATGATATCTTTCATAAAAAAATTACTATTCTAGAATGAACTGAGATGCTGTTATGGCTTACATTACAGTTGTTTAGACAACACTTTTATCCAAAGCAACTTACAGTTTATTTAATTAACCGGGGGCCAATGCTCCCAGGATCAATGTGAGGTTAGGGGCCCTTTTCAAGGGCCCAACAGCTGCACTGATCTCATTGTGAACCACCAACTTCCCAGGTCCCAGTTAAGCATCATCACGATTGTTACCCAAGGCTACAGGCCACCCTACAACAGGCTATTTGAGTTGACATGGAATGCCTATGTAATCACAATGGCACACAATGACCAGAGTAATAAATACACAGAAACACTTTACACAAAGTACACCAGTGAGCTACGGCTCTGAAGCCTTCACAAAGCAAGCGTAACACCTTCATTACCACAGCGTGACAGCTCCATGAATCATTCATAGGCATGTGCGCAGCGGTTTTTTGGTAATGGGCTTGACCTTAAAATCCAGTGACATCATGCATCATGGCAGGTTTCAGGGCAGTTTTACATGCGTTATGTCATCTCTCATAAAGCACAACACTGGCCCATACATTATTCATGGACCTTTAGTGGACATGAACTTTCGGCCAACGTGTGATCAAACACCGAAATATCATGAGGCCCAAGGTGTGGCTCAGTGACTGTTTAAGGGTTAGTGATTGGTAGGCCTTCATACTCGCTCAGGGGTCACCTTAACAAGGAAAACTTCAGAACGAATGCTCTCCACACTATTCATGTCAGTGAGAAATTCATTTTTTTCTTTTGACCTTGAATCGTTTGTACTGAAAAAAAAACCTAGAAGTAAATTACTGACAGCTTTATTCAGAGAACAAAAGAATGCTGATGCAAGAAGTGAACGGCATCAGACAGAAAGAGAAAGCGAGAGAGAAACAGCAATGAAACAAGTCCTTGGACACCCCAACATTGGCCCAACTTTGTATAAACAAAGCTATAAAAAAGGTAAATCTGGTGGGTATATTTATGAATGATCACACACAAATATTATTTACCAGCACAAGTCATTTATTTATTTATTTATTAAATGCGCTTGTATTTGGTGATTTTTTTTCCAAATTTCTCTGTAGTTCCCATGGAAACTTCATCAATATGAAGTGGCCAGTTTCAAACCTGGAGCCAGAAGGGGTAAGACAGGCTTGCAATATAACACACTCACAAGAAAACGATGCTGTAACGTTAATCCTGTTTTGATTAAACTGTAGATGTATGTATAAGATACTAAGTGCATTTGACTGAGTTTTTAGCCCAGAGCTCAGGCTAAGCAATTGATGATGGTGGAAGTTCCCGTCGTGTTTCTGATTGATATAATTTCTTAAATCCAACTTAAATTTGTGATCACACTCTGCTGTGGGCTCCGGCTGCCTCAAATGCCAAGTAAAAATGTGGGTGTTAAAATGAGGACATCCAGCCAGCAAAATCTGCATCCCTCTTAACTGCTGTTCATCTTTCTTTTGTGTTTTTGTAAGATTTCACCTTTTCACTTCCCTCATGTTGCAAAGTGATTGGAGCTTGAGAAGAGAACTATATTAAAAAGTTACTATTTTTTTATTGTCGTCATAATTTTCTCAGTTATAGCAGTGAACCACATAATTAGGCGGAGACACCATTCACTATCAATCACTGTCTTATTTGAACCAATCAAAAATCTTTTGCCCTCTACGGCAAACATCAATGATTGGTTCAGCTCAATCAGGTCATTGGTAGCATGTTGTGGCTCCGCCCATCTGGGGTGTCAGAGGCCTATGCTCCAATCAGCATTAGATGCTGGAATATCAAATGCCAAAATGTCACAGGTCTAAAATAGATCCCTTCCCTTCAGCAATCTGCGATTTGCATGGAGGTCAGGACTGAAACACTAAACGCATCACAAAAACCCGAAAAGGCAAAAGTTTGACGGCTGGGGGAAAACGTCTTCGCTAAGTCAACGCTGACACGCTGAATGAAAGCACCAAGGCGGAGTGCTTAAGATGCTTAAAGTCACGTCCACATCAATCGCGATTTTTGGACACCGAGCGCATTTTTGCGGTTGTTTCCTTTTCCTCCCTTTGATACATGCAAATACAGAATAAATTGGCATACATTATATTTCCAACTGTTCCATATTGTATGAGTTACAGGAATACCCAGCTGCCATGGACGCTGAAGGTGACCTATCTGATTCAGCACAGACGCAACTTCAGACAGCGGGATCCACTTACTCCATTAAGACAAATGAATTTCGGCGCATAACATTACGGAAATATTTTTTGGTCTCCATCAAAGCATTGTCTGTTTAATTTTAAGTAAATATATAAAAACAATGACTGTGAAATGTTCTTTTGTTCCCAGTTACCATTAATGTGCTTTTTGCCATATCATCTCCAGCACACATGTGCCAGAAAATAACAAAATAAAAGGAGGCGGAATGTCAAAGAAACAATGACAAACTGAAGGAAATGACTCCGTTTGCTACCGACAGATCCCTGCCCCAGATCTGTTTTAACTGTTTCAACAGCAAACCAAACCACAGTGAAGCTTCCGGGTGGCCTGTCTGTCTTAACGTCTCAGAGAGTGAATTTTTACTCTGCCTCATAAAAAATTATGGCAGCCAGAAGGTAAGCCGCAGCATCATGTCATGGCGAAGACTTTCCTGTTATGGGCACAGCAGGACAGCGAGGAGAGATTACTTTAAATTAGGAACTGTCTTATTCTTTTTTAAAAAAAAAAAAAACTATAGCGCTCCACCAGTCTGGACATACTCAAAAAGACAGGAACGAAATTAGCGAAAGAGAGTGGGCGGGAAACAGAAAAGGATTTTAATTGATTAAAAGTGGCACGTCGCCGTGGGAGAGCAAAGCGTTCGTGTCGCGAAGACTCTGTAATGTAACTAATTAGGGTGACATTATGAGTTTTGTTTTTTTGTCATGGCCCCAAGCAACATCATTAGCAGTCACTTTTTCAGCCACCCTTCCTCCTTCCATACACACACACACACACACACACACACACACACACACACACACACACACACACATACCCCTTCTCTCCTAATGCTCCCCAGAGTTGAGTGAAATTATGTACGGGTGTACTGGGGCAAGTGAATGAAAGAAGGGATGTTTTCCTGTGCCGATTGTGTGATCTCGGACATAGGGTGTGGAGGAATCCACTGCTTGCACTGAACAATGAGAGCACAGCATTCGCTCACTGTCTCCCTCTTGTGGGTAAAACCGGCTATTGCAATGAATGTAGAGGCCAGTGCTGTTTGAGGGTCTTTCTTTGGCAGTCTTTCTTGAGAGCCAGGTTTTCTTTAAAATGAGTTTTGAACATGTATGCAGATACTGCAAAATCTAGCCTTCGAGGGCTACAATGTCATGGTTGATTTTAGTGTGTTCCAGCAATTAAGTGGCGAATTTCTTTTTTTCCTTCAAAATAATTTTTGCTTTCCCCCTGAAGCTTTTGGTTTCCGTTGCTTTACTGTGTTGCAGATTGCCACCACTCATAATTGCTCGTGTTTTAGTTGATCTTTATTTTATGTGTTTATAATTCTTTCTGAGTTGACTACTGTGAAGAAGAGTCATGGTGGCCCGAGTCCATACACTTTTAAGAAGCAGCCTTACAGTAGGCATTAACAGGGACACAGAATACAGTACAGATAACACAGAGCCTACAGCGCATACAATGACTACTAAGATGGTTAGCTTTGCTAAATGTATCAGCAATGTTAAAGATGCAATTCCATAGCTTTCGCTACTAAAGAACACTCCTAAAATGTATTTGATGCATGTCCTCCATCTTGTTTTTTTCTTCACTGAATGAGAGCACTTGAGGGGGTAATCGCCACTAAGTTTGTACACGACACGCCTGGGGGTCTACATAAGGGGGTTGGGTTTAGGGTGGGGGTCACATCAGGAGAGAGGTGGGCGATGTGGGCGTAACAGGCCGATGACCCTGGACTGGGAACAGAAAGGTGGGGGCGTTCAGAGCAAAATTCCCTCCATTATCATTAGATAATTTCTCTTTGCTTTGCCAGGCACATTTTCATCCTGGGCGGCTTGCAGGGTCTTACCTGTAATTCATTTATGCAGGTGGATAATTGCAAAGTGATTCAGGTTAAGTACCTCGCTCAAGGGCCGGAACGGTGGGGGTGCCCCCCGCCACTGTTCCCCTGGAGGTTTAACTGCGCGATCTTAACGCTTGGAAAACCCTGCAGTCCCAAACCACCACGTTCCCCGCAGCCGCCGAATCCAAACCAAAATCTCGCCTTTAATGTCGTTCTTTTCTCTCTCTCTCTCTCTCTCACTTTTTTTTCTTCTTTTTTTTTTTCCTCTTTCAGTAGCGCTCCTTCAGCAGCTGCCAGGGTCCCTCGTGTGGGTGTGTCACTAAAAGGCCAGCCCTGTCGAAAGGTGTTTGGGGAACCCTCAGTCAAGATCACGGCTCGGCAGGTACTCACCCCCCCCCCCAACCCCCGCATGCACACCCCCACCCCCCCACCCCACCCCACACACGGAAATGTCAGTGGAGGGCCAGTAGGCGGGGTGTTTAACTTGGGACATTTTTCATTTAAACAAAAACGACCCTTGACAGCTCAACCCGGTGGACCGAGGTTGAGAGCGGTTCGCATGGGGGGTGGGGGCGGGGGAGGGGGGTTGAGGCCCGGGGGCTGAAAGAGCGAGGAGGTGTGAAGGGGGACTCAGCTGAAGCGTGACACATGGAGACTCGGCTCTGCCACCTGCTGGTGATATTGAGAACTCGCGACCGCTGACCTTAATTACTGATGGGAGTATGAGGTGTCACGACTCTCACATGCTACCGCTAACTCACTGATTCTCAACAATCACTACCATAGACGTTTAATGGTACAGCTAACTCACTGATTCTCAACAATCACTACCATAGACGTTATAGGTACAGCTAACTCACTGATTCTCAACCATCAACACCATAGACATTTAAATCATTGTTGTTGAATAAAGAAAATATGGATTAATGTAGTGAACAGAACCCATTTCTCTCTCCACAATACCTGAACACATAATTCTGTAGAAATATTGAAGGTAAAATGGAGGCAAGTATTTATGTTGATCTATGTACAACAATAGTATACAGAGGGATACAGGACCATTTTACTGTAAATGGCAAAACTACAGAAGTAAATGTGGTACATGTAATGTAAAAGTTTGAAAAGTAAGGACACATGAGGGTGGACAAAACACTGAGGCAATATTTAAAAATGTCTGGTCTGTGAGAAACATTTCTGAGGTGTCTGGAGACGGTCCATCCCTAAAATTAGAAGGTCATTACATTATGGAAGAAGAGGCGGTCTTAGCAACGCAATCCAGCGCTGTGTGAAGGCTTTTTCATAAAGTAGACACTGGTGTTTAGACAGTTGTAAATGTGGGGCGGTTAATAATGATTTTATACTGATTAAAACTCGAGCAGAGACCAAGGTCTCCAGACTAATTCTCGATGGTAGAGTCAACGATTCGCCTCTTCACCCAAAGTCTGGCAAACTCTCATTCGCCAGCAAGTTTTTTTTTTTTTTGGAGAGTTACAATTATAATAACACCCCATGGAACAAACTTTCAGCTGCGCCTCGATTCAAAATCAAGAGCGAGACCCACTGAAATTGTTCTCCCACACAGAGCAGTCAACCACCTTGGTGCCCCTCGGACGCCTAATTAGGGACAGATGATTCTGAAAGTGCTCGTTTAATCAGCCGTTTTTTTTTTCTCCCTCTCTCTTTTGCTCCTTCCTCTCGAATAATGAAGCCTGGGCTTTGGGCAGAACGGGATTAAAACTGTCGGCCTGGCCTGCGGCACAAATTAACTGCACAGGTCCAATTAACCACGGCTCCCTCTGATTAACTCTGCGCTATCGCTAACCCAGAGGTCCAAGGGACTCATCGCTCTTCATCCCACTCTCTCTCTCTCTCTTTCTTTCTCTCCCCCTCTCTCTTATTTAACACAAAGTTCCAGGACGTCTTCAAAAACTCTCGTTTTTTTTTTTTTTTTTTTTAATTATGAGCCACGGTTTTTGAGGTTAGCTCCTTCTCCTCCCTCTTCCATTTTTGAAATTTTTGAAGTTTTCAGATTTGCGCTTGTGAGAACTTTGTTCGTACTCCAAGAAGCAATGGCTAATGGGGCCTGAGTCATGTGACTTCTAGCAGTCCGAGCGGCTTTCCACAAAGGCTATTGCTGTGTCCACAAAGTGCACTACGCCCTATTTCTAGCAGTTTTTTGAGTGTGTAGTACAGTGTGGTTAATGTTTGTTAATGCACTATGCACTAGATAGTACAAGTATATGCACTAACGATGGCAGCGATCCAAAGAGTGGTTTGCATGGACACTATTGTCCCAGAATGCAACGCGAAACGGAAAGGGATGTGCCTCCTGCAACCAAAAATTTCAAACAAAATGACGGGTGCAGAAGCATGACCATCGACACTGGTGATCCGTTTCCAGACAGTAAAATACTATCAGATGTGTTTACTTCCCTCCACTAACTGCTGAAAACATGCACTTTCTAGAACACAGTAGCATACATAGTACACAGTGTGCACACAAACCGTGAAAGACATTGCGAATGGTCACTCCATGTAACATAGACGTTGAGGTTACGACCTGTGTCTAGCCTAAGGCTAATGTATGATTTAGCTAGTCTACTGTTACGCCCCCTACTGGGACTGTGTTTCTGCATGCTATTGATTCAACAGGAATTGCTTTTAAATGTCTTCTCAAAGCTACGTTGACATTGCACTCCATTTAAGTGTGTTGTGTTGTTATTTTGTCCAGGGAAAACAAAAACCGAAAAGGTGATGACAGCAAATAGACAAAGCAAAGATGGAGCATAAATATTACATGTGTTTATTAATCAGGAACCTGATGCTTTTCATTTGGCCCAGAGCAGCATGCAGGCCTCTCAAAGCATTAGGAAATGCTGTGTCAGAAACCAGCGAAAACTTTTTAATAAGTGTTTAACCGTTTGCGGATGAGCCGGTGGGGTTGGACGGGGTCCCAGAACGGCACCTGCTCTACCTCGCCAGCACCTGTCCTCCATCTTTTGGCGCCCTCCAAACGCCGTTCTGCGTGGCGGGATTTCAACGAGCTGCATAATTAATCCATGCAAAAAAAAAAAAAAAAATTAATCAAGGGCCGAAAAAAAAAACCTGCCGCACAAAACAGTAATCTCCAGGGGCCCCTTTGGAGCCCGGTGGTTCGACCAACGATCATGTTTATAATGCCGGCAGATGCGTCCAAAGTGCAGTGTTCAGTGTTAGGTGTCATAAGGGTCTTGTGAGGAATTCATGACACCTTCATAACTGCTACATGATTAAAACCCACTTCAGCCAATTTTACCTCTTGGCTACACAAGCCCAGTGTAGATTTCCTGGCACCTTTTCCATTTCTTTCTTCCTTTTGGTTTTTTTTGTTTGTTTGTTATTGAATCTCACCTTGAATGACTTCCTCAGTATCACTGTGTAAACCTTCTTTTATCTGTACTCATAAAATAAACCTAAACTGCATGCATGCTTCACAGCCATATGTCAGCTGTTATAGGCATATGCATGCTTATAACATGAGTAATGGCCTTTATTTGGTATTTATAAAGGTGTTATAGACACCCATCTTCTAAAGAATATTAACAAGTATATTGCAGTCCTTTTATTCCATTCAGGGAAACAGTGGGGGGAGGGAGCATAAAGTAAGGAAATCAGACCTGAGTATCCGATTGGTTGAGAGCTGGGGTAGCTAGCCCTGGTGCCTGAGAGCTAATGGGTGTGGCTAATTTTGTTGTCACCTTACAGTCAACAACTCACTCACCCAAACGAGATGAGTGAACTGTGCAATCAAGAGTGTTAATTGATCAATTAAGTGCTGAGTAAGTAACCTGCACAGGCTGGCCACCCTTGGGCTAAGTCCAAAAACAAGGACCTAAATTGGGAGAAAACAACAGAAACCTCCAGGCAGTTCAGTCCCCCCAGGACCTGCCGACACTGAGGCAATTCCACACGGTATCTGCTCATACAGACGGATATCTGCTGATGAAGTTCCGGGGAAGCGTCTCTCTCAAGGGCAGTGGCCTACCTTGGAACTGAACCCGCAACCTCTAAGTCACATGCCCAGTTCCCCTATCCATTACACCACATTACGCCTCCCATCCTTGCAAAGTGTATCTCTCAGCCGGCCCACCCTCGGTCTAGAGAATCTGTGCTTTTGCTATTTTGGCTCAGAGAGTCAGAGAGTGCGAGTGGTTCTCACTGAGCTGGTGTGTGCTCTTTGCACTAATACCATATCACTCACATACCCCCCCCTGCCCCGCCCCTCCTACCACCCTCCTCTGGGGCACTGACCTTGGCTGGCTCCACTGCTAAAATTACCTGCCCACAAAGTGCCCGGGTCCATTTGTTATTTTTATTATAATTTGCCCACTCATGGAAAACTAACGCGTTTAATTTTGGGGCTGCTCTAATGGCTTTTTGAGTTAGGATATCTGAGCTATGGTGAGAGACGGAGAGAGAGAGGGGGGGTTGGGGGGGTTAGGGCAGTAGAGAAATGAGGCCTTACATTGGGACCAGGGGGAAGCAGGGTGGGGTGGGGGGTGGGGGGTAAAGGCTATTTACTCATCAGGCACTCCTGGCATTTGTTTCTCACCTTGCTTATATATGTTGGCTGCGTTCCAATACTCGCAAATTGTACCCTCCTTTCTTCCACTATCACTTCGCCTCCCTCTCTCCCTCTCTCTCCAACGATGGGACACTGGACGGAGGGAGGAGGGAAGGCAGGTGTGGAGGAGAGGAGGGTACATATTTTGAGTATTGGAACGCACCTGTTGTGTGTTATTTTGACCCAAGTCAATAAAAACTGGTCATCGCAACTTAAAATCACAAAAGGGGAAGGGTGATCATACGTTATATCCAAACGCATTAAACTCATCAGAAGGCAGTAATGGACTCCATACTGGGACCAAAGGTACAGAGTCATAGATGTTACCGTTTCATTGAGGAAACGGGACGCAAAGGATCTCCAGATCCATATTAAAAAATCAGTCTTTCCTTGCTATGGGAAAGAGGGGAAAAGAAGTGCAGAACTTGGGACCTTCAAGGTGATAGATTTTTTAGCGACTAAAAATTCATCATTACAAACGCGAAACAAAAGAGGATCTCATCCAGCGGCCCAGGCGGTGCGGTCGCTCGGGTAACGGAGCGGGGTTTTTAATTAAAACCAGCTAATCACTTTTCACGCTGTTTTCTTAAGGGCATAAATCGCGACAGCTGTTTGGGGTCTGCAGGCTTCAAAACTGGGAGTTCAGTCAAAGAGAGCGCGATGATGCCGCGCCGTTTCCGCCACTGCGCGCCGGTACAGACCGCAGCTGGCAGAGTCAGGGGCCTCTTCCCTTCTTCATCACGCTTTCTGTCAGGATTTTCTAATGTTCCCGGAACGTTTCTGTTTCAATTCGATACGTCGGGCCTCGTGACGAATCCATAATTATGATCCCTCACCGTTACGGCCGAAATCAATCTTTGACTTACAGGGGAACAAATTGCTGAATGATTTCATTAATTTGCGGTGCTGGCTCTCTTGATTTAACTCCTCGGAGTGATTAAAACAACAACATAAATTATCTTAATCTGGACGCTCATCAAGTATTCATGCGTTCATTTTTCAAGCATTCATCATGATGCCAAACCCAAGCGCCCGTAAGAGGCTCCGGTATGAGAAACCTGCATGCATTAAATCAAAACATTTTCAACCTCCTACGAAAGATAACATGATATATAGAGCAGGAGAATTAAATATGGAGTCAGAACACCTCAACTTTAAATTCAAAACATTAAATATTTACATTATTTGTTTTTTTATGTGTTGCATGCAACATACATATTTTTTTACTAATGCTACCCAACATAAAATCATCAATACAGCAATGAACTTGATAATTAGATGGTAAAATAAATGTTAATTCATATATTTTAATATTTGCACAATATACTGACAAACATCTATTTTCAATATATAAATGTATAACTTAATTTCTTATTTGGACCTTTTTTTCCAAATGGAAAGACTTAATGTTGCAAGTAGTATGGAATACCTTACAGAATGAAGATCCTACTTCTATCTCCACTCAGTAATTGTCAGCTTTCAATGATGGTTCAAGCTAGATTTTTGCTGCTCTGGGCTAACTCTTAACAAATACATGTCACGAAATAAGAGCAGAGAGTTGAAACAGGGAAAAAAAAGATTATATTCTCAAGAATGTGGGATTAGAGGACAAGGCCGACAGCATCATGTGACAGCTGGCCATAGAAAAATGCTGTCCTTCATTTCAATCAGAAAAAATATCACATTCACAAAGATATGTTACTGTGTTTCCTTAACTCTGACCTGTGAAAAGACAAGTACAGCACCAGCTGGTGATTACATTAAAATGGACACTGAGTTAATACAACTACCAAGGCAACAAGAATAAATAAATCAATTCATTTTCTTAAAAAAAACTTTTAACTCTCCACTCAAGTTTCAGCTTCGGAGAGCTGACCCCAGTTTATGATACTTTGTAAAACCCACGCATACTTCCGTTATCAATGTGTTATATTTAGACTGGCGCAAACACACACGCTGTCATAAACACCAACAACAGCACAGATTACCAAGGTTCACTCTTATTCAGGACTTTTCTCTTGACAAACAAGATGTTCATCCAGAATCTCACCAGGACATTTAGACATTCATGCTGGTGGATGTCTGAATGTCATCCAACATAGGAGACTTTTTCCTGGATCTTCTGCTACCATTAAACAACTGCAGCAGCCTGGAAGGTTCAGACATCCACAGAGTTATGGGAAGCGGAGGCGTAGGTGTGAATTAGTTATCTTCCTTTTTTTTTAACTTACTGTGAATTGTATTTGATTGCTGAACCAGAACAAATCAAATTTCTACAATAGTGGACAGTAAAGGCAATCTGTTGAGCTAATCTACATTTTAATTTAGTATATGCTCCAGTGGGAAGTTGCTTATCTCCGCATGCACTTAAAAGCCCTCAGCTTTCTCCTCCTCGGTTTTAAATCCGCAGTCTAGACGCAGGATCGCTCTGCGGCCTTTGTCTTGGCCTGAATGAGAGGTTTAGGCGAAACAGACTCCATGGCAGCTCTAGACTATCTCAGTGTATGCAGGGGGGCTATCAGTTACTATGTGGGGGCCAGTTATATTACACATAACTGTTATCTGGGGGGTACATGGTTTAAAACATAGTGGGCTGGGGGTGGGGGTATGGATTATTAAAATACCAAAAACACATGAAAATACCAGCATTTATCTTGCATGAATAAAGTTTTTTCTTCATTGGTGTTTCAACTGCATTTTCCTTTCCAGGAAACGATCCGACTGTCTGACTCTGAATGAATGAACCTAAAACATGCTTTCTGCTTGCCACTAGATGGCACTGTTACACCATTTTAAAAGACTGCCTGCTCCAGTTTTTAGGGCCAGATTTATCATAGTCTTAAGCACAGTGAAAATGTTTTAACATGCTTCAGTGAATCAGACCCAGAGTGGCGCCAATCGCTCCCCTATAGAAATTATTTTGCATCCATTAAAAACAATTTTTCAAAACCCTGGATGTTTTTGCACCTCACATATTTTAAATCAGACATTCAAAATAGAACTGCAATCCCAGTTAACCAACATTCCTAAATAAAAGGCCAAAAAATAAAAAAGCAACTGGTATACTGTCATCACCATCGCTATGTAGACAATTACCTTTTGTTGTTTACAAAAAAAAACCTTGACAAGAAACTAAAATGCTATTTAACCATTTTATGCAGGATGCATTGAAGCACTTTTATTTTACAAAGTAAATATTTTTTTCAATATGGCAAATACTCTTATATGTAAGAAATGAGCGGTTACCCAGTATGTCTCTACACTGGATGGTTAGTGGACCTGCGCATTTAAAATTCCGCTAAAATGACTAACAATCTTCTAAATCACAGGTGCTAAAAACAAAGGGGTGGGTTAAAGAGAGGAGATTTCTATGCGAGGAAGGGAGTGTTTTTATTTTAATATGGCCTGCTAATCCCTTCATCACCATGCAAAACATATCCTCAGGCAAAAGAGAGAGAGAGAAACAACTCCCCACAGTGCGTCAAAATAGATTTCTCAATTTCCAAACCTCAGCGGCCCGAGTGACACCTGGTGCTACGGCACAACGTGGATTTCCCAGAATCCCTCGCTCTTTCGCACTTTGGGAGCGCTAGGGATGAACTGGCGGCTGCCATTAAATTAAATGTCAGGCAGCTGCAAGTTTTTTTTTATTCCCTCTTCATGTAAAAATCTCCTCTCTGCTTTTTTATACCCCTAATACAGTGCTGCCATTCAGCTCACACACACACACACACACACTTACACACATCCCTACTCCAGTGCTGTGTTCAGCTCACACACACACACACACACACACACACACACATCCCTAATACAGTGCTGTGTTCAGCTCACACACACACACCCCTAATACAGTGCTGTGTTCAGCTCTCACACTCAAACACACACACACACACGGCGGAGGAGATGGTGTCCCAATGCCTCAGTTACAGGCCCACTCCAGCTAAAAATTGTTTCCTGATTTTACTCAAAGTTATCTGGTAACTTTTTGATTTGTGCAATATTTTTACATGTCATACAGGTGCTTTATAAGTAAGGACAATACCTCGCCAACAATTACGATTAGGCACAATTTCTTAAAAGCTAACAGTTATGCTTCACTGCTTCACTTTGTCAAAAACACCTTTAAAACAGTGCTGATTTCATGGAAGCATCTGGAAAAGTGGTGCCCCAGGACAGCCGCATCACATGCGTAACATGTGCAAGCACATGCATCACTGTGCATGGAAGATATGAGGAAGAGGAGCCAAAATATACCTTTAAAGTCAAAACACCCAAATTATGCCAATCTTTGGACTTGGATCATCATTGTGCAGCATAATTTATAAACTCTAGGGTGCGCTATAGAGCTGAACAGCTTCAGGATGAGTCAGCGCACCTTTGCAAAGCCCTGCTGTGCTGCTGGACTCAGTCCTACCTACAATATTTAAAAAGAATGAACAGAATGACCATCCATGTGACTCTTTCCCATTCATTTATTTACCTGTTTGAGCATGTGTGTGCATGTGGGACAAAAATTCACTTCATCAGGGAACTATGCCCACATGTAAGAATGTTTATGAGCCAGGCTCCTAGTGTCTCACGCACACTTGTTTGGGACTCAGCTTTCGAGCGCAGCACCACCGGTTGAGGAACGTCCTTCGAGCGATATCCAAAATGTAACGCCAGCAGGTGTTTTTCTTTCATTTTGAAAAATAAAAAAGTGTAATGACATATCCATCTTCATCACCACCCTCACCATCGTCATCACGGTCTCCATCTGCACGCAGAGGTACTTTTTTTGGGCCGGTAGGCGTCGGGTTTCAGAGGCTGGTTGCTTTCAGGAAGAGGTGATATTAATCTGCGGTGCCCACTCTGTGCCGGCCTGTGCCATCGTCTATTTTCGCCGTCCCCTCAAGGTCTCCCTGAAATAGCCCGGCTCATATGGATTTTCCTGAAATAACGGCGCGGGCCGGCCTCTGAGGTAGTTCCCTCAGAGTTCCCGTGACCTCATGGGAAGGGCGGCGGAGCTCTGAAAGTCGGTGCCGCTCGCCTTCCTGTCGGTGTGGGAGAAAACGACGCTCCGCCACGGAATCAAGACAACAAAAATGTGTGCTGACAGCGAGAGGAAATGCTTGATGTTTTTTGCTGCGATATAGAATAAGCCACAGCTGTTTACAATAGCACCTCATTAGGCATTTCACAACAATAACCTGTCTCCTTTCAGCAAAAAGAGTTTGTCTGTCTTGTTTTTTCGAATTTTTTTTGTTTATTTCATTGGCCTCTTATAACACTGGGTTAGAGACACACACAGACACACACAGACTTGTTTTTGCTCCTTAGAACTAAATGACACATCGCATTATGGGTAGACTGAATGTGGCCATTTGTCTATGTCTACAGCACAAATGCTACATATTTCCCTGGTCTACAGCTGCTGGTGTGCTAACTTCATTATTAGCCACAGGTTGAGCTAAGTGCTCATTTTGGGACCCCCACATTTGTCTTTTATGGCAAAAAATAGACACACTTGCACTGACTTGCCAATTTCTGGAACACCATTTTCAAACAGCAGCCGCTCTCCCTTTATGACATCACACAGTCTGCTCTTAGAATGCTCACAATGCATTCACATGATGTCATCACAACTGTCAACATACAGTAATGTTTAGGTCACTCACCTCTCAGCCTCATATAGAACATCTTACCAGATCATTGTAAACTAAGAGCATTGATGTAACTATGAACAGTGTATCATTGCCGCTGGTGACAGAGTCAGCTTTGTAACCTCCATGCTGTAGAGCTTTCGTTCCCCTGTGGGGTGATGCCATTGTACCCTTGAAGAAGGGTAGAACAACAGTGCAGGAATGAATAGTCTTTGCTCTGCCTCAGAAACCATCAAGGTCTATCAAAAGTACAATATGTTCACATGTAAGCTCTGTGTCTAAATGTGTAGTTTTTGTGACTAAATGTTCCCAAAAAAAACTAATTATACCTGTATTTCCACCCCACAACTACACCTGTGATACACATAAAAATAAAAGCAAGGAAATACAGGAGGCTTATGAACATTGATAAAACTCTACCTGCACAGTTTAATAGCCAGCCAGCACCTGACATTCACACCTGTCATTCACAAGCGCTTAACATAGAGAAAGCAATTCACTTTCACACCAAACAGTACGAAAGCCACACTACACAGTATTTTTGTGGAGAACAATACGAATGATGCACTGACGTATACCTGCGAGACCCCTGCCCTTTCGGCCTGGATTTGTTATGATAACATGTTTATCATGTTTCTCAGTGTCTACATTTAGTGAGATGCTAGTAACATTTACCACGGGCACATATGGATGGGCAGGAGGTGGTCAGTGCAGGTTCCGTTGTGGTCATGAGGAGGAAAACAGCACATTACCTGCAGCTGTATTCAACATTTAAAGCTGTAAGTGAGTGTGTGTGTTGGGGGGGGGGTCGGGGTTGCTAGCAGGCTCTAACAGTTAGCTGCTCTCAGAGACACAGAGAGACAGAGAGTAATGCCGTAACATGATGTGCTCCGACGTTTGACCTTTGGCTCTCCACCCACCCCCATAAAACGCCCCCCCCCCCCCCCCCCAACGCCCCACGTCGCGTTCTTTATTCCATTAAAACGCAGAGATGAGAAACGAGTCGCTTCGGAGCACGTCCGGCTGATTGACGGGAATCCTGATGTCGCAGAGAGGCACTGTTGGGGGGTGTTTACCCCCTCGCCCCGTGCTTCACCTCTAGTGGCACGCAGGCATTTTCGACAGGCCCCACTCTCCCCATCTTCGCCCTGGATGGCTGTCTGCTTCACTTCTGACATGATGGGCCGCGTGGCAGATATAATTTTATTAAACTGCACGCCTGTTCTCCACCACACGCCAATCTCACCGGGAACAGCAGAAAGGATTACACACGTTCTTCTTCTTCTCTCTCTCTCTCTCTCTGTCTGACATTCGTAATCTAGTCATCTGCATTGGTGAATTGCCAATTTACCCCTGCAGATAGCAAGGTGTCACATCAGGAGAAAAAAAAAAGGAAATGGAATGAAGTGAAATTCTGTACCTGGCTGGCCCCATGCTCTGCCCGCACTGTGCCGACATGGCCAAGAAACAATTATTTCTTATTTGCCCTGTCTTCGCATTGTCCCTCTGTTTTCCAAAGGTTTTGATATGCTCTGTCTGTTTTTTGCTGCTATTTCCTTTCTTTAAAGTTGTAGGTGTTAGATAGATATGTGGGACATGTAGGGCGTAAAATAGTCACTGGTTCTTATAATAATAATAATAATAATAATAATAATAATCATCATCATCATCATCATCATGAAAAGCAGCAGCAAAAAATAATCCAAAAAAGGGAAAACACTGTAAAAGCTAAACATACCAACAGAAAAATATAACACATAAATGCCATTATACTGTCAAGAAATTTTAATCACAATCAGCTACTTTGTGTGTCTGAGTTAAGACTCGTTTTGTTTGAGTAAAGTGAGGTCGAGGAAGACTGAAGGCACATATGGAGGAGAATAACCTGTTAAATAAATCGTATGTCTCGTTCCAGAGTGCGAATATTAGTCTGTAGCACGCTGCAGCGGACTGGTAAGTCTGAAAGCAGAACCGGCATGTCGCACTCCTCGCTGGATTAAAATAGATCGCTTTCCTGGTCTCTCGATCCCTGTGCAATTAAAGGACATCCACGAAAGATGGAGGCAAAGCAGGACTGAGATCCTCTGGACGTTGCCAAAGTGAACAATCTGCTATCGATTTAAAGCAGGAGGAATTCCTTTCACAGCGCCCCCCATTGGCAGTCGGGTGTCACTGTGGTCAGTCAGACCATGTAATACAGGACAATGTCTTTGCAAAGTGTGACATTCGAATACATTTACCTTAAATAACCACACATTACATCCCCGTAGCAGACAGTCTTACTCACAGGGACTTACAACCCAGGACAAAATAAACGCATCAGAAATGAGTCATATGAACGGTGCAGACATAAGCCTGGATGACAACATCCCCCGTGGCTAAAGCACAAACACCACTAAAGCACTGGTGTTTACGATGCTAACGATGCTAAAGGTAAGACACAAAGCATCAATGTACATACCATAATGGAATCCATTTATCTGACGAGGCCATTTCACATTTGCCTTTGGAAAGCAGTTGCGGCCGATTTACAATAAGGCATAATTCTCCCAAATTTGGAGTGCCCATATTATTTTTTTATTATTATTTTTTTACACAAAAAAATAAAACTTGACACTGGTGTAATAAAGTAGCAGTGTAAATGCCGGAGGATACGGAGAGGGAAGGGCACACTGTACAGACAGAATACGTGTAAACTGATACTGGTATATCGTGGCTGGCTCAATTACCACTTGAACTGATCACTTCCTTGACAGATCCAGAGGAAAGGCTCTCGTTTTTGTTTATCAGCCTCCAATCATCAAGGAATCCATCACCAACAAACCACACACAGTGAAGTATCCGCGTAATTAACTGCTATTTGATTAACCGAGTGCTGAGGCGTGACACAGGCCAGCAGATGTTGAGGCCCTCCATCAGTTAAAACTGTGCACTTTACTGCGCTGTCTCACAATCAACAAGTGTTTAACAGGCACGATGAGTGTGAAGGACCCACTACAGGAGATCTATGAGAGCCTGGGTTCCTGTTGATTTCCATGACTCACACAACAAAAAATAATTTACACACTCTTGCTACAGCCAGCATTCGATTCAGATCAGCTGCACTCTGTCAAGCAATGCTGCAATACTTATTTCTTGCTTTGTTTGTTTGTTGGTTTCTTTATTCACACATATGAAACGTGTTTTTTAAAAAAAAAAAGATACATTCATTTGCAAGAGAATGTGAAGGAGAATTGCCAAATAAAAAAACCTGTGCAGGGTTTAACAAGTGGCTTTCTTTGAGCACAATTTAAATGCCTCTATCAATAATATTATACATTTAAGACAAATGGGAACATGACATACTACAAAACACCAATCCATCCCAAACACCCATCTGATACACAAATATAAAGAATCACTCACAGACACACAACACACCCCAGAAACACTCACTTATGATACACGCAAGCATTTCCAAATGGTTCTTCATGTACAGGCAACTGACCACCCCAACATCAACACTACATATATCCCAAGAATGAGGTTAAAGCCTGATATAAAATCACAAAACAAAAGAGCACTTGATGCTTCCTACGTCATAATGACCTATTTCATTAGTCACAAAGACATATTTTGAATAACAACTAACGGCTGAAAAACTGTGCTCCCCAACTGCACGACCAAAAGTTAACAGGTTGATTAACAAGTCTCAATTGATTAATAAGTGAAGAGAAAACAACGCAAACAATGCTCACATGAACGGGAACATTTTATTGTGACAGGACGGGCTTTGTCCTCGGGGTTTAGACGAAGGTTTAACAGGTAAATCTCCTCAAGGGGAAAGTCATCGCCCTCGCGTAAATAACAACGTGCGCGCACACACAAACACAAAACAAGTACGCGTGCGCATACATTGCCAATGTCCTCTCGTTTTCTTTGAGTACCTCTGTGTGCTCACCGAAAGTTATCGGTTGAAATTGGGTGACATCATACAGGAATTGCAATAATGTCATAAACATCTCACGTTCACCAATTGAAATTGCACAGTAACCAAGGTGGTTGAGTTCTGCTACTTACAATACGCGTGTCTCCACCGGACAGGTTGGGTTCCCCTTGTGTCTGCAGCTCCTGACCTCCGTTCATGGTTTTTCCTTTTTCTTTTACCACAATCTTCCTCCGTTCTGTTCGCATGTATCCCTCCTCAACGGTTATGTCGTTAGGACTCGGCGTCTGAGAGAAAATATATGTTGTCTTCCCTCTTCGGCTTCACAAAATCGCAAGCTTTACCATGAATACAGTCCTGAGCTTTACTGAAATGATGTGCCATTGTACAGTATTTTTAGCCTGTCTCTTTAACCCATGACAGACTAGTTTCGGTCTTTTTTCCCGAGGGCGAAGCAAAGGTGCAGTTACCGTGAAACAGCCTACGGTGTACGTGTGTATTTCTTGTTTCTAGTACCTCGGTAGATTAATTCATCCTGTACTCGTATTGCCTCTGTGACACTGTCTTTTTTTTTTAACTGCGTTTACATTTATGTGGGCTATTATGTCACACCCGTGCTGTCGCTCGGACGGCGGTAACGTACTCCATCCACCTGCGCGAGACGGCGGCAGCGAGGCTCGTGCAAGTACAGTAGGTTGGCTTGGCACAGGTGGCCACGTGGAAAACGCTAGCGCGACGGGATCATACTTGAATGATCACTGTGAACATGTTTTGATCCAACAAGAAATAGTACCAGACACCTTATGGAAAACTCCTCATACAGAGTATCGTCAGATTAAAGTATTTTCTTGAGGTGAAAACAACGAAATGTTGGCAGAGACATGAATTAAACGAGAAGTAAACTAAATAAGGTATCCCATTGAAAGGTCACGCCACAGACAAAAAGGTGTACACACCCTGTTCATACCTGGCCATCCATACTGTACCAGCTACGGTGAATCAATCTTCAGTGCATAAGAGGACAGCTGTGCGATCATAATAACTATGTTTTTATAATTGTATCGAAATTGGGATTATCAAACCAGGCATCTGTGTAGTTATACTGGGAATCATTTTGTGGTACCGTTTTTACACTTTGAATGTATGAATATATCTAAGTTTCTCTATTAATTTGCCCTTTATTCGAATATGCTTCATTATGGATCCGTGTTGGTTGAATGAGACTCCATAAACGCCGTTATGGTGGAATTGTCAATGGTTTACTTGTTTGAACTGATGTGTAATGTTTTTCTTTGTACAGCAAGTCATTTTGTTTCTACATGCAGCCATTAGTCCAAATCCTTAGCGACAGAAGTAGCGTTTAAAAAGTGTACATCTTACCCCAAACGGTTTCAGAAAATATTTTTTTTCAGTCCATTCTACATTAATCTGAGTGTTGTAGGTCGGTGCTGCATTCGACCTGATGCCCATTACGCTGCAATGTTGCGCAAACTGGCAATGAATATGATGGGATGCATGTTCACCATTTAGGCTCGCAAAGTAACGTACAGCGCATTGAAGATATGAAAACCTTACCTTTGGATAAGCTAAAACGGCCTTTTTTTTAGCGGAGTTTCACAACATAGGCAAGGCAATGTGTGAGAGAAAACGAGCGAATATACAATCTTCCAAAATAAGGTAATGTTAATGTGCTTACATGTACAAAACGCTTGTGTTCCGACTTCTTAGAGTACTAATGGTAAATACGTTTAATTTATACTTTCCCCAACTTCAAGGTATGTAGAATAAAGTAACGGAAAACTGCTGAAAGTCCCCAATTGTTGCGTCATTTGCGCGACACTTCACATGCATCAGTGCCAGGGCATTGCTGGAATTCTGGAACCTGTTACGTTTACAATTGTAGAATGTCAATGTCTTGTGACATAAGAATTAACTCCACCAGTATAAGAATGCGGTGGGCACAGTAGTAGGGTGCATTCTTTTCAAATTAATCAATACAGTCAACAGTGTCTTTTTTTCACAATTATAATAACTATGAATATCTGTAGCCACCAATCAACATAGTTTTGTGTTTTTACAGTGACTGCTGTCTGCCTTCAAGGCAGACAGGCTATTGTTTTCCTTAAGACTGGCTCCCCTCAGAAATGGAGAAAGATCTGACGCCCCCAAGAGACCTCAAGTCACTCCAAAATCAGGAGGAGGACTTTCAAGAGATGACCTGGAAGCGCAACAGACTGGCAGAGATCCTCAACGAGATCCAGCTGCTGGACACTATGAAGGAGCAGGAGCTGGTGCAGGCCAAGCAAGAGGCAGGTGTTTTGCGGCAGCACCTGGACACGGCCCGGCAAAGCACCCAGCAGAGCCTGGGGTTGGTGGCTGCTCTGGAGCGCCACCTGCTGCAGAAGCGCAGTGAAAAGAGCCAGCAGGGCCCCCAGCTAGCTGCCTTAGCCAGAAATGAGGAGGAGGCAACATTGCTGAAGAAGAAGCTGGAGGCCCGAGTGGAGGAGGAGCAGCGTAAATGGGAGGTGATGAATGTGCGTGAACTGGTGAGGGAGCAGTTGGAGTCCATGGAAGAGAACAGGAAGACCATGGTTGCTGAGGTAGCCAGCCTGACGGCTATGCTCCGGGCAAGTCAGGAGGAGTGTGCGTCCCTCCGCCAAAGGCTAGAAGAAGCTGTGGAGTGTGAACGAAGCAGCAGCAAAATGGTAAAAGACACCCAGGCGAAAGTGGAGAGGGCAAGAGCCGAGGTCAAAGCAGAGGAGGAAAGAGCGGCAAGGAGCGAGGAGGAATGTGCATCTCTCCGTGCGAGACTGGAAGAAGTCATCAAGCGACAGCGAGACAATGAAAAAATGGTGGCCACAAACACAGAGCTGCGTGAAGCCATACTGGATGCACAGGCGAAAGAAGAGAAGATGGGAGTGGAGGCAGAGGCAGAGAAAGCAAGAGCGGAGAAGAGTGAGCAGAGGCGCGCATCTCTTGGCAAGAGGCTGGAAGACGTCATGAAGCAATGGAGTGACAGAGACAAAATGGCAGCTGCTAATGTAGACCTGCAAAAGGTGGTGCAAGACACCAAGGCAAAGTTAGCAGAGACAAAGGCTGAGGCAGAAGGGGAGAGAGCGCGTGCTGAAAAAATCCAAAAGGAGTGTATATCCCTCCGCAAGAAATTGGAAGAGGCTGTGGAGCAGGGGCGTGAGAGTGACCAAAAAGCGAGCACGAACTTGCAGCTGCAGGAAGCCGCCCTGGATGCCCAGGCAAAAGCAGAGAAATCACGAATTGAGGCCGAAACAGCAAAGGCGAGAGCTGAGAAGAGCGAGGAGAAGTGCACGTCTCTGTGCAAGAGGCTGGAGGAAGCCGCAGCCGCCAACGTTGAACTTCGGGAGACGTTGCTGGACACCGAGGCGAAGTTGGTCGATGCGAGGGCCAGGATCGAAGCAGAGAAGGCACGTGCTGACAGGAGTCGGGAGAGTGTCAGTCTCTCCAGCAGAGACTATCAGAGGCAGGAAAGCAGCTGCAAGAGAGTGCCAAAATGGCGGCTGCCAACACAGAGTTGCGTGAGGTGGTGCTGAATGCCCAGGAAACATTAGCAGAGGTGAGGGCCAAGGCCGAAGCAGAGAAGGCACGTGCCGATGTGAACCAGGAAGACTGCATCTCTCTCAGAAAGAGGCTAGAGGATGCTGGGAAGCAATGGCAAGAAGGTGTCAAAATGGTGGCTGTTAACATAGGCCTTCGGGAGGCAGTGCTGGAAGCCCAGACAAAGTTAGCACAAGCAAGGGCCAAAGTGGAAGTGGAGAAGACTCGTGCTGATCGGAGCCAAGAGGAATGCACATCATTCCGCAAGAGGCTTGAGGAAGCCATGGAAAAGATGAGAGAAAATGACAAAATGGAGGCTACCAACATAGCACTACGGGAGGCTTTGCTAGCTGCCCAGACAAAAGAGAAGAAGGCAAGAGATGAGGCTGAAGCAGCAAAGGGAAATGTGGAAAAGAGGCTGGAGGAGTGTGAGTCTCTCCGCAAGAATCTAGAAGAAGGCAGAAAATGGCGTCAAGACGAAATGGCAGCTGCTAAGACAAAGATGCAAGAAGCAGTACTGGATGCCCAGAAGACAGAGGAGAAGGCAAAAGCTGAAGCTAAAGCAGCAATGGCAAGAGCTGAGAAGCTTGAGGAGAGGTGTGCATCCCTCTGCAAGAAGCTCGAGGAGTCCACTGAGCAAAACAGAGACAGCAACAAATTGGTCAACCTAGATTTCAGGCAGGAAATGCTGGAGGCTAAGGCAGAAACAGAGAAGGTGAAAGCTGAGGCCAAAATCGAAAAGGAGAGAGCTGAAAGATGCCAGCAGGAATGTATGTCTCTTCGCCAGACACTGGAGGAAGGCATGGAGCAGAGGAAAGGCAATAACAACATGGCGACCTCCAGTGTTGAGTTCAGGGAGGCAGTACTGGACACCCTAGGAAGGTTAGCAGAAGCCAAGGCTGAGACAGATGTGCAGAGGGCACGCGCTAATATAAGCGAAGAAGAGTGCATGGCTCTCCGCAAGAGGCTGGAAGACGCTGAGAGGAGACTGGAAGAGGGCAAAATGGCAGCCAACGATGTTAAGCTACAGGAGGTGGTACAAATTTCCCAAGCGAAACTGGAGACGGCGAGAGCCATGGCTGAGGAAGAGAGGACAAGAGCTGAAAGGAGCCAGGAGGAATGTGAATCTCTCCGCAAGAGGCTGAAAGAAGCATGGCAGGAAAATGACAAAATGGCCGCCACTAATGAAGCGCTGCAGGATGCGGTCCTGTGCGCCTTGGAGAAACCGAAGCAGGCGGGAACCGAGGCCAAGGTGGATAAGACGAGGGCCGAGAAGAGCAAGGAGGACAGCACATCGCTTTCCATGAGTCCGGAGGAGGCGCTGGAGGCCCAGACACAAGGGAGTGAGGAGATTGAGGCGTTACCCGCCTCTGCCATGTGGACAAGAGACATGGAAAAGGAGGCGATCGTGGAGGAGCTGCAGACCAGCAGCCTACTGGTGCTGGAGGGGCAGCTGAAGCTGGCAGAGGCCAGGGCGGAGGCTCGGAGGCGCAAGGACAAGGACAGCGAGGAGAAGCTGAACAAGAGGATGGAGGAGTATGAACTTCTCCACCAGCGTGTGAAGGCAGCCTGGAGCCACTGGGAGAAAAGCAAGGCAGCAGCCAGGAAGTTAAAGACGCAGGTCGCTCAGGAGAAGCCAACCGATAAGCTGGATACCCAGACAAAGATGACAGAGGTGAGGTCCGAGGCTGAGGCAGAGAGGAGCACCAGGCTGCTCAGGGACAGCGAGAAGGACTTTGCACTCCTGCAGGCTGAACCGCAAAAGGCGACCACACGGAGGGATGCTAACAGCGGTAGCAGCAGCCAGGCAGCCAACGACAGCGCCGGACCACATGTGCCATCGCTGAGAGTGGCATGGGAGCCTACAGATGTGGGGCTGAACGTCGAGGAGAAGGCCAAGGTGGAGAAGGAGCCCCCAGCACAAAGGCAGATGCCAGGGAGCAGGAGCAACAAGAGGAGCAAGGAGCAGCGCAAAAAGGAGTAGGAGGACTATGTGCAGGAAGATGGAGGAGGTGTAGAAGGCACTGGGAAACAGCAGTGGCCGGATGGCAACTGCAGTGCAGACAACGGAAGAGTCAAAGGGCTGGGTGTTTCATTAGAGGGTGGTGCAATGTTCAAGAATTATCATTACAGAGATAATCAAGAACATTATCATAACATCTCTGTCAGGATTCTGTACACGTATTTTATGAGTAAATATTTAGTATTTTCACCAGACCTTTGGCTTTGTCAAACTGCATTTTGCTCTTTCTGTATTTCATGCAATTAAAACATGTGGAATGAGAAGCAGTCTTCACGTTTTTCTTATTAAGTTGTGAAGACTGATCCAATGAATTCCAACTATTTATTACCGTCCTTAAGTTTGGGATACATTTCAACAGCCAGAAGAGTGCTGGTCAAGAATTATTTTGCATAATGCAATTTTAACTGTAAGGTTATGAGCAGCCTGGTCAGGCTCATAGTGCTGTAAGGTTATGAGCAGCCTGGTCAGGCTCATAGTGCTGTAAGGTTATGAGCAGCCCGGTCAGGCTCATAGAGCTGTAAGGTTATGAGCAGCCTGATCAGGCTCATAGTGCTGTAAGGTTATGAGCAGCCTGGTCAGGCTCATAGCACTGTAAGGTTATGAGCAGCCCGGTCAGGCTCATAGCGCTGTAAGGTTATGAGCAGCCTGGTCAGGCTCATAGTGCTGTAAGGTTATGAGCAGCCTGGTCAGGCTCATAGTGCTGTAAGGTTATGAGCAGCCTGGTCAGGCTCATAGTGCTGTAAGGTTATGAGCAGCCTGGTCAGGCTCATAGTGCTGTAAGGTTATGAGCGGCCTGGTCAGGCTCATAGCGCTGTAATGTTATGAGCAGCCTGGTCAGGCTCATAGTGCTGCAAGGTTATGAGCAGCCTGGTCAGGCTCATAGTGCTGTAAGGTTATGAGCAGCCTGGTCAGGCTCATAGTGCTGTGGGTTATGAGCAGCCTGGTCAGGCTCATAGTGCTGTACGGTTATGAGCAGCCTGGTCAGGCTCATAGTGCTGTAGGTTATGAGCAGCCTGGTCAGGCTCATAGTGCTGTAAGGTTATGAGCAGCCTGGTCAGGCTCATAGTGCTGTAAGGTTATGAGCAGCCTGGTCAGGCTCATAGTGCTGTAAGGTTATGAGCAGCCTGGTCAGGCTCATAGTGCTGTAAGGTTATGAGCAGCCTGGTCAGGCTCATAGTGCTGTAAGGTTATGAGCAGCCTGGTCAGGCTCATAGTGCTGTAAGGTTATGAGCAGCCTGGTCAGGCTCATAGTGCTGCAAGGTTATGAGCAGCCTGGTCAGGCTCATAGTGCTGTAAGGTTATGAGCAGCCTGGTCAGGCTCATAGTGTGTCATTATGCTGGTCAGGTTCATAGTGCTGTATTATGCGGCCTGGTCAGGCTCATAGCGCTGTAAGGTTATGAGCAGCCTGGTCAGGCTCATAGTGCTGTAAGGTTATGAGCAGCCTGGTCAGGCTCATAGTGCTGTAAGGTTATGAGCAGCCTGGTCAGGCTCATAGTATTGCACAATTATGAAAATGGCAAATGACATGAAAAAGGCAAAAAGCAGCTTGCTAATGAACCAAAACATCCATTTTATTTCAAACATGACATTCAAAGAAATTCAGCAGCTAGTATCATCCAAGCGCCTGAAACGCTTGACCGGGCTTTTGACATTTGGCAAAAGGTGGTCTCTTTCTTCGTAGCCACCTCTGAGATTTCTCTCGATGTCTTCTCTGAGGACACTTGCAGTGTGTAGATGTGCTCCACAGTCCTGCTGTTGAAAGCAGTGGTTAATGTGTGAAGTAGTCCAACGGGGGCAGCCTATGGTCAGACAGAGAGAATTACCCAGTGAGGCAGGGTTTCTGGTCTGTAGCACTGCCTTTGTCACATCACACACCAACGCCCTCTACTGGCTAACAAGATACTTGCAGCCTCTCTGCACCAGCTGCAGTGACTGGGCAGCTGTAGATTTGGAGAACAGAAAGTGGTGGCTAGCAGAGTCTCATTTGAAGGTTTAAATGTTTGTGTACAAACTCTTGAAGGCCACAGAATGGTGCAGCATTGACACCAAAATGCATGTTATTTATTCTCAGAGAACTGTTTCCATGTGTATTCACTGAGAACAGAAACTCAAAAAACGTAATTACATTGCTGCTTTGCCACCTGAATAATGCACAAAATATACAAACGAAAAGGAAAGGCTTTTCAGACAGGGAAAAAAAGGTTGTAAAAAACAATAACTGATTGTAAAATGTTTATTTGATATACATATATGAACATTAAAAAAAATGAAAGAGAAAAAAACCACGAGGGGATTTTTGCTGCGAGGAGCATGCAGCATATTTGCGGGAATGTCTTTCAGAAAGAGCGCTGCCACCCCAGCTTTGGCAAGGCATAGTCTCTCATACAGGTGACAGCGAGGACAGCTCTTGTGGTGGTGTTGTAGAGGTGGGGGGGGCTGGTTAACTGGAGCTGGTTGAAGGAGAGCATGAGCTGGTCAGAGGGCGTGGTCTGAGAGTTAGAGGGCGTGGCTTGGGGTCAGAGGGCATGGCCTGAGAGTTCTTTTGGGCATCATCTGAACTTGGAAGTCCTCAGTGTCATTCCCTCAAACTCTCTCACCTAATCCTTTGATGCACCTGTGCCACAAAAAAGGAGAGAGAAATACAGGTAGGAAAAATTATCATTATTATCTGACTTATAGCTTAAGGTATAAACCTTAATCTATGGTCACTACGTCCCAGACCATTTGTGATAAAAGTCAGACCAAATTTTTTTTTATAACACATTTTCTATATTCTGTACACCATTATTGCACTTTTCATCTGTACATGTCAACTACTATTTTTAACAACTTCTGCCATTTGTATTGTGTTTGTTATTTTCTTTGATGATTTGCTGCAGTACCTTAGGAGGTTAATAAATAAACCTGCACATGATTGGAAGGAAGGGGTAAAAACGTACAGACATAACTGCCTCCAAGACCTTTTTGGCAACCCCTGCTCTGAACGGAGTCATTGGAAAAAAAAAATTCCCTTTCCTTCCACTAGATGGCAGCATAGGCCACATCTGCAGCAGAGCTATTGCCTCAGAGGCTGAAAGAAGCGAAAACTTCAGGGGAGACTGTAGGAAGGTAGTGAGACATACGCAGGTGTGTAAACACCCACAGGAGTGGGAAGAGATGGGGGGAGGGTCCGCTACGGATCATAGTTTCCCAACTTCTGATTGGTTGCCAGGTGCATCTGGGACTCAAACTTGCGCACGTCTTCCAAGGTCATCCCTGAAAAAGGTGAGGTCACTTATCAACTTACATGAATAAGGATTACATAAAGATTATTATATGCAGTATACTAAATTACATACAGGGTAGCAGGACAAAGAAAAACAGGGATAAAAAGCAGTTGAATAAAAGCACTCTTCAAAATTGCATCACTCCCCTAAGGGGGGTACCATGAAGCTAACTTTATTAAACATGCTAAATTAACACATTCAAAAAGCTGGCTTAATTCACAGACATAAAGTCATTAAGTGCTTTAAATACATGGATTTAGACCTAGTTTCATCAGCAGGAAAGCTTTGTTCTCCTCATGATATTTACAAAAGTCAGATGGATACACAGTGAACCCACTGTACAGCGCGCAATATCTCCGTGGTGTTACACACCCCGCATTCACGTCAGCGTGACATCACAGAATCATCCTCAGAGAGGTGATCAAACATTAGTCATATCCAGAAAAACACTCAAAGAAAGATAAACTGCGGCCGTCAGCATCAAGGCTGAAGAAAAGGGGCCAAATATTGGAGTTTCACAGAGATGCGTCAACGGTTAAAGATTACGCTCACAGCCAGAAAAACACACACTGGAGAGGTCTGAACTCCAGACACTTAATCTCTGATGGAGCACCTGGGAAACATATAACAATTTTTTTTTGGCAAAGGCTGCCTGATTGGTTGTCAGCCTTTGTAAGGATGGATTTGATTGGCTGGGGCACGTTTTGACTCTGAATAGTCACTTCCAATCACAGTCCACAAGAGGCCATGATTAGTCAGAGGTAAAAACTGACCATTGGTTGGGTAGGAAAGAACACCCCTGTGATTGGACAGCACAATGCCACATAAGAGGAGACAGTAGCCTGTCAGGCTTATGCACGAAGAGCCTGAAAACCGAGACTATGGCATCAAATGTTCAAGTTCCACCGTAAAGGGTCAAAGATGACGCACAGACACAGAGAAAGATGGCGGGTAAACACCATAATGTCTCACTAATACATAAAGTCTCACTCAGAGGACACAGTCAGCCATTACAGTCAGAGTCAAGATTGGGCCATTCTATGTCAAATAACACAAAGGCCTGGATTCCACAGCCCTCCTCTCTGAATGATCTGAAATGGTTAGCATAGTCAGTCCATGACATTGTTTTATAGAGTCATAATTTCATTTTTGTGGAATGAAAAATAATTGATTTCTGGTATTGGGGTGGGGTTTGGGGGTTTGTGAATGGATTTAGACTATTCATTTGGATCCCTAATCATCACCAGAATGGCCTTTGGTCATAATAAAACATTGGGTTCTGTATTTAACGGCTATTGCCTCCAATCAAATTATTTTTGGTAATTAAGCTATTTCATTTAGAACTCAATTACCAACAGCAGAGAAACCCATCAGTACCGTTTTCATTTCCATTTGTTCATTCTGGAGAGAAATTCACCAGACAACAGTTAGCGGCTCCCAGACTGGATCAAAGTTCTTCTGAAGAAGTCCGCTAACCTGGCTCCTTTAATCATCGAAACAGCATCTATCACAGCTGCTTATGAGCAAAATATTGGAGTATCCAATTTCACATATAAAATTGCACTTCAACAAAATAATGGTACGGAAATGTGCATCTGTTTCTGAGGATAGAAAGCACTTCTGATCAGCGGGAAATGGTGGGTGTCAGGGACGGCTCAGCCAACGGGTGAGAGGAGAAGACTCAGAGAGTCAGAAACCAGAACCAAAACCGGATCCAGAAGTGGTCCAGTGTGGGTCAAAGAAAGGGTACTGCAAGCAATTTATAGTGCTACAGCATGGATCAAATGAAGTGTACTGCAGTGTACAGCACAATGGCATAAATGAAATGAAGGGTAATATCCAGTCTACTGTGTAACAGCATCAAATATAAGGTCATGCAGTTTAAAGTACGAGAGTGTACGCTAAATAAAGGGCTCTGCTGTCCAGTGCTCCAGTTTTCAAACTACAGTACGTCCCTCTTGCTCGCCTATTTTTGAGCCACCTGACCTACATTCACCTCCCAAAACAAATGAGACTGGACTGAGCTCAGACTGCCCCAATGCAGTCAGCGCTCGCCCCGCCAGTAACCCAGTGGAAAAAAACCAAAACAACCTCTTTAGAGTTTTAGAGAAGGCACATGGATCCCTTCCCATTTCACAGGGAGGGAGGGAGGGGGGGAGGGGGAGAGAGAGAGCTCGGGGGAGCGGGAGAGAGGAAAGGAGGGAGCGTGAAGGAGAGGAGGAAAGAGAGAGATAATTACATATTATTAGTTGTTGTAGATTGTGTTTAATGTTTATGCAAATCTTTGGTAATATATTCAAATCTGTGATGCCGATAAAGCATTTCTGAGAGGAAGAGGGCAAAGGAAAGAGCCAGAGACAGACTAATGTGCGATTGGTTGATGTAGTTCAGCATGTAATATATTCAAATTTGTCATTTCAAAACAGCATTTGCGAGAGGAAGAGGGGGAGAAAGGGAAAATGAGAGAGAGAGGAGAGAGAGATGGAGAGGTAGGCTGCAGCGCTTTTTCGGTCTGCCTGGGTTCCACTCCGCTAATGTTTTTGCCCACAGGCTAACAGCGCTCGCAGAGCAAAGGGGCTCTTATCTCCGCACTGATCCATCTACAGGGGAAACGCACTCCAGGTCGGTCTGCATCGCTCTCAGCGCTCCTGTTGGAGCGGCCTGGAAATCACTGGCCTGGAGACACCTACACTGCACCGCCACGCGACCCGAGCTGGAGCTACACTGCCAGGGCAAAGAACGGGAGACATTCACCAGTCGCCACTGTCTATCGCGTTTTACACCCCTCATTTAATGGGGAATGTGTATTTCAAAAAATCATGTTCCCACAATGTGTGTGGAGGTGGGGGTAATGTTCCATGGCCCTCTACTTTCACAGAGATGAGAAACATGGCAAAAATGTTTTCTTTTTTCAAAAGAGGAAAAAAAAGGGAGAAAGGGTAGATATCATTGAGCAGTACTCAATATCTGACCCAGTTTTTTTTTTTTTGCACAACACAAACACTGAATGCAAATCCCTGAACCCTGGTGTCAAATCCCGGCTAAGCCAGTAACAGCGAGACAGCAGGCAGGTGGGCGAGAGCCCGGGCCTGTTAGCAGTTAGCGGCGGAAATAAGAATCACACATGGTTGCCATACGCTAACACTCATCACAGGAGGACCACAACAAAAGGCTCACGCCGGAAATTGGTGCATTTTTTCCGAATGTCTCACAACAACAACGTCAAAACAGCACTTACATCCGCAGACCCGGCAAACTGAAAGAAATTTTCCATTTGAAATGTACCCCCCATCCACATGTAAGCCATTTTTTTGTACGTCTATTCTTCTTCACAGACTCAACCCACTTTATCATTGCACCTATTTTTTTTTTATATGTGCATGCACTTTATTGGTCTTCATATGAATATTAACCACGAAAACCCAAACGGAGGTAAACTCAACCTGACTGGTTGTTTGAGTCCCAGCCTTGTCATCACAGGCTATGGGGCAGGAGGTCAGGAGAAGATGGGGTTAAACTGGTTTGTCAGTCTCATTGCTCTGTAGCGGCCACTACTGGTCAGCCGGGCGACTGCAGCTACATGAATCAAACATATTCTGACTTTGTCATCCTCTGAATGCACAGGCAGCATATAACTGGAGGTGCGTCTGCAGTGTGGTAAGAAGTAAGGAGTCAGTCAGATGTTCACAGCTGCTGCCTCCTGATTGGGCAGGAGAAGGTCGCTGCAGGAACTTAAGCAGTCTATGTTTGGGGAGAATACTCCCCCCCCCTCAAAAAAAAAAAAAAAAAAAAAAAATGATCTGTATTCACAATAATAGCTGTCCAATCAACAATAGGGATGTGGACATGCACTTTATACCATATACGGACTTAAAGAGGAGAACTGGCTGACTCCCATTGGATGAATCACCGTTGGCCAATTAGGAGAGAACTTATTATTGAATCTGGACTGGAATTGTTCGGGTTGCTCTCCAAACTGGGCTGAATAAGCATCTGGGTTATTCCGGCTTTATTGACTGCATTCATCCTGCCCCATCGCCTGAAGCAGCAGAGGCGGGGAGAAGAAAATTACTCGTTTTTCTGATTTCGTTTGTGACCCAAGCAGAATTATTTGGGGCTGAGAAGTCCAGGCAGAAAGGAAAGAGACGTACCCAGGCAGGTATTTACATGCTAACCACCAGAGGAAATTACACAGGTTATATTTTGTGTACTGTTCATTTATACAGCTGGATATATACTGATGGGGTCAGGTTAAGCACCTTGCTTAAGGGAACAATGGCAGTGAGCACCCCCCCCCCCCAAAGTTGGTTGTGATTGGACTGATCAGGAGCCTATAGACTAAAGCTCTACCGTGATTGGCTACTTACCATACCACTCGTCCACCCAGGCAAATGCCTGCCTATGTCCCACCAGTAGAACATCTCTGATGACCTGGGGAGAGAGAGAGGAAGGGAGGACGGAGAGAGATGTCAGAATCTTGTAGTGCACCAATCCACAGACAGGGGGCAGCACTGTGAATCAAAGATGGCAGATTATATTGGTCGGCAATCGCCCCTCCATCAATCCTGAGGGAGAATCCACACTGGGATCTCTCTTTTGGGTGTTTATTAGTTGCTGTTTATTATTAATAATAAATCCAGCCCTTAAAAGAAGCCAGGCCGCATACCAATAACAGACGACATGCAAGCTTGCAAGGAGAGACTAAACAGACTTGCAGCTCTTATGACTCTGAAAGTGTCACCGATAGAGCGATACAAGCTTTAAAACCACAGAAAGAATGCAGTCATGAGAGGGATATAAATCCACTCATGACCATCCTAATTTCAGAAACTCTGGGCTCAGGGAAGTTGCTCTTGCTGTGTGTGAGAAATCATTAATAAAACATTACAATTCAAAAACAGCATCAGTTCTAGAAGGTGACCGGTACCTTGTGCACAAACTGCTCCACCCTGGTCTGCAGGCCCCACACCTCAAACTGCACGGCCACCTGTTTGTAGGAGCACATGATCGGTCTGCTAGTCTCCCTCCACCCCTCCTTCAGTGGGCCTCGACCCGTTTTTGCCGAAGAGAAGCAGCGGGGATCCTGTGGAAGGACAGTCAGAGTCTCACTAAGGAAGCAGGGCTCGACACAGGGCATCCCTGATAGGCCAAACTCTGCATTAATGAGGCTGCCCCGGTCACTAATACGATCTGATAAAGCCCTGAGCTACAGCTGCAGGCTGGACATGCATCTCTGATGAGAATATCTGACCTGGGCCCCAGTGCAGGAGCTCAAGCGAATGCTGCGCCTTCCGTCACTTTCCGCTCATTCAGAGTTCTCAATATTTATTAGAAACATGTAACCAGATTTATGTAACCAGGGCAAACACTTCTGAAGATACATGCAGAGAAAACACACAGAGAGCTAACATTAGGCTTGGCTGGAGCAAGGAAGTTTTGGTATGTTCCGGAATGCCATTGTGATGTCATTTAGAAGCACCATAATGTAATGGCATTGTGATTTCACATAAAAATGTCATAACCTAATGAATTTTGAAGTCATTAAATACCATAATTTATTGGCATCAGGTTATTTAAAATTGTGTCTCTGTACCTCAGAGCTTCTGTAGTGTCGCTCAGGCACCTCATCAAAGGCGATGTCCAGGAAGTCCACTTCTTGTTCAAAGTTGTTTTTTTCCTCACCGAATATCTATGGGGCACCACAGGAAAAAGTGATGTCATAAGCAAAGGAGCGGCCATCAACCCCGTTTATTAAAATGGCAAACAAATGAAAAATTATGTTGAATTCTTAATTCACTTACATTTTCATTAATCCCACAGTTGTCCTCGTATTTCGTTTCTATGTGGATTGCAAACTTTGGCAAAAATGAGCACTGGAAAACAGAGGGGAAAAAAAGTATTGGGATTATTTTAATGACGCATGCTTGGTTGCCCTGGTGACTGGTCCTACGAAACATTCGTAAGAGCTGCTCCAGAAATGGACCTCCTTGGTCCTCAGAAAGTGCAGTTCCCTGCCCTTGATCTCCCCATTGCTCACAGACTTCAAACGGACCGCAACTTCAAAGACCGCGAGTACCATGCACATTTAAGATTAGGTCTCTTTGCGCCTCCGTTTGACTGGTTTTTAGGGTTCTAGTCCTAGCCCCCCTTGGTTACCGTTACTAAGTCAGCAAGGCTTTTGACAAAGACTGTTACCATGGAGGTTCCTCAAAGTGAACTGCAGCATGTAATTACAGACAAACTGGACTGACGTCATCCTGAAGATGACACCATATGCTGTTATGCAGTAAGTCCATATGTCAGCGGCCACATAAGACATTATAATAACACAATCAACTACCATGGAATTTTTTTTTTTTTTGGTAAATGTTTTATAAGGACATGAGGGTCATCCTGATCTATAATATGTAGTAATAGCTAATGATTTTGCTAATGGGGAAACCTCTAGAAGCACAAAACAATCTATCATCAGGCATTCATCCACAGTGCCTGGCTCAGCCTGGCTTCTGACTGAAATATGGACTCACAGTGCTAACAATGCTAACTCTAGGATTAGCTATCTATTGGTTATCTTCTACCGGTTTCCCAATACAACTGTTAATATAAACCCAAATGGATATTTAAAATAAAACGTAAAAAAGAACTGGAAAGAACTAAGGAAAATTATGATCTCAGTCACAGGCCATTTCAGATTTTGGTATGTTTTTTGGGGAGTTTTTTGTTTGTTTAGAGGACTCTGCACATGTTTACTGCGAATTGTAAAGATGCTCTTGCTTTGACAGAAGATGATTCTACTGTTCCTCAGATTTTTCGTTTTCTTGCTGTGTTTCTGTATTAAACAGCACTGTACTCTATGTTATGCTGTGTGATCGTGTTTTTCTGATTTATTGCTTTGCTTGTTCGGGCTCCCGTCCTGGCGGGACTCACCTGTATAAATAAACCATAAATAAAATGAAATAAAACTAAATAAAGACCAAACGTACCGTGTATTCTGGATGTGGTCCAAGGGGCAGAACATGTAAAAGGAGAGAATATGTTATACAGCACAGGCCAAGAAAATTCATCACTGAAGTCTTTATAAAGTACACGCCAAAATAAAAATGAACAACTGCTCAGAAACAGTAAATGAAGGCCACAATTTAGCCCACAACTACCCATGAATCACACAAATATACAGAAATACAAATCACACCCACTCACCATATAATTATACATTTCAACAGTAATTTATCACATCAACCTTTACATTATAATATGTGCAATCATGCATTAATTATATGTTACGTTTTAAAAGGCATTCATGAAAAGTGCGTTTTAACAATTGGTTGACAGCTAATTGTTGCGCCGTCCATTTTTGGTCTCATGAGACCAAATTCAACCATCACTGGGGCTACAGCATTGTGTTCTTGGTACATATTGCCTCCCATATTTTAATACTTTTCAACTGACTTCTATTAACCAATCAAACCTTTTTGTTCTTCACAAATAACTCAGGGATTGGTTCAAAATAGGTGTGTCACTGGTAGTTCCACATATCTGTGATGTCACAATAACTTATCCTCTACATAACAGAGGCAGGGTGCAGAGCTCACCTGTTATTGTGTATGGATAGTAATTCCAGGATGTTTCTGTGATGTAAAAAATGCGTGGGACGACCGCCCGGGCCCAGCCAGGCAGCTTACTGCAAAACACAGAGGGGTAGAAACTCAGTAAACGAGTAATACGTTACAATTAAAGACCCTTCTGTCCAAACTCCACTTCCTGACCTTACACCAAGGACTTACTGGGAACACTGAAGCACTGAGTGGTGACACAGTCCTTCACCCAGCTAGCTGGAAAAGCCCCTTCATTTTGTCAGTAGTTTCAGTGGCAGGCTGCTGATATCAGATCTGTAGCACGTGCAAAAGCATGTGCACGTGTACGGGCACGTGCACGGTTTAGGAAGGGTGCCTTTGGGGCTCCACCGAATCACAGACCCATAAACACTCTTCATAATCTCCTTCCCGAGATCTTTTCTGTTTCATGCTGCGACCTCAATCCTTATTCTGAAAGACGGGAGGAAACTTTGCTGTGATACTTCTGGAGGGAGTACTGGGATTATGAACATAACATGGAAGATGAGGTTTTTCTTTTTCTGTCAAACGATGTTGGGATATTTGAAATCTAATGTTACATTAAATTTAGTCTTCAGACGCTCTTACGGAGTGCGATTTACACAGTTTGCGTTTTTACGCACTGTCTACTTGCACACCTGAATACTTAACAGTGCAGTTCAGGTGAAGGTACATCAGGTGAAGGTGCTCAAGGGTACAACATCAGTCCCCTATCTGCGAAAGGCCCCTGTAACCTTCACTAGTCCAGCTCCCTAACCACATACTACACCGCCACGCATATCGCACTAATGTGACAGACTTCAATAATGTGCTTTTAAAGAAGCGGAAAGCACCGGACTCTGGTGAGTCACTTCCCAGGATGGGTGGGGGTGGCCCAGTGACTTTAAACACTGATTCCTTTCAGGAAGAACAAAGAGGCCATTAACGTTTTCCTCCCAGGATGCACTGGGGCTGACTCCCAGCAGGCATCATGGGTCAAAGGTCAACCTGCTGTCTCCCACCCCAGCACTTACAGGAGGAACTGGCTTCGGAATGTTCGGGTGGGTTTTGAAAAGATGAATCACATGTTCTCCATGGCAACCAGATGGTCAACCTCTCTGTTCTCTCTGTGTTCTGCCAGCTTCTGTGTTCCTTCCCTCTTTCAACTGGACTTTCTAACTTCAAGACTGGGGTTTCAGACTCATGTTGGGCCACAGTTTCTGCCAGTTTTTGCTCTTCCTTTCAAATCAGCAGCCAACGCAGACATTAGAAACAAGGTGTGTGGACTGTTTAGACCATATATGTCTCACTTACATCCTGGAGGGCTGCAGTGTTTGTAGATTTTCATGGTTTCCTTTAAATCACCAGTTCATTGCCTTGGACATCTCTTAAATTACTGGAGTATACCAAAAACCAGCGCACCGCAGCCTTTTAAGACTGGCTGAAACTACCCTGCTCTAGGTCATTTTCGATTGGCTGGAGGAGTTGTCATTCCATATTACAAATATATAAATATTCATGAGAAGGTGTGTCTAAGGTCAGGTTATCCACTTCCTTTGGTATGGTCCTGGGGGACCACACCCCTCAATGAATATTCATAAGATTAATTAAAATGGATCTTCTCAGCAGCAATGATAATTCCAAGCTCCTCCCACATCTTGTCCTCCAATCTGCTCTCTAGAAGCGCTGTAGTCACAGGTAGTTTGTCTAATTTAAGAGTGCAAATTTTGTCGAGGCTCTTTTTGTAAAGGCTTATACAGGAAAGAGAGTAAAAACAGCTCCTCCAGTAAGAGATTTGACCTTTTTTTAGTTACTTCTTTTCTTTTTTTCTTTTTCTCAAGCACCCTGAAGCAGGAGTATGAGTTTATGCCGTGGTTTGTTGCCTGGCAACAGAATCCTCTAAATGATAAATATTAATAGAGGAAACTGAGTGAGAGGGATTCAGAAAGTAGAACTCAGGAAAATCAACCAAGCACGTGGGCACAAATAACGGACAAGTTATTGGAGCCCTCCATTTTTTGGGGGTACAATGAACCTGCAGACATCACTGCCCTCCTGTTTTAGTCTCAAATTTCACAATCATATATAGTCATCCACATAATCATTACACTGATTACAATAAGGTAATAAACCCAGAAAACCACCATAATCATCAAATCACAGCCATCTACCATATAGGAAGGGATAAAAAAACATTTTTCCCCTCTTCTTTTCTCCGGGTGACACTAATTGTTCGATCTCTCATTGTGATCACAATTTTCAGTACGTGGTGTCCAGGTGGAAATTACCACCATTTTGAAGAGGAATAAAACGTACAGGTGAAAAAGGAAAAATGCAGAGGGGCCCACCATGGCATTACGTAAATGTAGTCCAATTTTCCTCGACAGAGATCAACGATACCAGGCTGGGGAGCCACGGTCTGCTGCAGCGTAGCCGTCTTTTAAAAGGAAGTAAACAGCCTCCACATCAAGGATAATGACTAGCTATCCTAGCCACAGCGAGCGTTCATTTTCACTCAAACCCTGAACAAAAGCGATACTGAGCAGTACCACGGCGAGGGAGCACACATTATCATCAGTAATGTCAGTTTAAAAGCCTTTACCCTCTTATGAGGAACACATAATTTATCCGAGAAAAATGTGTATATTATGAAATATGTTAATGGATATTTTATGAGTTCAGCAGCGTACATACATTTAAAATAACATGCACTTTTATGGTTCTGTATATAATGGGTGTATGCATGCATAATGTGACAGAAACTGATACATTTTAAATGCATAAATTGTCTGTTTTAGTATTAGAATTGCATGAATAATTCATTCCTCTGACTTCTTGTATGGATGAAATAAAACTGACTTTGGTATAATTTATTTATACTGTGGTGGTTGAGCTTGTTTCAAGGAAAGGAGGGGAAAGAAAGAAAGAAAGAAAAAGACAGGAAGGCTTCGCTACCTGCATGGCCATATAGTATCATATTTCCCCATGTGGTCATCCATCCAATTTATAACTCTGTATACAGAGGACCTGATTATATATACTGTGTGCTAGGTTAAATGAAGCACAGCTAGTTTTGAAGGGCGTGCCTTGGCTGAACCTCTCTCCTCTCTTCCTCAGCTTTCACCAGCACTGTGCTAACGGAGGCCACGCTAACAGAGCGCGCGCTACCTCTGAGAGGCCTTCCTCACCTGGACAGGTGAACCCTCTTCTCGGTCAGCTGGCCAGGTCCGTGCACGGGGTCGACGTGGGTCTCGTTCCGCACCACCTCCACCCCCTCCCCTTTGTCGCTGACCTCGTGGCTGTGCTTGCAGATGGTGTACAGCTGCCCTATCCTGTACTGGAGAGAAAGGGGTCAAAGGTCAAACCCATCCACACCTGGGACTGCTGGGATGATTGACTATGGCATGTTTACAGTATTATGGTCTCACACACACACACACACACACATACATGCAAGTACATTACATTACACATGCACCTCCAGACACACAACCACACAGTACACACACACACACACACACACACACACACACAGAGACAGAAAGAGAGAGAGAGAGACAGAGACAGAAGAGAGAGAGAGAGAGAGACAGAGACAGAGACAGAAAGAGAGAGAGAGAGACAGAGACAGAGAGAGAGAGAGACAGACAGAGAGAGAGAGAGAGAGAGAGAGGAGGAATCCAACTTTTTACAAGTTTTACAATCATTAAAAATTGGTATATTTTGACAATTTGTCTCTTAAAATTATGAACATTTCAGACTTCCGTAGGACCTGCAGGTCCAATGTATGTCCAAAGCATGAGGTTCTACTCCATTATGAGCATCTATTTGCCTGACTACACTATTGAGGGTCAGAAGAGGCCAATGAAGAATGTCTGTATGCTTTATATTCCAAGGGTAGCCTCCAAGCTGCCGAGCCCTCTGCCACTGGCCAAAAATACATATGACATACATACTGAAATGGATACGTCATGAAGTAAATACACACGCACTGAAATGCACACCGTGTGAAATGAATACGTCACATGGAGAGCAACAGCACCACGAAATGCGAATAAGTCTACATGAAAGTGACATCATTGGCTGGAGGAGGCCCGCCAGGCGAAGGGCGAGACGAGATAAAAACGGCCTCGATAAAAGCGGATCTGACGGTAGATTCATTTCGTGGGGGTCAGCAGGACTTGGGCGACGTCAGTTTTGGGGAGCGCGTTTTCGGTTTCGCGCCTCTTTACGAGCTGCATGCTGCTTCGCCAGCGATGGTGTTAAACAGATTTAACGCGGTTTCAGATGCACTTTTAGTGGGTTAGAAAACACATGCTGCTGCCACCGCCAGCTGAGGAGTTATTTTTAGCCTTGATGTGTACGTTTAAGAACTGGACTGCCTCACCAGGTTCAGTCCGGCCCGCAAACCCATTCTCCCAGGGACACTTGCTGTTACTTTATGTCCAATGCAAAAAGACAGAACAGACGAAACAGAACGTTACACAACACCAACAACCAATCGCACTCAAAGACCCGTGATCAATGACACAAACGAGCGGTAATATCAAAGCTGATATGAAGCTTTACACCCCATACCTAATGGCAGGGAGAGTAATCATTAAGCTAGACACTGTTTGCAAAAGTCTGCCTTTTGTGTGAATATGCTGGGCTTTCTTCTGTGAACACGGCCCTGATTACGCAATGCGGAGGGAAGCTATTCATAAATGTTCTATTAGCCGCTAATGACAGCCAAAGTGTTTTTTTTTTTTTCTCTCCACGCTTTTTCCTTTTCCCCAGGAGACACAAATTCGATCTGTCATTGAGAAGAATCATGTCTCAGGCTGTTATTCAGCTGATTTCTATATAAACTGGATGGGATTTACAGATGTGGAATCATACAGCACAGACATGGATCACCTTTTCCGGGTCTCTCAGAACCTTGATCATTCTACGTTCTGAAAACAAATGGTTCTGTATGGAGCTGGGCTCACGTAGCCCTCAGATGGAAACATTTTATGTTGAGGAATAAGGGTTAAAAATGGAGAGTTCATCTAACAGGAGGGGTTCAAGCTTTATCTAATCATAATATTTCATGTTTCATAGCATAAATTAATATTACTGGTCACATTTAAATCATCTTTGTATGTGTGACATAAAAAGGCCTGTTATAAAAGTTATAAACCAGTGAAACTCTTCCAATAAAACACAGTTTATATGTGTTCACTTGAAAGGTGATCTTTGGAAAAACCTAAACCAACAAAAGGTTCTTTTGATAACCCCAATGAACCCTGTTTTGGTAAGGGTGTAGACCAGGACCTAAAGATGATTTGAAACACTAGAACATAATTTCCTTGTATCTCTGGAGGAGCATAAAAAAAACGCTCGGCTGAGACTTTACTGTCTAAAGTGCATATTTGAGCTTGTATGTTTTTCTCATGGGTGGGTAGATGCGTGGGTGGCGGTATGAAGAACAATAATGATTTCAAACTGGGATGAAAACTGGGAAAAAAAGGGTTGGAAAACAGATCTTAATTAAGTTTCCAAAAATTAACCAAAGTGAAAGCGTCTCCATAAAGAGCCTTAATCCCAACAATGCAGCTCTTCTCTCCGCTCCAGCGACGGAACGGATAAACTAAGCGATACTCCGGTCACCCAGGAAATGGGCCACACACCCGGAGGGCACGTCTCAGTGTAAGAGGAGAGGTTTACAGGAACACAGGACCCCATCCAGCGCCTCCCCCCCTCCGGGACCCGTCTTCCTGCCAGGAAACACTGCTGCCAGTCCCGTGACTGTTAAAGTATCCCTTCATCGGCCATATTAAAAATAAGCTGCATCAGAACAGATCCCACGGTGCTGAATGACAGGACGTCCCAAAACCTTTCACCTCAGAGAGCCCCTCAGAGCGACCACGCCGCGGACCAACATCCTACACAGCACACTTAACACCACAGTGGGCCTGAGGATACAGTGAGGAGCGAGAGACACAAAGACTGTTGACCAGAGTAAGTTAAAACCGTCTTAATACCCTGATAAGGCCCTGTTGCAGTGAGTGGGCCCCATGGTCTGCTTCCAGTTCAGGCACAGTTCCACATTTTTACTTGAGGGACTAAATGTGAAACACAGAATCACATAGTGGTGATTTTGGGAGGTTCAAAGAACTAGTTAGAAAAGATCCCCCTCGGTAACTTTATCTCTAATATGACATAGAGCTTATGCCACACTGACACAAAGGAAACCTTTTTAGGAGGCAGTCGGAAAAATCGACCTTTACAGGCAAAATAATCACCCTGTAACAGAACCGGATCATTGGGCTCTCTATTGCCAAACCACAGGATGTGGTATGTAGCTGAAAAATGTCAGCTTCGTGGCTGACTTGAGGTGAACTTGTACACCGTGGTGTGCAAACAAACTGCCAGCACACTTGGAGGGCAAAACATGCTGTTCTGTGCCCTCACTGACAGACACAGAGCTACGGCTCCAAGCATGGCTTGTGAATGCGGCGAGCCATTCCAAACCGAACGAAAGGGGAACAAAACCACAGCCCTAATTTGGCATTCGAATACAAGAGATTAAAAAAAAAAAAAAAAAACAATCACAAATGCACTTTGGCCCAAGTAAGTCTTTCTCAGAGTTCTTTCAAGACCTTTACTCAATGCTTCCCTGCACCACCGTTTCCATGGTGATTTCAGATGATCAATCGACAGGGGTGGAGGTTTATGGCAAAAAAAAAAAAAAAAAAAAAAAAAAAAGGCTGGCACTCAATTCCAAAACGCCAAGTTTCCGCAAAACCCACATGAGGGCATTTATTTGCAGTTTTATTTGCGGCTTCCTCCCCCCATGACCCCCCCTCCACCCACCCACCATTGTTCTAGCAGGAAAGCTTAGCTCCAAAAACGATGTCTGCTCTCGTCTGTACGCCCTACGCACCGCCCACGGCGTAGAGTTTGCAGGAGTTCGCGCGCGGCACAAAGAGCTGCAGAGCATCACCCCGCTGCCTACCCGGCATGGTGAGTCAGTGCTCAACATTCCCACTAAAGCAGGGGCCTTCTATACACACCATACTGACACAAACACACAACACACGAACCCAAAGCAACGCCACATCCACATACAAGACATTAAAATAAGGCTGTTAACACACACAGTGTGTTTTTAATCAGTGTTAACCAGCTAGTGACAGACTGAGAACATGTATGCCTCTCCAAGGCCACTGAAATATTTTCACTTTTTCCATTTGCAATTGTATCAGGTAAGTGTTCAGTATCACTTGTGTGGATATGCTATTGCTGTTTGATGTGTTACATGCGTTGCATGTTTGAGCTGCATGTCAAAAGGCCACAAAGCAGTTTCCTTTAGTCAAATAAAGTTCTTAAAATCCATTTCAAATCAAAGTGAAAATTGTGGAAACGTAACAGTGGTGCTGCAGTGAGAGAGTTGTAGTGGTCCTGAGAAGGAAGAGAGAAACAGGGCAGGGGAGATGAGATGTAGGGAGCCAGAAGGGCAAGGCCTTGTATTTAGAAGAAGATGTCACAGCACGTGCCAGTTTCTAAAAAAAAAAAAAAAAAAAAAGGGCTCCTGCAAAGGAGAGGTAAACAGGACGTGGCTTAAAACGGAAACACAGCAGAGTGTGATCAGAAGAAAAAAAAAAAAAAAAAAAAAAAACGTAGGTAGCGTGTTAAACCGAGGCAGCCTGGCTCTTTGTTTGGCTTGAACATTGCTACGGCAACAGTCTGCCACCAGGACACCAACAATAGTCCCTGCTTTTCCCCTCTTATAGTTACGTTACAGTAATATGAAGGTTAGGGAACGAGGGTGTGCAAACATCAGTATTTCTCTGCAGCGGCTTCATTTTCACTTTCTGTTATGTGTTTTGATGCAAGACTTCCACCACGTGCTGGCAATCTAACAAATGGTTTATTTGCCTACAGGTCAGCAGTCCACAGCTGAACGAATAAAACCGTCTCCTCAGGTTTTGGAAGTCCCCGCTGCATTTTTGCGGACACACCCTTTTGACCTTTCCAGCTAACAGGGCTAATTCCCGTAATTCAAATGACACTGTACAGAAACCAATAAGTATTTACAGTAAGCAAACTTTCATTTTTAAGTGTTTGAAAGCTGGTATTCAGCTCCACAGAAACACGGGCAAGAGTAGACCTTTTCTCCCCCAACTTCTGTTCCAAACTTCCACGCGTTCATTTTTCCCCCAGTTTTTCTGTTTTTTTCCCCCACACCAAACTCAGCTGGCCGACTCCATATGGAGGAGGATGCTATGGCAGGTAACTCCTCAGGTTCACATCAGAGGATGATGGGGTCAGCTGGGCTACATCCTCGTCTCGCGCATGGACAGGTGGCAGGCCAAACAGGAGCGGGCGTTAGAGACTGGTGAGACTAACAGACTTCGCCCCCTACCCTTCCCTGGAGAGGCGGTTGCCTCACCAAAGTGGACTTGCGGTCATAGCGAGTAATGATGTGGCTCGAACCCAAGTCACAGGGTTCATGTCTGCTTCCCAAGCATTACGTTACAGTCATTTAGCTCATGCTTTTATCCAAAGCGACCTATTGTTGATTAGGCTAACCAAGGGCCCCCCTGGGAACAATGTGGGGTTACGCTGCTGCTTGGCCTTGCTCAAGGGCCCAACAGCAATAGTGTTCAGTGGCTGGACTGGGGCTTGAACCAGCAATCACCAACCTCCAGGTTACCAGTCATGTACCTTAGCAACTAGACTACAGGCTGCCCCTGAAAGCAGGCATCTTCACTGAATGAGTGACCAGAGGCCGTCTTCACCGGGTTTTAACGTCCCCGAGAGGGAACAAATCAGGACAGGGAAAACATGACGTGCAGAAAAGACAATGAAGGAAAAACGCAGCAGGAAGTGCGTCGCCGCGCCCCCAGCCCCCACCACCACAAAATGAGATGGCAGGAAACACGACAGAGGTTTAAAAGAGGAAATGGGGCAGGTAGCACATGCAGCTGGGGGGGCAGACTTCTGGAGCACCGCCAGGAAACACTGAAGATTTCAGACATTGCTATGGCAATGGACCACAACTACTGTTATGTATTATTGTTGTTATTTTTGTTGCTATTGTTATTGTGTGCGAGCGTGAGTTCATGTGTGCGTGGGTGTGCGTGTTTGTGGTGTGCGGATGTGTGTGAGTGCGTGTGTGTGTGTTTGTGTGTGTGTAAACAGCAGGCCCACAAGCACAGGCAACCACTCAAGTATCCAGCGCATGCAAGTTTAACCGAGCCCAAAACTCAGAGCTGGCAGCTGAGTGACTATTAATACGATGGGGAGATTTTACGGGGGAACGCGGGACCACCAACCGCCAAGAACCGCATTCCCACCATCACCCTCCTCCCCGCCCCGCCCCGCCCCCATGCCTAAAAGCCAGTTTACGCTGTTGTTTTTCCAAGTGGTCAGCGTGTTTACGACCCTGGTGTTAAATGCTCGTGTGCTGAGTGATGAGCTTTATGGGTTTATCAAATTGCAGGAGGACAGTCGCTTTATAACCCGATACACAAATGCACACATATGGACACACATTCACGTGCACTCACATGGTACGTGTGTGTGTGTGTGTGTGTGTGTATTTATATGTACGGATTGTATTAACTGCTCCTTTAGGATGTTCCACCAGTTGTTGACTGCTGATGCTAACCTACTTTTGAACTGATATTTAAAATGATGGATCATTTAGTTACATTAATCATTCAAGTGCATATTATTTTTTACTGTAATTCAATTAATGAGGTTGGACCATTGTCATCGAACTCTGATGAAGAACAAATGACCTTTCAGTCTAAGGACAAGTGAAAACCCAGACCATTTCCAAAGGGGTTGTATTTTTATATAAGACACACACACACACACACACCCTTCACTCAGGATGCTCATTGGCTTCCAGTAAGACCTGGAATGGCTGAAACCGCTAGACACCTGGAGTGGCATGTGCCTGGCTTACCTCCTCCACAGTGAGTGGCATGCAGATTCGGTACTCTTTCACCAGCATGGTGGCTGCCAGGGCCGAGGGACAGGATTCCAGAACCCAACACGAGTACCCGTGGCAACAGGGGGGGTGGGTTCAGAATGTTTGATTTGTTGATGGAACTTTCTGTACAGTCTTAAAGGAACAACACTGCAGTGCGTTCACACAATCTGCAAGAAAAAAAAACAAAGACAAAGAATGAGTCTCAATCTTGGCATAAAACTGCCTAACCTTAACTATGACACAACCATGAGCTTGACAAACTACTGTCTGCACAGTTTTAGGGATGTTCTTTGCTGATAAACCACTTACTGCTTCTGGCTAATAGCAAACTTATGCAGGTGGGACTCTAATCTGCAGCACCAATTCAGAGCTGGATAATTCTCTGCTGGTTCTTCATAAATGCAGACATAAGAACACTTTTCTGGGACATCCAAATCCACCCTAAACATGTGAGGGCTCCAATAAGCTTACAGGCAGCCTATGCCAAAAAAAAAAAAAAATCAATGCACAGACTCAAGACTTAGCAGTCACATTCTGGAGATTAAAGTACAAAGATCAGTTGTTTCAATTACAGGAAAAGAAGCATTTTCCACTGGAAACCAGACCAGGTGTCATGAGGGCTGACTGCACTGAGACCCCATAAGAACGACCCCATACCCAGCTGGCACTCCCTCAGAGACCGAATCTTCAGCTCACCCACTACCACTCGCTACATTGGAGAAGTACAGCGTTTTGAAAGCAGTACGGTATCACTAGTGTGTCTCAGGCTAATGAAGGAATAGTTAATTTATGTTTTGCTTTAGTAGTGTTGCACCTGGTTGGTTTATAGGACAACATTCTGAGTTGTTATTCATCGTGTAAAGGACGTTTGCAGAGCATTTGGTAACGTTTGCCAAGGCATCTAAAGCACTTAAGATCAGTCCATGGTATGTGTGTGGTTGAACCGAACAGTCTTGGCCGTTTCAAATTGATTAAAAACATAGGTTTAACGGCTTCCACCACCTTGTAACAGAAGGTACATTTTGCCATCGTCTGTCTCCGTGGCTTGTCGTTATCCACTGTTTATACTTTCAGAAATTAGGTCAAATCAAAATCAAATAAATTTAATATAAAAAGTTCTCTTATGTCATTGCCATACCATGTATTATATGTGCTTGACTGCCGCTTGCCACCAACTTCATGAAAACGTAAAGGTACATTTCCGTTTAATTGAACAACGCTAGAGTCGTAAATTGCCAAAGTTTTTATTTTAAAATAATTTACATTTTAAAATACAAAGCGCTGACAATGTACGGCAATCGAACACGTAAGTGTATGAAATCAAAATAATGACACAACTACAAGCAAATCACAGCTCAAATAGTCTAATGATAGTTAAAAGAAACTGAAAACAATTTTGCACAAGGTAAGGAGTTGACGCTTATCAGGCTCCTTTTGACTTGCCTGTCTGTCGTGATTGCCAAGTTCAGAAGTCAGTCCACATCGTGCCTCCCAAAAAGATGCAGATTAAACATATAAAGTCAGATCCATAAGCTTTTCAGTTGTTCCTCGTGGTTGTTCCCGTTTTGAACTTCAGGACCTCCCTTTCGCGCTAAATAAAAGTACGTTCTCTCAGTAAAAATTACAAAGACACACCAAGGTAATATCTATGTCGTCCCGTGAAGCGACTCATACATTGTCCGGCTCCTGTGTTCAAACTAGGGTCGCACGCTGTTTTATACTAAAAAAATATTTCATGCGCACTCGTCTCTACTATCCCTCCCACTTTCCGCGCTTTAAAGTCTCCTTACTGACCTCTAGAGTCGAATTAGATGCAACAAGGGGAATTCAGATTTTTTTAAAGAAGTGTTGCCTGACAAATTGCGTAAAACGTCACGTGCGGTTCGTCAATCGATCGTCCACACGTGGCGCGAGCTGGTGCAGGAGAACAGTCAGGGCTCTTAACAAGCGCGTGCGGTGTGTGTGGGAGAAACAGAGAGAGAGAAATCGCGCTGCGCCCATCTAGACGCCTCGGTGAGACTCGCGACGTCCGCTGTGTAATTACATGGAAATAACAGCGTCTCGAGTTCTTAATCACCTGCATCTAGCCTATTTACATACACTATTCATCCATATACAGTACATGTGAACACAGCAATTCAGACTGGAATGAAAGATGTTTGTCTTCTTTACCAGCTATACAATCAAACCTTAGTGCAAATTCCTGAAGATTCTGTGTGGTGGTCTGTGTAGCCCATTCTTAGAGCAAGTGAGGTTATGAGTAAAAACAGAGCTGAGTCAATGGCTTGCACAAAACTCACATAACTTAATATAATGACTTATAATGTGTGATTTGTATTACAGCGCAGAGTTACATGTGTATGGTTGACCTCTGTCCCAAGAGCTTAAGTGACTGGTTAAAGAGTCCTTAGTTGTGCTGGAGGAGCGGCATTTTATTAGACCTAAATTGGGAAGATCTAACATGTAGGTCAGTGACTCAATTATTTGGGCCAATGACCACAGTGGTTGTGGAGAGGAAAGATTTTTGATTGGTTCGAGCAAGTCAATGTTTGGTAGCTGAGAGTAGCCTCACTCCAACATGGCTCATGACAACCTGCACTAGCTCATACCCCTCATTCCCCAGGCACAGAGAAGCACAGAGACCCACAGACTCTGCAGGACTTGAGTCTGAGATCCCTGCTCCAAACACTCGCTGTCATCAGCCGTGTAGCTCCAGGGTGGAACTGGCCGTTGAGCGACGTGTCACGTGTTCACTTATTGATGAGTGCAGTTGCACTCGTCACCGTCCTTGGCCCTTGTTTGTATGTCTGTTTCTCCAGTGTATCTGGGTTAATTTGATTCTGTAACCTTTCGCCCCGGCTGCGGCGTGGTCCAAACCTGCTGGCCGCTTTCCGCACACAAATAGTTCCATGACGCTCAGGCTGCCCTGTGTTCCGCAGGGACGCTGTGCATTTACCGTGCCACTTCAAACTTAATTGAAAATGTGTCAAGATTGTAGTGTTACGATGAACAACACTGTCTCAGAAAACTATATCTATTTTTAAACAACTTTGTGCCTTTTGAGCTCTTCTGAACGACAAATGACAGGGTAATTGGGTAATTATAGCGACTTTCATGACCTTCAGTTCTCCTCAGAGATAACCTATTTGAGAGAGGAGGGTAAAATATGGATGACTCATAAGCTTTAGAATCAAGATAGAATCAAATCACTGTCTCTCTTCTCTCTCTCTTTCTCCCCTGTCTCTCTCTCTCTCACACTCTTTCTCCCCTGTCTCTCTGTCTCTCTCTCCTCTCTCTCTATCCCTCTCTGTCTGTCTCTCCCTTCTATCACTCTCTTTCTCACCTTTTTGTCTCTCCTCTCCTCTCTCTCTCTCTCTTTCTCCCCTCTCTCTCTGTCTCTCCCTTCTATCGCTCTCTTTCTCACCTTTTTGTCTCCTCTCTCTCTCTCTCTCTCTTTCTCCCTCTCTCTCTGTCTCTGCCTTCTATTGCTCTCTTTCTCACCTTTTTGTCTCTCCTCTCTCTCTCTCTCTCTTTCTCCCCCTCTCTTTTCTACTCTGCCTCAGCTCTCTTTCTCACCTTTTTGTCTCTCCTCTCTCTCTCTCTCTCTTTCTCCCCCTCTCTTTTCTCTCTCTCTTTCTCCCCTCTCTCTCTCTGTCTCTCTCTCATCTCTCTCTGTCTCTGTCTCTCCCTTCTATCGCTCTCTCTCTCTCTCTCTCTCTCTCTCTCTCTCTCTCTCCCTCTGGTTTGACGTCAGAGGATTGATTCCACCGTGGCGGGTGTCAGTATTATGTGGTTAAACATATACAGAGTGTGGGTAGCTCAGTTTTGCTTGGCGTAGCACGTTCAGTGGGAACGTGCTGGTGGTGTGTGGGCACTAATGAGTCGCGTCATCACTGCTGTGCTGCAGGGATGGAGCACTTTGCTCCAGGGATGCAGCCCTGGGTTCCAGACGGCCAAATATGACTAGTGATGACCCCTCAGTCTGTCTGTCTCTCTCTCTCATACATACATTCACAAACATGTGCACACCCACACATGCACACACACACTATGTACATGTACTCACACACACACTCACTCTCTCTCTTTCACATGCATACACACACATGTACACGTGCACACACACACACACACTAATACATATGTACATGTACTCACACACACACTCACTCTCTCTCTTTCACATGCATACACACACATGTACACGCGCACATACACACACACTAATACATGTGTACATGTACTCACACACACTCACTCTCTCTCTTTCACATGCATACACACACATGTACACGTGCACATACACACACACACACTAATACATGTGTACATGTACTCACACACACACTCACTTTCTCTCTTTCACATGCATACACACCCACTTACATGAACACACACACACACATACAATGCCTATTACCTCTGTTCCACCTATTACCATTTCTTTGTTGTTAAGATTAAAGATCCATTATTTTGTGTGAATGAATGAAAAGCTGTTGGTTTTGGCTCTGAATCTCAGTAGTGTAGTAGTGTAGTAGTGTGTGCTTTCTGAGTGCTGCCTCAAAGCTTGGCCTCCCTCACCATCAAGACACAGATCTTAAAAAACACATACAGTCTTCTGATAGCTGTGAGCTGGTTGCCTTTGTGCAGTTAGCCAGAGTATGCAGTTAAATGGAGTTAGTAAAGTAAATGATTTTACTGAAAGGGGAGGGGTGCATTGTGGGGGTAAGGCTTTCTCTCTCAAATGTTTGATTTATATTTATAACAAGCTCATATAAATAGCTTGCAAACAGCATTGCTGATGACAGCCAATGTTCACGTTGCTATACGGTTGAGTACCTCCTCTAAGTGGCTGAATTGCTATAACTGCATTCAGCCAGTAGGTGGCAGTCTACACTAAATATATAACGCCAATATATGACCAAAAAGTTGGTATTCTGTGATGGATTCCATCTTTTTTAGAAAAGGACGAAGTTTGGTTACCTTCCCTGAGGTTTAACATGCTCATTCCTCATGTGACCACAGAGAGCCGGGCTCCAGGCCGCTGCGGTGTTATTGTATGACACCGCCCCAGAGCTTCCGGCTTTTCTAGACTAAACCTGAGCACATTTCACAGGCGTAGTGGACACCTCATATTAAAGCACACTGTTTATATCACTGACACTCTCCTCGTTTCTCACCAATTTAAATGTTATTTCTGCGAATGAGCTGCTAAGCAAACAGAGGCACAAGCAAAGGGAACAGAAGCTCCGGAAACGGTCTCTCACTGGCAGCCATGAACGTCATTTATTATACATTACACAGAGCAGGATCCTGTTTAAATACAAAAGCAGTGAGGTATGAAAAATAGCGCCCAATCCAACTGGAGGAAGCTACTGCCTTTAAGCAAAGTCATGAATCCATTTCACTCAAGCCTAATCCCAGTTCTCTCATGGGAAGAAGGGGAAAAAACAGGTGGCTTCCGCCTTGCAGGTAGAGGGGGTTGCAGGTTTAAATCCAGGGTAAGCCTGCCCCAGCATGTGTGACACCCCACTCTCTTATAGGGCGTGTGCCGTACCATGGGAAATATCCATTGACCTCTTGATTGTTTGTTGTCATTTCCACCAGGGGAACTTTATTTGAATCCCACAAAAGTCAAAATTAGTAATATAAACATTTGTAAACGCAGAAGTACAGAATGACAAACAGCACATAAGGGGAGAGGGCACACATCAGTCCTTGGTAATGTTACCTTCAGCTTATGTAGTTAAAGCTCATGGGTATAAACATCTCTGGTTGTGCTGTAGAAGGGTGTTCTATCTCGGTAGCCTGATTACAGAAGTGTGCATTCTCTGTGCAGGGGGATGACTGTGGCTGGATGAGGTTTTCTTCCCAGCCTTTTTGTCTATGGATGTCACAAACAGTGGCCGATTCTAAATGACATCAAATTGTATCAATAACATCTCCAGCTAAGTAACTGATTCCCAGTGTGGTCTTTGATTGGCTAAGAAAACTCCTGCCCGTTATGATTGGCTGCTCAGCTGAAATGTGGGCGTGGTCCATCACAGACAGTAAGATGATTTTGGGATGAAGGTGGACTGGACCTGGGGGGTGCAGATGGTGATGGGAAGTGAAGTGGGACAGGTGGTCGCTCTCGCTCTCGCTCTCGACCAGGGCGGGGAGGAGGTGAAAAGTTCACCGCTGCCCAGGGACCACTGGGAGTATGGGGGGAGAGGTCTCCGCCTGGAGGCCCAGAGCGTGTGAGGGTTTGGCTTTCCTCAGTCAGCTAAATACCTGTGTGCATTTACTGTGCATTTACAGCACAGTCTGAAAACGGTGGGCTTTCTTTCTGTCTCAATGAGTTTCATGTGAGTGACTGAGCTGGTGTTTGCAAGAAGGCCTACATTGGTGAGATAGCATTTGTGTGTGTGTGTGTGTGTGTGTGTGTGTGTGCGTGTGTGTATGTGCATCCATGAGTGAGTGTCTGTGTGTGTGAGTGAGCTGTTGTTTTCATGCAGGTTAAGTGTGAGTGTGTGTGCATGCGTTCCTCTTATGTAAAGCTGGCCCCCTTTTCTACTGCGTTTCATTTTAAAGGAGGTAGTGAAAGGAGCCTGGAGCAGGCCGCAGTGGTTCCGATGTACTCTCAGTTATCATGAAGCCGTCTGCAGCTGCGCAGCTCCTCTGTGCTCAAGAGCTGCTCTGCTAAACGGCCCCTCCAGTTCCCAAGGGGCACTTACCCCAGCGAGCCCTGCTTATCTCCGTCCCACAGGCCAGGGGAGGGGTCAAAGGGCAAAGGTCACCCATTGTCCATGAAGCCTGACTTAACTTGCAGCGGCCCTCTCTTAATCGTCCCCCTCAGTGGTTGAGCCAGGGACCCGGGGACACTCACACGAAAACGATCTCGCCAGAACGTGTCCGGACGTCGTAGCAATTTTCTCCTAGAATGCATCAGAACGAGGAGGTAAAGAATGACGAATCAGTTAATAAAAGAGCAGTGTTACTAGTTTCTTCCTGGTGTTGGTTTTGTCCTTCTTATTTTCTTGCTTTTGAAGCAGCTTGTTTGTGCTATCCACTGTGAAAGCTGCTGTATAAAAATAATCATCTTTAGTGAACAGCTTTACCCTCAACCGCTCTTCCTATTATATCTTTTGATGTGCGCAGATGCTCTCTTCTGCTTCTTTGATTGTTGTTGGAGAGTCATGAAACTAACCTGCCAACAAACTATGGCATTTAATAGTGTCTTCCATGAGCGAACGTTTTTGGGCCAAATCTAATTCCAAACTCAAAGTGGAACAGCTGAGATTATGTGACAGCTTGAACTCTGACGTCTGGATTGTTTTACCTTTAATGACCACTAGGGGGAGGTCATGGGTCTATGTTTAAAGAATCATTTCCATTTGGATTTACGGCCTGGCAAATTAGCGCCTTATGTCAAGTTCGGCCCTAAACGTTATAAATCCCGAACCGTTTCGGGGGGGAAAGTGAGTTAGGCGGGAATCAGAGAATGTGCTGTTTAAATGTAAACTGAAACCTACATAAACACTGCGGCCCCTTACCGACATGTCAAAGGGAATAGTTTTGGCCATTATACCACATGCTGGCATTTGTTAGCCTTCTCTTTCATAAGGGCAGCAATAAGCATTACCTGCTGGAGGGGAGGGGAGGGGAGGGGTTTTTTGTTCTCCTTGGAGTAAATAAAATTGGATTTTAAGTCCCTCTGGATAAGAGTGTCTGACAAATGCCTTTATTGTTATGCAATGTAATTTTCAAAATTAAATATGAACACCTTGCTGCTCCTACATAAAAAGATCGCAGAGGTTGATCCCCCAAAAAAAAAAAAAAAAATCAGAAGAACTCATGCAAGAGCAAAACACATACCACATGGAAATTATTTTCCAATATCTGGTTATTTTACCATTTGCTGAATGTTTCCACAGAAGACAAGCGTATGGTTGGCATTCCTGTCCAAACGTTTGACAAATTGGGCCTTAGTTTGACAGTCCAAAGTTGTGGTGCAGAAGACTGTGTTGTAATTGATGCATTGTTGACTTGGGAACCGAAAACTGTGCAATATCTACATCAGGCAGAAGTTTGTTTTCTCACGGTTTGGAATGAAACAGTCTGAGCCACATGAATGTCCCTTTCTGATTGCATGTAACTGACACTGGATAGTTTTGAAATAAACAGGGCAACAGTTACTAGAGGAAATGAACCATGTTTCACCCACTGGACCATGAATGTGGACCATCACAGCAGAGCCTGTCTTTTCCATCCATTCGCCATCAGTTTCTGCCTGAATCCAAAATGAAAGTAAAACAGGCAGTTGGAGGGGACCGCGCGCGGGGCAGCCGCGTGTGCGAGGCAGCGGAGAGGCTGCATGCAAGAGCAGGAGCAGCACAAGCGCATAGCAGGAGTGTGCGCAGTCAGAGGAGAGGCATGAAAGCGCTTCCAGCTGCGCTCTTATGCAATAAAACACAGCGTGCAATTACGCCACACTGCAATTACAGGGACTTGACTGTGTTCATTCAAACACGGGGATGGTGGGGGTGACGCTTCTCATCTCTTTTGATTTCAGTTGAAGACACGGTCATGTAAACAAAGCTGGCAGAAACGGGTGGGGGGGGGGAAGCTGAAAAGGTTTGAAAAAGAACGGTTCATTGCTAAAGTTTTTGTTTTGCTTGTGCTGTTCCTGAAAGTATAAGTTACATACCTGCAGGGCTGTATCATATTTTATTTCCGTGGAACGATATCTATCTTTTATACTTTGGGCATCTCCATAAAGTTTTGTTGTTGTTGTTGTTGTTGCTGCTGCTGTAGCATTTCTCTTAAACTAAGGGCACTTCCTATTTCTTTCGGTGGATAACTCCACTTCAAAGGCGTCTCTGTTCTCCGTAAATATCTAGGGAAGGAACTCATTAATAAGGCTCAGATGCCAGGAACCACAGTGGACTTCCTGAATTAACAGCTCTGTTTTTTTTTTCCTGGTCTCTCTGTCTTTCCTCACTCCAGATCATAATGCAAGGTGTGTGTGTGTTTCTCCTTAAGGCACCAGCACTGTGAGACAGACTGTCCCCCAGGCTAATAAGCACTCATGCTCACACACACATGCACACACTTAAACACATGTACACACACGCTCACATGCAAACAAACAAGTAAACACAAACATATGCACACACGCTTACTCATAAATGTACACATGCACATACTTAAACATATAAACACACACTCACATGCAAACACACATGTAAACACAACATGCACACAAGCTCACACACATAAACATGTACACATACATGTACACACACAAACTCATCTCACACACAAACATGTACACACGCACACAGATACACATTTACATGCATGCAGACATGTACACACTCTCACACACACACACACACACACACACACACACCCCAATTTTTAAGTGACATCTCTAAGACCCTATAATAGGGCTGGTGACACTAATCTCCTGCTGTGTCGCTCTCATAAGGCTAATAATGGTCAACAGAGCCCCAGCCAGACCCAGCGGAGTGGGGCAAAGGGTAATTGGAGGGTGGGGGGGGGGCATGGGAACTCAGTCACATGGGTGTCTAGACCCAACGGGGGTCTTAATTTGGGACTGTTTGATAATGAAACTTCACGGGCCAGTCCCATTGAGATGACGGCACTGAGGGCCGGCTGGCTGAAGGTGCGTGTGAGGCGCATGGTAAGGACTATGGGATTTGTAGTGAGCCAGGACCTCAGCGTAGTCCCTCATCCAAACAATGAGCTAAATTGCTGCTTTTCTAACCGTTTGCCAATATGACAGTCAAAGTCAATATCTGGAGTTCCATCCAAACTTATTTACTGATTTATTCGAAGAAGAAATACTCCAAAACAGAAGCAAAAGGTTAGGATTTAGTGATATGCAAGTCCAACCAAATACCTTCCCTGGGTTTCACATTTCAATAGAAGAGTGTTTTCCAGTTTTTTTCCAAACATGTTGAAAAAAAAAACAAACAGTAAAACATACCACAACAGCAAAACAGCTGGCCTTGTATTTGCCAAAGAAGAATCTAAATGACCATTTAGCCACGTTCCATTACTGCGGCTCCTGGGCCGTCTTGACAGACCGGATTGTGTTTTATGGTGAATACCAGTCTCACCAGCGTCTGCCAAAAATGAAAGGAAAACAGAGGCACTGTCAATTACTGTGGCTTTCTTCTCAGCAGATGCTTCTCAGCAGACACCAGAGCATGATAAAGGTAACTGAATCAACTCCATTCATCACACTCTTTGTCTTTTATTTATGCCCTTATACTTAGCCAGAATTATTCTTCAATTATCGGAAACAGAGGAAAATGCTTCTATCAGACAAATGTAGCTACGCTAGTTGATTCCAACAGAGAGCACCCTGGAAGCATTTTATCACAGCGCAGTGCAGACCGGGGGGGCCAGCTGTGTTTTTTCCCCTTATTGTCACTATTCAGAGAATTTGCCCTTCATGGGAAAAGAAAGGGGAAGGTCAGGGACTAAGAAGAATATTCCAAATATACAGTTATGGGGCACAATGGGCGGATTGTTCTCCCAGACAAAAGAGGACAGAAGGTATGAGTATCAGTTGCTGATAGAACATTTTTAGCATTATCAATGCTTTCTCATATTAGCATTGTAGCCTTTTCACTGTGCAGTTCCTCTGGCCAGCAGGACGCAGATGGGGTTCACAGGTGAGGCGCAGCTGCTGTGCTCTGGAGAAAGATAGATAACCTGCATTATCCCACAGCACTGATGTAAGCTAATGGTCCCTATTGGAGGTTGTGCTGGGCTTTGCTGATACCCCGCACCTAAATAATCATGTAAAACAGTTTATCACAGTTTGATGATTTTGGAGTTCAAGGTGAAAACAAAGACCGGCAGACACTGTATGTCTCTATTGCTACTACTGTTGCCTCTACTACTACTACTACTAATAATAATTATTATTATTATCATCATCATAATCATCATGTATAAATCTCAAATTATTTTGAAAACTGACTTCATGTGGAGGGTTTTGGAGCTGAGACACCCATGTCTAGTTATCTTAAAAAGGGGAACTCAGACTCCTGCAGCCAATACCCATGCTGCACCAGACAGTCAGCCCTCAAGGGCTCAACCCTGAACAAGAGGGGGATATAAAAACAGGAAGTGACCACAGAGAGGCAGGAAAAATTTGGGAGGTAGTCACCATGGCACCGGAAAGCACTGATAGAGATCAAAATCTGTGACGTCACCCCCAAAGAGCCACCATTTCCCATCATGCACCTCCCCTTCCCCTTTATGGGCGTTCTGTCAGAGGACGTCAAACACGAGCCTGTCAAAATCTGCATTCTTTACAGCCCTACATACCTTTGTGTCACGGAGGTTCCGGAACTTTCCGTAGCAGCATGCCAGCCCGTGGAGGTTCTGATTGCAGCCATACCCCCCCACCCCTCATAAATATTCAGAACGAGGCAACAAATCAGAACCATCCTGTGGCTTTAACAATGGGGGAGATGGAATTCTCAGTGCCGAACATTCCAAGCCTGAAAATCGGTTTAGAAAATAGAATATTTGTGGTTTGGTGGGGACTGACTGGGAACCACTCCTTGTGGGTTTTTTTAACCCCTCCCAACCCCCAAGCCCCCCAAAGACACATGTATGTAGGCCTTAACCAGTCCCATATTCTGCCCAATGACAGCTAACACACACACACACACACACACACACCGAGTCTGGCAGATCAGGAATACATGTTGAGGGGGTTAATAGGGGGTGCGTTGATTGACCATGCACACACAGAAACCTTATGCCATGCTTTTACAGCCTCTGACGGTTCCCTGTGGTTTAGCCAGATAAAGCACTTTCTTTCAGGCTGGAGAGGTGGCGGCTGACTGTGTGTGTATCAGAGTATGCATCTGCTCGTGTGTGTGTGTGTGTGTGTGTGTGTGTGTGTGTGTGTGTGTGTGTGTGTGTGTGTGTGTGTGTGTGTGTCGCCCTCCCAAACTGACTGAGTGCATATCCACAGAAGAGGGACCGGCCATTCCAAACTGGGGAACAAGAACTGCAGATAAAATGTTGTTCAAATAAAACAGACAGAAAAAAAACTATTGCAAGGATGATCATTGTGTGGCTACTCACCCATATATGTACATGTGTTTGATACTTTTCTGTCGTTATGGTTCAATAGGTTTATTCTGTGTCTTCGTTAAGAACTTTACTCTGATAGGTCAAGATATGATTACAGATACACTGTAAATTCAGGATATTAAAAATTTAAAGTGAAAATGGACCTATAATTGCAAATTAACATGAAAACGGTTCAATGTTATATTGTAATGGAACATTCTGCTTAAAACTGAAAAGAAAGTCAATAAGTTAACAACAACAACGTTCTCATGTGGCCAAAGTAACAAGTTGTTTCAGAGCCTTATTTCAGTTTTCAATTATCTCTCTTCCAGTTAGCACATTTGACAATTGTATTAAAATAAACCACTATAAAGCTTATAACTTCGGCTTTCCCTCAGAACCGCATCACATCTACCTGACAGAACTTCATACTCCACAACCAGTCTTACGTAACTAAGCCCCCCACGCTCAGCCCAAGTTAATACCCACCCACCCTTCCACACTCGAGGAGAGATTAAACAGGAACCGAAAGACTGGAATAAACCTTCGAGTTAATCCATGCAGGTCTCTACTTTTGACCTGTCAAAGGCCAAATTCAGTATTAGAGGGGCTTTTGAACTAGGTTCAACAGCATCAGAGCAGGTTATCCAGCAGCAAACATGGACTGCGCGTTCGAAGCAGGTACAGCGCGTTTGTGCGCGCGTACTTCACTCAGAGTCACTTCCTCAGATGCGTGATACCTGTGCTGAGCCCCTGGGCTGGAAATGATACCGCGTACATCTTAAAAAATCAGTTAAGTTTTATGATATCTAACTAAATATATGACCTTCGAAATAAAACTTACAGCATTCTCGTTTGAGCATTAATACACCTTAGACTTTATATAAAAAATATAAGTTAAAATATAAGTATTTATTTACTACTTATTTACTTGACAAGTGAAATGTATTTTTCAACTCAGGAGTCTGTGCATCCAACAAATTACAGGGCTTTAAGACTGCACGTGAGCAGATTAAAAACGTAATTTTATCAATAGTACCTGGATAGATCTGAAGAATGCCACTCAGATAAAGGACGTGTGTGAACATGATGATAACTGAAGTACGGACCGTATATGCAGATGGTAGATAATGAACATCGTTTTGTTTCTTTGGATTAGTATGCCCGTTTGTAGTGTAAGAAAGATTTAAAAATCCCCACATTTGTTGCCGCAATAAAATTGTAGCATCCCCTGGCGAGGTATCAGACGACCAGAGTGGATCAGTGTTTTTGCCTCCCTTGTTAATCCACTCTAATTAAAGTGCCCTGCTCCGATGCCACCCCCTACCCCCCCATCCCCCAACCCCACATTCCTCTCGCACAGAAAGGTGGGGGTGGAAGAGTGCGTATCGCAGGATTTAACCTTCAACAACTCAGACTACTGCGTCTGCAATGCCCAGTCTTTCTCCGCCAAGAGTTTATCATATATATAAATCTATGACAAAAGACGAGATTTGGAGTTGTTGAATATTTCGCATGTACGCATTGCACGCAGAGAGATAATATAGAAATACACACGTCTCCCAGGTTTGTGGGGGGGTGGGGGGGGTTGAGGGGGTAGCGTGGACCGTGTGATCCACCAGCCAATCTGCTCGTGGGTGGGTGTGTGTGTGTGTGGGGGGTGGGGGGGAGTTGTTCAGGGGGCTGGGCGGTTTTTCTGATTACCTAAAGGGGAGGTGGTACTTCACCACTAGTTGTAACGGGGAGACTGCGTGCTGCACGGTATTGCCGTGGAGCGGGCTTGGCAGAAACGCAACTTTTTTGTTGCAACCAAGACAGTGAATATCTGTCTGTGTTTGCTTTTGGGACATACAGAGATTCGCATAAGCGTGGATGCAGTTTGTATTTTAATCTCAAATATTAAAAAAAAAAAGTTTTGCAGTTGTCTGGAACCAGATCATTCAAAGATGTCAGATACTTCTGTGAATGACCATCTTGAAGGGATATTGTCAGATTTTGAAGGTAAGTAATACAAGTGGAATACAATAATAATATTCATGATTACGCGCGAATGTGCGCATGCACCATTATCACTTGTTGAATGTTCAGTTATTCAATGAAAAACCGTTTGCGCACAAGAAGCAGATAGTAAGTTGTTGTGACTACACCCTGGTTGGTATATCTTGTCATTATTACAAGGCACAAAATATAACTGTAGGATCAATGAATGTACAAAAAACAATATTGCCATCTTAAAGTGTTTTGATCTCTGAGTTTATACACATAAATAGGTAATATGTCGATTTGGAAAGACAAAATCGGGACAAAAGCTTGCAGCAACTTTTAAATATTTGTTGCTGATCATTGATTGTGTTTTTGTGGCGTTTGAATGTTATATGACTGTCTCTGAAGCTGAAGTACGCTGTTCTGAACAGTAAACTGGCACGAGAGAGGCACTCACAAAAGTAATCACGGAGAGAGAAATGAATTGTCTCAGTGCTTCTCTGCTGTATGTCGGACCACAAAAGTGCTCGGTGACATATTGCTGATAACACAACGGAACTTTTTTGATTACTCGACCGAAAATGCAGAGACCCTTACACAGGATTCACTTTAGCTGATCGCTGAGATCTCCTGCATGCTCTGTTCATGGCTCTTGCTTTTCTCTCTGATTTTTAGCGAAACATTGGCGTACGACCGCTGAAAATCATGTCCGATTCATTTGTAGGTGAAGAGAAATGGGTGATGACTGGATTTGACTGTAGATCCAGATAGCTGTTTAGTCAGATGCTGGTTGGAGTTGCTCAGCCATATGTTATACCGGGTTCATTAATCTGTAAAGCAGAGAACACCTTATGGAATTTTGGAATCATACAAACAAGCTATGTGTGTGTTTTAATACAGCCAACTAAAGAGGCAGTATATCCACATGTTTCTGTAATCTAATTATTGAAATCGATACTAAGATGACACGGAGATAATTCACCAAGTACTCATGAAGGGAATTCTGTTTTGTTAGTTTTATTCTGTCTCTCTTTAGTGTTTTATTTTTATCGCTACTCTGATTTTACCCTTTACACCCTTTCATTGCCATACCGCCTTGTACTTTGCTTACCATGCAAGTGTATTGGCCAGCCGCCTTCCACAGCAGAGGTAATTAGCCTCACTTTTTTAAGTGGTCACTTGTCCCTTTCCCTTTAACCATACGTGTTCCAGAGTTTACAAGTGCTTTAAAAGAAAATAACTTGTCCTGTTCGCCACAGGTCGAGACCGGGATCCAAAAAGGTGACAGGTCCATTGTGCATTTGCAGGAGGCGCTTTTCAGCGAGGAAACAGCCTGTTCTGTCCGGAGAAGAGCGCGATCAAAGCTGCTGTGTCTTTGGGGGCGCGCATACGCCACAGTGCACGCGCTTTGAGGCCAGTGCTGCGTTTTAGACCAGTAACAGCAGCGGGGCTGAGAGAGCAGATTCATGCCACGATACATTTCGTGATTAGCAATTGTTCTATTTATATTATGATTTTTTTTCGATTGATGAGAACAGAAAGTCGAATCTTGTTGCAAGTTTCGTGTCATGATATGTGACTGGATACCTACAGAAGAATCTAGTGGGCCAGATCCTACTGTGCAAGGCCACGCCTCATCTGTTGACATTTTCTCATTAGCTAATTAGGTAATACCCCCTGCCGGCTGACTAATCCTTTTGGCAAAGAAGAAAAACGAAAACAAACGGATTGACTGGTCCTCACAACCCCGTAATTTAACATAATTAGAGCTAGAGAATTGTCTCTTATGGTTATATTTTAAGTGATAAGTCCAACAGTATTGGACATAAAAACTTTATTTCAATTATTCTGTGCATTTGTCTTTAATGGCTCAGTATTTCTTATAAGGTCAGGTTTAAGAAGTAAGCTGAAACCCCAAAGCCTGCCTTTAATTGGGACTCATTACGCGCAGCAACTTTAAAGTGATTGCAGTCAAAGGACACGATTGTGGTGTTTATCTGTAGGCTTCGGTGGCATCACTGAAACGGTTAGCGCTGCGCCTCTGTGCAGGTCAAGTTTCACTGGCCCTTACATAAATCCTCATCTTTATTTACAAGCGTGTGAGCCTCGTGACTACAGAATGTACTGTACTCTGAGTGTCACATTAAGTTAATTGCGTTTCAACTCAAGTTGTGAGTCCGCCAGCTTTTTGAGGGAGAGAGGACTTGTTTTTTTGCCTTGATTACTCTCAGTGAAGGCCTGTGTTTGTCTTAACCGGACAGAGTGAAGCAGGCATCGGCTTGCCGAGTTTTTCTATCATTGATTGCATGAGGCATTGCATAGTCCACTCTCTCGGGTGTCACCATCACGCTGCACTGAAATGTCCTTCACCCCAATATCCATGTCGGGTAAAGTTGACTGGGGCATAAATGGCTAAGTCAAAGTGAGAGCTCTGTGGGAAGTGGCAGAAACAAGCACAGTAACTTTAATGTTCAGCAACTGCAGCTCTTGTGTATACTTTTATTTAGATGTTTGCACATTCAAGAAAACAGCTCATGAGCTGACCAGTGCCATTTTGAGTGACCATTTGTCCTCACCGTAGTGTTTTACTGGCAACACTGTGTGAAAGCTGAGGGAACCAGGTGCTCTTAGTCGGGCAAAAACTTTAAATAAAACTTTAACACCACTTTTAAGCTCAGATAGTTAATATGTGTTAAATGATAATGGAATGACAAACTGCTGAATTTGCCTGAGAAAGTTGACTGAAGTACTGCTTTTAGGGCTTGTTTAAAAAACAAATTTGTACATTCTCCAAACTCCAGAGCTATGTGAGGAGGCAATTTGGCATCACAGGGAGGTAATTGTAACCAAGAGGTTGTGGCTTTAAAACCCATTTGGAATAAATCACAAATAAATTGCTTCATTAAATATCCAACACTATAAATGCGTCTTACATAAAATCTTTCCTCCTGAGTGGTGGTTCCAGTTAAGTAGCTCTGCATGCCAGGGTTACAGCTCCCCAGCATTAGCCTAGTAAAATCTGTGCAGTTTGGAGAGGTAAACCCTCCCACTTTTTTTGGATCGGAACCAATAGTTCCTGCCCAATTCTATAAACTCAGTGTAGGCGGGTCTGAGCAGAAGGCATTCAAAGAACTATCCTGATAGGAACAGTAGGGAAGTGCCAGCTTTGTTTTATTTTGACCCCTTTTTCATCCCTTTGTGTACAACACCTCTTGCACTGTAAAATCCCATGCACATATTGTCATTAATTTGTCAGAACGTTAGCAATGCTAGCTCATCAGGTAACATGCAGAGTGTGGCCTGGAACAGCCATTGCTGACTGAAGATATAAAAATGGTGGAGATACGGATAGTTTTGCAGGTGGTAAAAATTTATAAACCAGGTGTGTCTGATATCATCTGAGAAAGACAGATGGATGTGCGGGGTTTTCGTCTAACCCAGCACTACAGTGATTATTTCAGATAATCAGTATCCTAAGTGAAAATCAGGACTGCTTTGTTAAATGAATCAGGCATTTTAGTGCTGAAGTACAACAAAAACAAAAGCTCCAACCACAATGGCCCTTCTCAGATAAGATACAACAAACCCAAGTATGAAACTGTAGAGGAGGATCTGAGGAAAGCAACCTATATTATATGTTAAAAACACACATGTGCAAATGAACATGCATGTGTTTGAAATTCCCCCCATCCCTCAGAGGTGGTGGGTTGATTTGGCTGCTCTTGGCAACCCCCAAAGTCATGTTTTCTCACTGACCACTGGCCCTAAATCAAAACAAGGGATCAGGTTCCAGTCCTTCCACTTCTTTTTTTTTTTCAAATTCCTCCCCCCCCACCCGCATTCCAGCCAGCCTTAGGGCATCAGGTCAAAGGGAGATGATCTTTTAGGTTTGAGGGTGGGGGGGCAGGAGTTAGAGAGTCAGCTGGGGGGGTAGCAGGAGCTAGAGAGTCAGCGGGGGGGGGGGTGGCTGTACTGTCTGTGTGGCTATCTCAGCGGCGTTCCGTTGTTATGACAACTTCCTGATCAGCTGGCTCAATTTTTTTGATTTATATCCCTTTTTTTGCTGTTTGCACTGTTTTGATCTCTTTGCTGCTCTGAAAGGAAACACAGTGGAAGGAAGGGGGAGCAGAGGATTAAAACAGGCCACTGAAAAATCCACCGTGGTCCACGCGTTCGGTTTCTCAGTCAGTGGCGGTGATTTACGTGCATTTCCTGCCCTCTGTTGCGGCCCTCCTGCTGTTGTACTCCCAAAAAGTCAAACACCGCACCTTTGTGTAGCCAGTCCCCCCCCGCCCCGCCCCAGGACCCTGAGCTCTGAACGCAAAGGGTGACTGAGGTGTCTGCTTACCCAATCACCTGCTTCCGTTTTTTTTTTTTTTTTTTTTTTTTACCTGCTTCGCTCTGGAATGTGAATGATCCTCAGAATATGCAGGTACAGTGCAGAGCAGCCAACATGTTCTTCTGAGTATAAAAAACAAGGAATTCAACGGCCCCGCTGCAGATTTCTGCTTATGGTCCAGACATTTTTGCCTTACATGATAATCACCCTAACATCTGAGACCTGTCAAGAACTCTGTTTTTGTTTTAAATGGTGATGTGTGAGTTGTATTTTATTACTCAAAGAAGCAGAAATACACTGAAAAATCACATTTTCTTACTCTATGAAACTACTTACTTGGAAAGCGTTTTTGAATACATAACATATTTAACATTTCTGTTCATATAGAAACGTTTTTGATTTGATCCGTTCTTGCAACAATACACGGAGCTAAGCAAAGATAAAATCCAAACATTTTCAAGAACAATACTTTTAGACAAGTTCAAATTCACATTGAACAGAAAACTTTGAACACATTTGAACAGATATGAAAGTACTGCTTTAATGCAAAAATGTGAGAGTACAGTAATGACTTTTTCAGTCGTTTCAAAGTGCAATGCCTGGGGTGGTCTTTAAAATGGTAGTAACAGCCATTTTGAAAAGCGCCTGTGGTATTTTCTGGAAAGTGGAGCCGAGGCAGACGGCAGGGGAAACTGTGCGAAAGCCCCCTTTCAGCCTGGGGCAGGAAAGCAAGGTACCCCCTCGATGCCATAGCAACAGCCCTGAAAAAAAAATGGCGGCCTTCGGAATTTCAGATCAGGGGTCCAGATGTGCTTGGGTGGGGTTCCGTCCCACCTCCGACAGGTAAACTGAACACACCTGATCTGATCCTCTCTTTTCTGGGCTGCTGGGGGTCGGGGTGTCGTCAGTAAATACCTCAGAGGAATGTAGGGTTGGGGGAAGTTTTTTTTTTTGGGGGGGGTGGGTGAGGGGGGAGAGGAGTCCCTTAGGACAAGCCCCATCCTGCCCTGAGATGTGCAGAGCAGACGGAGAGGAGAGGGAGCTAAACCCCCCAGCGCTGTTACGTTGGACTGGCTTTACTGTCCTCTAAAGGCCTGCTTATATTCTGTCTCCAAACAGACATAGAGAAATGCTCTCTAATGCAAGAAAAATACACATGCACGCATACAGACATGTAACCACACACAGACACATGCATATACATATACACATACTCACGCACATACACATAAACATACACAGGTACAAATACACACACACATATATAAATACAATATATATGCATGTACAGTCTTAGAACCTAGACAGTCACAACACTTACTGCAACAGCTATCGCCTCTAGGGATGTGGCAGCTTAGACTTAGACATTGGTGAGATTCTCAGAGGGTGGAGCGCAGAAGTGCAACATATCTGAACGTATTTTCTCAAAGGAGCCGCCCCAAGGCCTGCAGGAACACTGCAGCCCACCTCTGTATCTCTCGGGCTTAGAGAAAACCGAGAAGAGAAGAAGGGATAAAAGGATTTAAAAAGGTGAACCTCAAAAAAAGATTTTTCAGGTTGACTTCTGTCAGCAGAACAGGGGGCAAATTAGTCACAGGACAATTCCAAGCTGAAATCAGGAAGTATTGTTTTACACAGTGTTTTTCAGTGCATGGAGCAGCTTGCCAGGTCATGTAGTAGAGGTGGGGGGTGCTTGGAGTGATGCAGTTTGACACGGCACTGGAGGCTCTGTAGACTGTAGCTCAGTGATGAGGCTAATTGGACTGAATAGCCTATCCTAGTCATTGGGTATTCCTATGCTCTTATCAGTGACTGTAAACCTCCGGGCCCTGAGGGGGCGACAATGGAGGCCACATCCCAGTTTGGGCTCCTGCTGGTGTTGACCTATGACCTCCCAGAATGCCCTTGGGCTATTTCCTTTCATTTTTCAACACATTTTTGAGGCCAGCACATGCATTAGGGGTGCATAGCTACATTCTCGGAGGGCTCCTTCTTGTGTAAGTTTTATGTGATATTCTTTAAGGTAAGTAAACCAGTGATTTTATTAAAATACAACCTAACATGACATACAACAGTGAGAGCAATAATTTGAGAATGATCAGTGCAGTCTACCCAGCATAAACGCTCAGAGCTCAGGACTTGTTGAGCCAAGATGTGGTTTGAGCAGGCATGTTTTGAGTCTGCGGTTTGAGTCAAACTGTCCTGATTGTTGTGGGAGGCTTATTCTCCCACTGGGGTGGCCAGAGAGCAGGCAGAGAAAAGAGGTAACTCAGTGACTTAGCGACGTACAACCTGTGTTAACAAGCGATTTTCAGAAGGGACAGGTGGGTGGGGGAATCGAATAGTGTTGTCCTTGTTGTGGCATGTTTGCACTTTGACAGATGCAGGCAAAAAGGGTTTTTTAATTTTTTTATTCTGATTGTCATTATCACATGCTGCGAGGCAGAGCTAAGCTCAGCAGCCAAGTGTTAACAGTGGAAAAACATTCCTGGTCCGCCCCCCTCATGAATATTCACACAAAACGAGTTGGGGGTGTTGTGGGATCAAAAGAGATGGAAAAAGAGAATAAATGTAAATAAATGTATTGTCTGGCAATTACAGTGACTGAAATGATCCGCATTTCCAAGAGCTAACGACATTGTAACACTCATATTTGTCACCCTCACGGGGGTCAAGACAGGGATACTTTAATTTACTTGCATTATCTGGTGCTTTGACTTAAACAGTCATATTTGCTTTGAACATGAAAAGAACTAAAGGATGTTAAACACAGGTTAAATGCTGATTGGGAATGTATATTTTTTTTTTTGGGGGGGGGGGGGGCAGCCTCAGGTGGTCTTTTAAACGATATCAGTGTCCATCACCAGAAACCGTGGAAACACGTCCCTGCAGCGCTGGGGATGTTACAGGACAGAGCTCTGTGATTTATCTGCCTGCACTGTTACCCCCCGACCTTTCAGGGCTGCTACCAACAGGCCATAAATTTTGTGTAAGTTTTGTGCCCCAGTTCACTGCCCGGGAGCACGCACACGCACGTGCCAAATACCATATCCGTTACTTAAGGCGGCTCCCAGAAAAACATGGAGGAATGCCTTCAGGGTGCTTTGAAGGTGTTTCAGACCACCTTAAAAGCACTGTGTGAGCCCCAGGGGTCAACTGTGCATGTACAGCGGAATCCAGGTCAACCCCTGGAACACCTTACATCGGCTGCCACGGTTCAAAGCATGTGTGTCGGACAGGGATACAAGGGCGACAGTTCTGGGCTTGTAAAGGTTACATGTAGTGTAATGGTTAGGGAGCTGGGCTTGTACTCAGGGTTACAGTGTAGTGTAATGGTTAGGGAGCTGGGCTTGTAGCTCAGAGGTTACAGTGTAGTGTAATGGTTAGGGAGCTGGGCTTGTAGCTCAGAGGTTCCAGTGTAGTGTAATGGTTAGCTGGGCTTGTAGCTGGGTTACAGTTGTTTAATGATTAGGGAGCTGGGCTTGTAGCTCAGGGTTACAGTGTAGTGTAATGGTTAGGAGCTGGGCTTGTAATGGTGTAGTGTAATGGTTAGGAGCTGGGCTTGACTCAGAGGTTATAGTGTAGTATAATGGTTAGGGAGCTGGGCTTGTAGCTCAGAGGTTACAGGTTGTAATGGTTAGGGAGCTGGGCTTGTAGCTCAGAGGTTACAGGTAGTGTAATTTGGGAGCTGGGCTTGTAGCTCAGAGGTTACAGTGTAGTGTAATGGTTAGGGAGCTGGGCTTGTAGCTCAGAGGTTACAGTGTAGTGTAATGGTTAGGGAGCTGGACACATAGGCTATTTAGGGATTTGAACCAACTGCAATATTTTTGCCATGATGCCATGAGCAAAGTCATTCGATTGGTCCATGAAAGTCAGTGATTGACATCATAAGGAGGCCCCACCCATTATGGGCATCAGGAAGCCATACTCTTCCCTTCACCAAATTTTAGGGAGGGTTAAACTGGAGCTCACTCCCTGCCTTATTCCTGTTAGATTGAGAGAGAAATATGGGATGCCTTGCGTAACTTAAGACTTAAGACCTGTGGGAAATCGCCGAGACGCACAGACAGTGCGTGTCTGACAGCGCCCTCGACTGAGGCAGCAATTATACTACGAAGAATTTGAGAGAGTGCCAGTAATTACCCGATACCGTCCCCAGCGCTATCTTGATCGCGCGGGAGGAACGGGTTCAGACCAGCTCAGTGCGGCAGCATCATTAAAAAGCCGTTAGCCGATTGCCGTGTCATTCAATATAGACCGGAGTGGCGTATATCTCCAGCTCATTGAAACTGCGCACAGTTCTCTGTCTCTCTAATTGAGCCGTAATGCAATTGTCTAATCACCCACGGAGACCCTGCCAGGGGGTTTTCAAACACGAGCCGTAATGGCGTCTTTTCCAATAACAAATGTGCCTCCCCTTTCCGAGGGAGAGAGAGAGAGGAGCGAACTGCGAGTCACCCTTGCGGCTATAAATTTCGAAAGGCTGAGACAACCGCGTGTCTGTGGCGCGCTGAAAGAGGTCACACCGCGGCGGTTTTAATGACCGTTAAAAACTCCCTACAGCTGCGGACTGTAAAGGAGCCGCATTATGGATCTCGAATTTGAGTAACTGTACCGTCCATTCACAGAGTGATTTGATTTAGCGGCTCGGACTCGCTGCTAATTGGTAGCACACCCATCAGTTACAAATGCCGCTCTTAAAACCATTGATAAAATATAAGACAGTCACACTGGGATAGTTGAATCATGATTATTCAGTTGCTTGGTGGGGGTGGAGGGGGTGTTGGCGTGGGCAAACGCTTTTACACTGTATCAAGACCCCCCTAAAAGACAAACTTCCCTCCTAGTATAATTAAAATGGCTAGTTCTTGACATTTATCTTGCGCCCACCAAAGACAGCAATGCAGAGGCTAATTAAAAACACCTACGTGAAAGACTATGTAGCATGACATTGATAAATGATGTTAAAATGAACTAAATCACCGAAAGTGTGATCTGATTTTGTTTTCTCAGACCTGCTCCTAATTGGTAGCAGAAACGTCTTTCCAAAACTACTGATAACCTCTTAGACACCGGCATTCTGCCTGGTGAATTATGATTATTAATTGCCTGGTGTGGGGATTCACAAGCGTAGAACAATATTTCTCATGGTCCTTAAAAAGACCACCCTGTGGTTAAGACCCCCTCCTAATGCCAATGAAATAAAGGCCTTTATCTAGCACCAGCTACGGGCTGTGATTTAGTGGCTATAAAATGTGCTCATGTATCATTGGTGCCATAAAACATCTCCAAAAAGAACAAAATGAGGAAAAATTGTTTTTTTTTTATTACATCGCATTAGATTTATTATCACCTCACATTAAATTATACAAATGTTTCCTCACATGGTGTTTGAGTAAATGTATTGGTCTCATAGACATGAAACAGAGACAACTGAAAGCGCAAAAAAGGGGACGACACAGAAGAATGTCCATCAGGATTTAGATAAATCAATCTCAACAAAATTATTCAGCTGGAAGTCACTCAGTCATAAATACATTTTAAAAACCATAGTCTTTTCTGCCATATCATCTAAAGGTTGGGGAGCTGGGCTCTTACCTCAGAGGTTGTGCGTTCAATACCCAGAGTGGGAGCTGCTGTTGTACCCTTTAGCAACGTACTTCACCTGAATCACCCCAGTAAATATCCGGCTGTATAAATAATAATGTGTAAAAATGTAAACTGTGCATGTCGCTCTGGATAAGAGCATCCACGATGAAATGAGATATTTATGGGTTCACAGCAACAGCACGTAGGAACCTTCCACTCCCCGGGTTTGCTCAGCGTTGCCATGTCACCTCTGCTCGGGGGTTCATCCAAGCTTGCAGTTGCAGTGAGGGATTGTGGGTAAGCGAGGAAGCTGCTGTAATCCGACCCCTGACCTCGGGAAGCCCCCCGTGTCCTCCTGTGAATCAGCTCTTTGTGCAGGAGCCAGAGGGGCTCGTCCTGCGGCGTAGGGGTGGGGAACGCATGGGCATGGCTTACCAACTGCCGCTGGTACCTGGCATTCAGAAACACTGCTGTACAGTAATCTCTACATGGGGCTTTTTTATAAAGAACGTAGTTGCTGCTCTTCGGTCTTCTTTGTTCCACCCATTACTGTAGTGCAGAATGAGGAGGGATCTATATCAGGACAGCGTGCCAGCTCCTGCTCTTAATCCTAAACTTATTACTTGAAGGACCCTCCAAAGAGACCTCGCTTGTAAGTGAATGGAGCACTTCAGCTACTTGCACTTAAAGTTTAAGACACCCATCTGTGTTTTTTTTCCTTCCCTGCAGCCATTAATTTGTAATTGTAAGCAGTCAGACTGCCTCATTACTTTACAAAGTGTCATCTCTTTAGATGTTCCCTGAAGTCATGAGTGTACATTTGAACAGCTTAGAGGTATGAACACCTCCTTTACTGTGACTTTGGCTGCCTGGAAGCATGCAGGCACACAACGATCGCAGGAGTGGGCCTTCATTAGTGTATGCAGCTGTTTAGAAAGACAAACCAAGAGACCTCCGAATGGCTCACAAAGTAAAATGTTCATTTTGGAGGCAGACATGAGGCCTGCAGCTGTGGGTTTGAGTCCCAGAGGTCCAGAGTGATGGTACTGTATGTCTGTGCAAGCTGACTGGGTCACGTTAAGTAGGGAGGGATATGCAAATGAAGCCCAATAGTGACATCACAAATGGAGTCGGTTCCAACCCTCTTGTGAAACATTCCAGAATTTTCAAGTGCTCACCCTTGCAAAACAACACTGACCTCAGAATTCAAACTTATGTTTATATGACACCTTTATGCACAAATACCATGGAAAGCTCAGGAAAATATGAATTTGACCAGAAGGGACCTTTAAAAAGAGACTGACGTGCTGTGCTGAAAGGGGGGCCCCACCCCGGTTTCCTCTCCATGTTTCACACTGGTGCATGAAATTAGGGAACATTCTCCCAGCGAGCACAAATTCCTGCCTGTGCAGATTTACAGGCACATCCCGTTTTGTGTTTCTCACATTTCCTCTCCGCAGCTGGGGGTATGCTTAGGGCGACCGTATTTCCCCGGCTTAATGTGGACGACCGATCAAAATCAACTATGCCGTGTGCAGCAAGATCTATGCCTGGGATATTTTTGACCAGAAAAATTAAGCAGTGGGGGTAAGGAGATGGGTGGAGGATTGTGGGAGTTGATTGGGGGTAGGGGCGTTGTGATGTAGCACAAAGCCTACCTTCTACCTTATCGCAAAAACTAATTATTCTATAAAAGTTGGGTCACCAGAAAAGAGACTGAAGTATGGGACTGTCCCAAGGAAAATGGGATATCTGATCACCCTCGATATGCTCCAAAATGTTCTGGATGTCATTGGGTTTGTTTAGTTTTTTTTTCCGTCCCTAATTTATACAGTGGTCTGTAGATATTCTGCTTTCCATCATCTTTGAGAGGATTTTCGGGAAAAGCTTGGAAAAACCCACTTAAGATTATATGTCATCTTGTCACCGGCGCCGAGGGAATTGAAAAGGGACCCCCCCTCAAAGCTAGCGCACAGACACGCACAGACTGTTACCGCTATCGGCAAACGGACATAACCAGGAAGAGGGATTAAGGTAATCTTAAGCCAGGGAGAGCAGGTGTGGACGAGACCGACTATTAACTAATTGAAGGGAGCCGTACCAAAGCCAGAACCCTTTCTTTAGTGCTGAGAGAAGCAAAAATACCTACACTTTGTTTAGGCTACAGAAAAGGTGTGCTGGATGTTTTTCATATATTAACTACGACTGTGTATGTTGTTAGCCAGAATGTAAACACTTAGATCCACTCAACTCAGAACACGGGGGGAAACTACATATAGTCAATCAGGGATATTTCAAGTATGTAATTTCTGTCTATGACACAGAATTATCTGTAGGGCAAGAGCTGAACAGCTATGGTGAAAAAAAATTACAGCTAATTGTATGTTCCATAATTGCTGCACTATGTATTTCCCACTGAATAGCACTTTGGGATCTCTACACTATGAAATGGGCTCCATACATAAAAAGAATTATTATTATGATTATTACTATTATTATTATTGATTTAATAACACTACCTCATAGCCCTCTTTAGTGTTTGTGTTCTCTTCGCAAGCGATATAATAAACACTCTCTTAACCAATCAGAATTGAGCACTAAACCAAACCTTCATATGCTAAGATGTGAAGCCTTTTCTGTGCTTGTGCTTGGTGCTTGTCTATGTTCTGACCCAGTTTGGGGGTTGCGGTTTCCATGTACCCTGTTACTCTTATGTAAGGCAGAGCAGAGCCTGCTTTCAATCAGTAGTTATCCTTAATTCTGTCTCACAATTAAATGCAAATGTTTCACTGCACCAACACCGGTTGGCGAGCTCAGCGACCACCAAAAAAAGCGGGCCAAACTTGCTGTTTGTGAAGTTTCTAAAAAAACAAAAAAAATGCCACTTTGCAGTTATTTGCAGGTCAACTTTGGGACATAGTCTGATTGAATCCAGACCCTACCACGTCTACCAGTTTAGATCAATATGTGTCTGATCCGTGAGCAGATGTCTGGTCTGCCAGTTTGTGTGTTCTGCAGCTTGGGAAGCGGTGGTTTTTGGGTTTCAATACACAACAAAGACATCCTGTCTGTCTTCACGTTGTAAAAATACCTGGGCGTTCACATGAGTAGGGAGAACAGACCCCCATGATGTGTCCAAACTAGGATAGTTGTAGGCGGCTGTTATATTCACTAGTCCTGACTGACTTCCATGTGGTGAGCAAGAAACGTTTCCCCTTCTTTTTTTGTAAAGGCGTCCTGCATGGTATGAGATAAGATATGTTATCCTTCTTTGCTCTGTTTTTGTTTCTGGAAATCAGTGGGATTTGTTCAGGATTGGGAAACCGACTGGTTGTGCAGATAGTTTGACAGCCTTTGATTGTTGTTGTGGTTACCTCATAGCCATTCACTGTTGTACAGCTGGAGCCATTTTGGCTCATTATACCCCCTTTCCCACTGTAGAGCTGGAACCAGGCTGGCTCATTATACCCCCTTTCCCATTTGGAACCAGCCTGGCTCATGATACCCACTTTCTCACTGTAGAGCTGGAACCAGGCAGGCTCATTACACCCCCTTTCCCACTGTAGAGCTGGAACTAGGCTGGCTTTCCCCTTTCCCACTGCAGAGCTGGAACCAGGCTGGCTCATTATAACCCCTTTCCCACTGTAGAGCTGGAACCAGGCTGGCTCATTATACCAGGCTGGAACCAGGCTGGCTCATTATACCCCTTTCCCACTTTCCACTTTCCCACTGTAGAGCTGGAACCAGGCTGGCTCAACCCCTTTCCCACTGTAGAGCTGGAACTAGGCTGGCTCATTATACCCCCTTTCCCACTGCAGAGCTGGAACCAGGCTGGTTCATTATAGCCCCTTTCCCACTGTAGAGCTGGAACCAGGCTGGCTCATTATAGCCCCTTTCCCACTGTAGAGCTGGAACCAGGCTGGCTCATTATACCCCCTTTCCCACTGTAGAGCTGGAACTAGGCTGGCTCATTATACCCCCTTTCCCACTGTAGAGCTGGAACCAGGTTGGCTCATTATACCCCCTTTCCCACTGCAGGGCTGGAACCAGGCTGGCTCATTATACCCCCTTTCCCACTGCAGGGCTGGAACCAGGCTGGCTCATAGAGGTAGATATGACAGAACAGCTACAGATGAAAGCTAGCCCCATTTTTCTGCCGCTGCTGCTTAAACTTCCTGTGCTACATCAACATTAGCGGAGTTTATATGAGAATAATGTATGAAGGATGAAATGCACCACATTCTTTCCAATGGTTGATTTACCAATGAGCATTTCAATGTAATACCACCGCTCATGATAACCCAGAATCCAGTTCTGCTATTGGGAAACCCCCCTCACAGCTGCAAACCCACCGCCCTGGCTAACATAGACCTGCAGGGAGAACCTTACTGCCCCCTGCCCCCTCACCGCTCACAAACCCACCGTCCTGCTGACCTGCAGGGAGAACAAACCCCCTCACCGTCCTGGCTAACATAGACCTGCAGGGAGAACCTTACTGCCCCCGCTGCTCACCGCTGCTCTGACCTGCAAACCCCCCCTCCTGGCTAACATAGACCTGCAGGGAGAAACCTTACTGCCCCGCCCTCACCGCTGCTCTGTACAAACCCACCGCCCTGGCTAACATAGACCTGGCTAACACAAGACCTGCAGGGAGAACCTCACTGCCCCCCGTCACCGCTGCTCTGTACAAACCCACCGTCCTGGCTAACATAGACCTGCAGGGAGAACCTTACTGCCCTGCAGGGAGAACCTTCACCGCTGCTCTGACCTGCAGGAGACAACCCCCCTCACCGCCTCTGGCTAACATAGACCTGCAGGGAGAACCTTACTGCCCCCTGCTCTCACCGCTGCTCTGTACAAACCCACCTGCCCCACCGCCCTGGCTAACATAGACCTGCAGGGAGAACCTTACTGCCCCCCTCACCGCTGCTCTGTACAAACCCACCGCCCTGGCTAACATAGACCTGCAGGGAGAACCTTACTGCCCCCCTCACCGCTGCTCTGTACAAACCCACCGCCCTGGCTAACATAGACCTGCAGGGAGAACCTTACTGCCCCCCCCTCACAGCTGCTCTGTACAAACCCACCGCCCTGGCTAACATAGACCTGCAGGGAGAACCTTACTGCCCCCCTCACCGCTGCTCTGTACAAACCCACCGCCCTGGCTAACATAGATCTGCAGGGAGAACCTGGCTGGGTGACACTGTGAGGGGGAAGCTCAGAGGCACATTAAACAGGCTGGGTTTGTAATTACGACGTCTAGGCCTCTCATAGCAATGGCAGAAGAGTATTGATACAGGGCTATCCATCTGTCTGTACGCGGGGGCCTTTCGATGTCTGAGAGCTAAAAGAAGAAGAAAAGAAAAGAAAAGAGAAGGAATACCTGGGAAATTACTGTTATTGTTTGATTTTTCTCATCGTTTTCGCTAAAAGGGCCCCAGGGCTTTGATGTTGGCCGGTAGGAGTGGAGCCGCAACGACGCGCAGCTGTCAGCACAGGGCTCTCCCAACCTTCACCCCTATCTGACCCGTAATCCCACGTTTCACACGCGACACAAGTGAAGACTGAGGGACGGCGTTTTCAAAGTCGTTTTCAAGCTCCGGCCTCACACCACCACCACCCAAAAAAAAAAAACGTTTGTAAAATGAGGGCCATTGTGTGAAATCTCATACTTCTTCTGTTTATTTTGAGAAGAAAATGCGCACAAAGGACTATGACTCATAACATCAGATCCCGGTCGGACTTTGAGCTGAGGTAGTCTGTTGTTTTGACCTGTTTAAGTCATTTGTTAATGGGCCTCAAAGGATACAAGTACACCTTCAACGGCGACGGACTCAAAAGCAGCAGGTCTCAGTCGAAAGGCTTGACTAATTCCCCGCTAAATGAAAACATTTAAGCTGTTGGAATAAAAGGCTTGCAGACTGACAGACATCTTCAGTGAAGAGTTATAAAACATTTAAGGCTTTGCTTCGTGTCAGATCTTCAGGAAGGTGTGAAATAATGAAATGAAGGCTTTCATGTTACAGGCCTCTGTGTGCGCTTAGATCTGACAGTGTAATAAGTTTACCCCTTTTAACCTGGTGGAGGGGAAGTAAATGAAGGTTCTTTTTCATGTACAATCAAAACGGCTTTACTTGTATAATGTCACTGTTTTCTTTACTGCTAAACTAAAGCACATTTGCTTGCATTTCTCCATTTAGCAGGTACCAATGTCCAGAGCATTGTATGTTTATATGTACTGTCCTGTTATACAGCTGAAGCCATTAAGGTATACTGATTAGGTCTGTCTGTCTTTCCTCTGCAGCACTGAAGAGATCGTTTGACATTGAGGATGAGATCCCAGCGTTCTCTCCTACCCCCTCCCATGGATCCTCCTTTAGCCCCTCCCCCAGCTCAAACAGGGCCAATGAGGGGAGGGGATCGACAAACCACACCCCTCCGGCCTACCAATCACGGATCACCGTGGGCCCCAGCCCCACCCAGAGCCCCGTGCTGAGGAACAAGATCGTCACCAGCCTCTCTTTCAACCGCGGGACGGCGGGCGGGCCGGCGGTGAGGGCCAATGGGAGCGCAGGGGCCGGGATCAGCCGGGCCTCTTCCTTCCAGAGCCGGTTCAACCCCAACGGCTTCTCGTCCTCCGTGTCCGGCCTGGGCAGCGACAGCGACAGCCTGAGGAGCTCCTCCTCTTCCTCCAGCCTGGACTGCCAGGCCTCCTCTTCCTCCTCCAAACCCGGCCCCTGCGCCTCCTCTCCCTCCGCCGCCGTCGCTGGAGGTCTTCCCCAGGGATTTGTGGGCAGGCGGGAGTTCAGGGCCCCAGGAGTTGTTGGTGGAGCTGGGCTGAAGAAGTTCTCCTCTCACGGGAACGTCTTCCGGTCCGAAGCGGACGGGTCTCCGTCGGCGGTCATCCACGGCTCCATGCCCTCATTGGACCTGCAGAGCGGCATCGGGAACAGGGGCGTGGCTTTTCTGGGTGCCAGGTTTGGCCAAACGGGGGCGACCTGGAGCCCCCACCGCCAGCAGGGCAGTGCCACTACCACTGCGCCATCACCCCGAAACATGACATCAACCCCAAAACCCAAAGAGCCAGGCAAGCTCAACAAGTTCCCCCTTGATCTGGACAACTTGGGAGCCAAGCCCCAGGTTTCAGCAGTCCCTGTCGAAACGTCATCTCCCCCTAAACCTCCCCCGAGATCCCACCCCAAACCAGCCAGCACCCCTGCCTCCACTCCTGCCCCCTCTGTCCCCGGCAGTAGCTCCGGTGCTGTGGACATGGGGTTGCCCCACACTAATGGTGAGAAGGCGGGGCCTGCAATGGCCCCTGGGCCTTTCCGCATCCCTGCTGTCATGGGAACACCAGTACCACCAGCCCAGACTCCAGAGCAACCTCTGACGTCCCTGCCACAGGTCGTCCCGCTCGCCCCCTCTGTGCCCCAACCTACCGTGACCGCTTCCAGCGAACCCCAGCAGGGGGCAACAGGTGCTGAGAGCGAGAATGTGGGATCGACTGACAAGGAAGTGCCTCTGGCCAATGAGAGTGCAGGATTAGCTGCTGAGGAAAGGCAGAAGGCTGATGAGATCCAGGAAGTGCTGCCATCCAATGAGAGTGTGGGATCACCTGATGAGGAAGTGATGCAGGCTAACGAGAGCGTAGATTCATCTGAAAAGGAAGTGTTACCACCCACTGAGAATGTAGGGCCAACTAATAAGGAGATGCCACGAACAAATGAGGGTGTGGGTTTACCTAATAAGGAATTTCCTCCAGCCAATGAGAATGTGAGATTGCCTGATAAGAAAGCGGAACAGTCCAGTGACAGCGTAGCATCGCCAAGGCAGGAAATGCAACAAGCCAATGTGAGTGTAGCATCACCCAGCCAGGAAATGCCACAAGCCAATGAGAGTGTAGGAGCACCAGGCCAGGAAATGCCACGAGCCAATGAGAGTGTAGGAGCACCAGGCCTGGAAATTCCAAAGACCAGTGAGAGCGTAGGATCCATTCTCCAGAGGATCGCCTCCTTTTCACGGGCAGATGACATAGCACCCAGAAGTAAGGAAGACATTCGCCATGGCAGCAATCACCATGACAACGAAAAGAAGGAGGGGCCACCCCTTCAGCAGAAGTCCCTGGCAAAAGACGAAGGTAAGGCCCACAATCCGCAGGTATGTGTGTGACTGCAATCCTCACTGGTTAAACAAGTTAATTATTGTCTGATATAAGCCTGGAGAGTCCAGACTCTTATCAGACGATAAAACTTCATTTGAAGAAAATAACAGCTCCCTATGGGAGAAAATGTCATGTTGTTATCAATGCGTCCAACCTTTTTGTCAACATGTTTATTTCGCTAAATAGATCAGTAAAATTGTAGACAGATACAAATTTTACAACTGGGGAACCTGGTGACGCTTGTGGAAGATGGTGTCATCCCCCACACGGAAAAATAAAATGAAACACAGGCAGAACTTTTGCCGTTTCGTCTGTGCGAGAGAGAGCCGCTGACAACGATAACAGGGCAGGGTGGAGGAGCGCGGCGGCAGCTAACGCTAATGATGATCCGAGCCATCTGTGTTGAGATGGAGACTATAAGGACCTTTAAGGGAAGTTTTTTTTTTTTTTTGTAACCCTCTGATTTGTTCTTGAAGTCTCTCTTGCTGCGGGCTGCGGGGGTTACACCGCTGTCATAGTTTTGGGGGGGGGTGTCAAGGGAGGTTGTGAGAGAGGTTGAAGGTCATGGAAAGGAAGTCTTGTCGGTGCTTTTTTTTTTTTTTTTTTTTTGAGTTTTTAGGGGAGTTCAGTGTTTCCCACCCCCCGATGGAAAAGTGGCTTAGAGGAACAATGCAGAAAGGGGGGGTTTTGGGTGCAAGCAGTGGCTGAGGGTGTGGGGGGCTCGCTGAACTCAGAGACCTGCAGTTTATTGCACCGATTGATGCAATATGTTGCAAACTGGTCTGACGGCCGATCGTAAATGTCCAGCCAAGTACCCCCTTCCCCCACCCCCAACCCTATCCCCCCCAACCCCTCCCTCCCCCCAGCCCCCAGCCCCCAGCCAATTAGGAAACGTCACTCCTTTAAACCCTAAAGCGCCTTCGGTGTTCAGAGTCTGGTATGATAAATGAATGATTTTGGCCCCAGAAGAGGAGATTGTGTGGTTTTCCATGCTCTCTCTCCATTTTCCCTTTTCTTTTTCCTCCCTCTTTCTTTTTCTGTTTATTCTGGAGGTGGGGTGGGGTAGTGGGGATTTGGGTAAACGGAGGAAGTTTCTGCGTTGCAGGCCAAAGAAAACTGTTATGGTTGAACTTGGGGAACCCTCAGAGCAGATAATTACACTGTGATAGCGTTTAGCGTTTCTCACAGCCCTCTGCCATTTCCCCCAGCAAGAGAGTGAGAGAAAGGGTGAGAGAGACAGGCCACTTCCACACATGTAACATGTAACATTGTTGAGTTAACCTTTTCCGGCTCACAGGAATCTAAAGAGTAGCTGTTTGTAGCGTTAAGGATATGTTCTCGCGCGATGATTTCGGACAGTGAGAGGTGTAAGTGTCCTCATGTTTTCCATATTTGATCTAGAAACATTCTCGCTTTGTTCTAACAACTGTTGTGGACATCGTACTAGGTGCTGGGTGGGGGGGGTATTCCAAAATGCCAACTTTGCCACTCATTCACTCTTGACCACCGAAATGTTCCATAATATGTTTGGGGTAAGACTTCCTGACATGAAAGAGAGAGCCATAAGTAGTAAGGAGTTGGAGAGAAAGAGAGAGAAAGAGAAGTGTGGAGAATGAAGGAGAGAGACAGGAATAGAGGGATTTGAAGTTTTTAGTTTCGTTTCATTAAGTGTAAGAGTAAGAGTGGGGGGGGAGGAGGGGGCATTCCCAGGCTTATGGAAGACCCCTCCAGCAGTGTGTTTGTTGGAGCACAGCCTGCTCTGTGGAAGAAAAATGAAAAAATAAATGGACACTCTCAGTGTTTCTTGCTTTTTTAACAAAAAAAAAAAACTCAGGGAATGTGGTTGCTTGGACAAACAAAAACATACGTAATTCCCCTTGTGATGGCCATTAGCTTCATCTTTCACTTCATTGGTGTGCCTTTTCTAAACGGTCTACACATATTTATATAGCATATACACAAATGGCAGCCAGTGGTTTGTATGTTTTGGTAGGCTGACTCACAGTGAGCAGGGGTAGTGCTTAGCATTACACAGAAACGTGTAGCAATAACTGTACAATAAGTGCAACCTTTGAAAAATAATCAATTTTTATTGAAAAATAAAATGAAAGACACTGTAAACATGGCCAATGTCAATACACTTTGTTTTCTAGAGGAATTTAGTTTATATTATGTGAATCCTCTTGGTCGATATAGTGCTATGCCACAATGTGCTCCGTCATAAGTTCTGAGAGATGAACTCTTGTTGAATTTTTTTGACAGACAAGGAATTATTTTTTAAGCACTCTTTTTCTTTAAGTCTTTGTAGTTTGGTGGTTCTCGCTCTGGCAAACATTATTTCTGTTTTGATTTTTCACACCTCCGATATTCAAATGTGTACGGTCCTTGCGTTTGATCACAGCGCTTGTTCGCTGTTTCTATTATATGCACAGTTGTGTTTTCGTAGTCCTTGCCCAGTTCCGGCGTTCCCCTGGCACACGCAGATGTTTAAATGTCACATGCCAACAGAACACACCCCGGGCTTACAGTATTTTTCTTGTTGTAATCGTGCCCCATGTATTCTCTGACCCCTCCTGTTATTACCATTATATATTTTTTTTAGCTTTTGAAACAAGTATTTTTAGATTTTTTCGTCCTACACCCTGTGAGCTCAGGTTGACTGTTCATACGAGGGTCAACGAGGAACTATTGTTCCAGCTTCCTGAGATAAGACAGGGAAAAACGGCCATTAATCAAAAAACAGCAATTAAAAAGAGACTGTAAAAGAAGCTAAATAAATAAAAAAAAAGAGAGATTACAATCAATGAAATGATTCATTAAAACTGGATGTCGGTTGGAAACGAGCACTTAGAGCACTTGTAATCGCTCATATAAAAGCGTGAGGAAAAGTAAGCTGGGTTATCTCCGTGGCGATTCGCAGTGGTTATGTCGTGCGCAGTGGATCTGCGATCATAGGACTGTGATTGGACCTTGCCAACAGCTGGGAAACTCCTGATCATGGCAAGACTGCAGCTGGAGCTGCTATCCGATAGCACAGGGAGGAATTACAGCTTCAGAAACGGATTAATCGGTGACAGCCTCGCTTTGTTCGCTAAAGTCCTTTTAATTAAATTGTCCGGAGGCAAAGCTTTTAAAGTCATTTTCTGGAAAAGATACTTCTTTGATGTCACTTGTAAAAAGAAAAGGATATAAAAAAAAAATCAAACCATATCAATGTACAAAGAATTTTTCTACGGCTAATATAATTTGAATTTAAACAAGGTCTGAAAGGACTCTTGTGTAATTGTGTACTTTTGTATAATTGGTTGATTCAGTTACTGCTCCTTCGTTCCCTTATAAACTATCCAAAAGGGTCACCTTCAATTAGCAGTAGGTTATCATGGGCCATTGTGACATCAGAAATGGGTGGGGCTACCATGTTCTACCACTGACTCACAAATTACAAACCAGTCATTGTTAGTGCCTACTTTATGATTGGTGCAAGCCTGTCAGTTACTGACAGCTTGTTGTAGCTCCACCCATTTTTGGTGTCATGATATTTCATTGGCCCTCACTGCCTCTGCAGAGTTATGTTAAGAGCCTTCATTAAGAGTGCATAAGCGGTCTTATCTCAGCTGTCATAAGCGCATGAGTGTCTTATGTAGAATAAACACAAAAACTACTACTGAGTACTACAACTGAGTGTTTATGCCATTATTCCGTTCCATGTGTAAAGAGTACAGATGAAAATAATTACTGAAAGGGCTGTTGTGCAACATCTATTAGTTTCTTCACTTTAAGAAGTCCATGAGTAATGACAGTCCATTAGTTATATACCACAGTGTGGGTTATATCGACCTTGGAAACTTAAACCTTTATCACAGAGTTTTTAAAGGTTGACAGACTTCCAAAGTGAGAAAAACACAGTGTCCCCCCATACCTCATAACCTTTCATCCATCATTATAGGAATCCCTCAGCAGGCTTTTGATGTCACTCAAACAGGTATCTGCACAGGCCTCTCAAACCTTCACCCACTCTTCAAACAAACACAACACACAACCCGCTAAAGGACAGGAAGTGTTAGCAACTGCAAACCTAATTTGTCCGTTGTGTGTTTGAAATGCAGAAGTGTTTGTGCCTGGGATGAAAGGCAATGTCTTTGACAAAACTGGCAAAAAAACTCAAACATCTCAAAGTCCCACTCGAGTCATCCTGGTGTATTTTGTTCAGCTGTAAATCACATTCTGTAGTTTGGTGATTTTCCACATCCTTTGAAAATGGCGACGTAAAAAGATCAAAGGTTGGATCCATGTGAAAGTGCTTTGAAAAAAATTTCCCATTTGGCCTGGATCTGTCGTAGCTTTACCTTTTCCAACTAGTTCCATGAACTCCTACATCACTACTCCCCGTTTCTGTTTCCTCAAACAAAATCAGAAAGTAATGTTGGCTGGATGCTACTGATTATTCAAAGCTAGTTATCAGTTAGTCGGTTATCAGTTATGTTAGTCATCTTGCATTTGATTGGTGGAGTGTCACATGTCACATTACCAAGTGAAATTTTCGAGAGCTGCAGATTTAACAGATTTGACCACAGCCCTGATATTTAACGCTGCACTGTGGTAAATAATGGTTGAAAACGTTTTACAAGTTCAAGTATGTTAAGGACATTTCCAGGCGTACATATACATTACATGCGTCATGAGGCTGAGGTCTTAAACCAAACTGACAGTGATACAGAATCAGATCCATCTGAATGTAAAATTAGCTGGCACTGTACAAACCAGATAATGATTTGCGCCGACATTTTTTTAAAAGTCAAAATTAGATTACAGCGATCCCTGTTCCCCGCAGAGAGGATTTTTAAAGCAGTTTATCTGGGTTCCCATGTTTTCTGGCAGTTTGACAAGGAACGCCGTCTGTGTTTTGGGAGTTTTATATATCCTTGCATTGAGTCAGGGTTGAAATAACAGTTTTCCACAGGTTATCTACTTCACAGACATTTTAATCTCTACACCTTGATGTCTCCATCATTCCTTCTCTCTCCTCCTGTCTTTCTTTTCAGTCCTTTCCCTACTTTCATCCTCTCCTCTTTTTGCACTCTACCTCTTGTACTACCTAACCCCTTTCCTATCTTCCACCTGGCTCTCGTTTGTTCTCTCTTTCTTTTTCTACACTCTCCTTCCTCCCTTTTTCCTTCCCTCTTTCCAATCATGGTCATGTTGGGTCTTGAGGAAAGCAGTCTGCAGGCGCTCTTTCTCTCTCTCTCCTGTACAGTCTACTTTATTCTGGCTTTAATTACAGTGATTTAAGGAATATTCTTTTCTACAGATGTTTAACCCCCCTTGCCCCTGCCCTTCGGCCCCCCCTGGCCATAATTTCCCTGCCAGAAAACCACCCAACACCCCCGAACCGTTATTCCCCCTGTCAAAAAGTCATTACACAATCGTTTGGCAATGATCTCACCCTTTGTCTGTTTTGTTTATTTTTTTGGTCATTTTGTTGGTCGCAGCTGTTGATGTAGAAGTATGTGCTTCTTCAGACTGTTTTCAGGCTGGTTCCCTGTTGACTTGCAGCTGCTCATGTTCTTCTTCTTGCTAGTCAGATGTTTTTAAAATCAGATAAATGAACAGAATGCGTGTCAATATGATTCATGTTCCCAAAATAATCGATCAAAGTATAGAGAGCTATTTTTTGGTTCCAAAAAGTGAATTGAAAGAGAGAGAGAGAGGGGAGAGAGAGTTCATCATTTATGTAAAATGTGTCATTCTAGTTTTGGGATTAGGGAATACTCTTCTGTTGAGTGGCTATGATTGACACCCACACTCTGAGAAAAACAGCAGCACCCGAAGAACAAGTCTACAAGCACTCTCTCTCCCTTTAAGTTCACAGTTACTGCCAGGATCCACTGATTTTTAAATAGTTTCAAATAAATCATCCTAAATTATTTTAGACCGCAGATCTTATTGTACACATATGATTACACGGCAGTTACAGGGAATAAATTATTGCCCCTAATTATGAAACCACAAATATTCGCCTATATGCAGTCTCCATATGCCTTCCTTCACACTACGGCTCCTCCCACAGCTGCTCGGTTTCATAGGCAGTATTGTTTAAATTGAAACAAGCAATTTTGGGTACTCTGGATTTAAAGCAGCATCTTTAATTTAGAAATGTTGTTTTGGTTTTTATGTGTGTGCACTGATGTTGTATTCTGAATTGTGAATGTTTTTCTCTATCGCTGACACATGTAACCATAGCAGAATCAGCAGTGTTCATTTGTATAAAAGATGAAGGTTGTGATGTTGTTTTTTCTGTTTGTCAAGCAATATTGACTTGTGAAAGATGAATATTTAGAATTTTTTGTTGAATTCACATTAACACAAAACAAACTCACAAAAAAATTGTGATATGTGATATGGCATTGATATGTGAATATCATTTCCAAGATGCTTTGAAGTTCTTTGACTCTTCAACTTTGTTTGACTACGTGTTACTGTATTGTAGAACAGTCTGTACTGAGACACGCTGTAATGTTTCCTCAACATTCTACTGCACAACGGTTGACCAATGAAAGCTACAGACTGTGATCTGTGATGTCATTACCTTGACTCCAGAAACACAGAGTCTGATAGAACATCTGGAATGGGCTTCCTTCCTCTGATTGGTACCAGGGTTTGGTTGGCTGGGGTGGTTGTCTCTTCACCCCCAGGCTTGTACTTCCATATTCCCACAGATTCCTGGCTCTGAAAAGCTACTTCCAATCTTAGTCCCGCCTACACAGGATCATGGGTAGTCAGAGTTTGTAACTGAGTGGTGGTTTATTAGCAGAGTGCATTCCTGAAACTGGGTGGTGTTTTGCCACAATGGAGACAGTACTTTGTCAGGCTCAAAGTTACCAGGCTGAAAGGGCAGGCTGGCAACAACAGATATCCAGAAAAAAAAAGGAAACACTTAGAGCAGCACATTTTTAAGAAAGAAAAATGAATGCCATAGCAGAAGGGAAATTAGGAGGAACAGATAGCTGTTCAGTCTGTCTCCATCAATCTTCTCACTGTAACTCACATATCTTTCAAGCAGCTGACAAGCACTGTAAGATGTAAGAGTTTCCTTCTGATATGAAAGGATTGCATTAGACACTTTATTATTTTACCCAGAGGACAGTTTTAACAGTCAGCATACTATGGCCTATGTTGTGAGTAAAAAAACTAAAGAAAATAGTGTCCTTGTGATGTATTGAATGTAACAGTGTGCTGGTGTTTTGCTACTGGACACTCTGTCAGTCTGAGTCCTGTTGTTTTAAGCTTCTCGATAGGGAACAAAAGCAAAAACTTGGCAGCACTCGTTCTGCTCGGGCTGGTACCCATTCAATTAATCCACCTCACTGTTCATCCATTACGAGATCATTAAGGCAGAACACTTGCATTTATTCTACTGTTGCTAAGTGATGTAGTTTCCATGGAGGTCATATTGGCAGGGTTCTGAACGGAACTTTCAGTCTGACCTTTGGTGACCTTTGCTGTTGCTATTACATAAGGATTGATACTGGCTGGGATGCTGTTTTCCAGTCATGATATAAGGGGTGTGTTGGCCCTGTGTGTGTGCGTGTGTGTTGTGTGTGTTCTGTGTGTGTGTGTTTGAAGACCATGTTTTGAGCATAGGCTACATCACATGAAAGTTAATTTCAGCTCATTTCAGTTCAAAATGGGTTTAAAGACTTGCCTCACCATAAACATTAGTAACAACAATGCTTCTTGATTTATTAAAAACAAATAACCAATATTTTGGCACAATGTGCCTTGGTCAAACTCCTCTCCCTCTCTTCCTATTTGTATGTAATAAATTAAGGAGGTGAGAGAGTGTGAATACGCCTTTCTTTTCACACCATAAATGCTATAGTAAAGAAGAGACTCTGACCTTTGACCTCTGTTTGTTTATGTTGGCTTAGTCAGACTAAATCCCATTGCCCCCACGGCAGTTTCTAAACTACAGACTTGTGAAATCCACTCGAACTTCAACAACCCATACTTCTTATAAACATATTCACTCACAGCAGTGTACATGTACGCATTTCCAGAAAGCGTGTTTGAAACTGGGCGAACACTGGATTTAAGAATCCCTTTCAAAGAATTTTATTTTATTTTTTTAAAACCCAAGTTAAAATAATCACGCGAGCCTCCAGGGAGAGAGCCTAACTGGAGAGACGGGCGCTGCGCTGATCATATGGAGAATTACAGCGTATCCTGTAAAACGGGCAGTAAATTAGGCAGCAGGAATGAACCCCTCATACGCACCCTAGTCTGCCCCTGGGGGAGCGTGGTTGGACTCTCAGAGTTTCTCTATCCTTTTCTTCGGGGCAGGTTACATAATACATTGTCTGCAGTTTAGGATTTCTTGTGCCAGACCTTTGATTCGCAGCTTGAAGCCATTTGGTGCTGCTGCTGCTGTTTTAAAAGGGATCGGTTGTGGAGCTCTTGGTATGCCATTTGTCTCTTTCGGTCTCTCTCCCTTTGTTGGGCGCTTGAATCTAATTAGGGAAATCAGCAATTATGGCAGCCAAGGAAAACTTGCCAGCAGCCATACCACCCTCTAACTTGCTCCTGCTGAAGGGCTGAAGCTAAGCAGGGCTGGAGCTGGTTAGTGCTTGGATGGGAGACTTTGGGAAACTAAGTTGCTGCTGGAATTGAGGGTGGTGGGCCAGTGAGGGGGAAACTGAATCCAGTGCCCTGGTGCTCATTTAAATGCTTTGTCAAACCTGTTGTGCTGGTTTGTGAAAATCCACTTGCCTCACTGTGATGCTTTTCAGGTGATATATCACATCCTATTGTTTGGCAACAGCGCTGGCACAATGATTCTGGTCTGGAAAATTGGTATTTCATTAAAAGTATTGGTTCTTTCTCTGCAAAGTTCAATTTTCTTACTTCATTATCTTGTGTAGTTCTTGCTCTTCTTGTGTAGTAATTGTGTATTGACCAGGTGGGAGAGAAATGATCCATTCTTTTCATAAAGTTACTGAACAAATAAAAGGGCAATGTTTCTCTAACTAGCTCCTGGATTGGTGGCCATTTTTTCCCAGAAAAGCCAGCCAGTAAAATTGGCCAGAGAGGACTGACCATATGTGATCCTGACTCATTGGTTATTATAGACCTTGTGGTGCTTAGCGTGTTGAGTAGGGGGTCTCCCGGTATTCAGACTAATTCCTAATCTGGTTCTTTTAATCTGATCATCCCCCGGTTTAACTGTCTTAAGGAGCCCTCAGTCTCAGGCTGTGGCGGCGAGTGTTAGGGAGCAAAATACAACCAAAACTGTCTGATGGGCATCTCCAAAGGTATCTGCCCAGACAAATTTTCAAGCAGAGGGGAGAGTGTTCGATTGGAGGAAGAAAGCATGTGACCGACAGTGTCCTAAAAAGGTCTTCCGTGGGACAGAACATATCCGAGATCCTGGTTTCTTCCCAGCCGGGGTCTATTTGTTGTTTTGTTTTTCTTCCGCTTATTAATTGCGGCCTTTAAATTAGGAGTCGCCTGGGTTCCAAGGCAAACAGTGCTGCAGGGGCCATCTTCCTTTTTTTTTTTTTTTTTAAAACGCATTTAAAATGGCAACAGTGTTGTTTAATGGTTAAGAATCTGATCCTGTAAGTCACAAGTTCACGATTCAATTCCCACCTACCGCACTCCGTTATAACTTTTAGCCAGTAAAAAGCCTCACCTGAACTGCTTCAACAAACACCAAGCTCAGTAAGTGGATAGTGTGTGAATTGTGTAATTCTGTCTCTGTGGAGAGGAGTATCTGCTAAATGCTTCAAATGTGAAATGGCCATGCTCCGTTCATGCTATAGCCATCAGCCCAGTAAGGAAGGGAGACACAGCTATGAAGAGCACAAACCGGCCATTTCCACCCAGCCTAAGCACTGGGTCTTTTGAGCAGTGTAGTCATGGTAACGAACTGCGGAGTCGGAGGTAAGAGTTCACTTCCCATGTCCAGAATGTGAGCTCCTCTCCTCTGTGTGAATCCCCCGTTAGCCGCAACAGCCATCCTGAAGGTTAAAGGTTAAAGGTGGCCGAGTCACAGTTCTTAGCCCGCATTAGCTCTTCTTAGCCGTTCGTAATTGCCGACGGTGTTTCCCGTAAGCAGCAACTGTCGCCCCAAGACAGTACAAACGCTGGCCAGGCGGGCTGCAGTGTCTGCAGGGTTTTTTTAGTGATTTTATTGCAGTCGGCATCCATTTTAAGCCGTGGAGTGAAGGTATGTGGACTCTTCAGGCATTTTGTGATGGAAACCGGCATGGAAACCAGCGTGAGGCTGTGGTGTGGTAAGTGTATTCACCGCATGCCTGATTCCCCTGGGTGGCCAGGACTGAATCCCTGGTCCAGCACTTTCCAAGCTTTCTGAAAAATAAAGAAAAAATACTTAGCAGACTGCCCACTCTCCTTTTAAAACAGAAAACCAGAGTACACACCAACCCTGCAAGACTGAACGAAGCTCTCCAAAAACACACTGTCTGTGTGCACAGAAACTACAACGCCAGGTCACCCAGCAGGCCTCGTTCATCAAGCATTTGTACACGTCACCCAGTCCTCTGACACAGGCATGGAGGATTACCAGAGCAGAAAGAACACAATGAGACAAGATGTCTCCCTGCGCCAATGGACTTACCTCAGCCGATTTTTAATTCCACGCAAACAAAAGACGGCCACTTTTGCGCATTTTCGTTGGGGTTTGTTTAGAGTTATCACAAGTGTGGCTTTTTACATGGCCCTGTTCACATGCATTATTCACAAAAACACATGGTTTGTCCAGAGTGCACCGTAGGCGCCAGACTGTTTTTTGGGAATGGAACAGAGGACACCCATGATGGCGATGAGTCACTGTTCAGTTCCATAGATACTCGGTCATAAGTGCAGGAGACGAGCCTTAGTACAGTCAGGGCGTTCACTGTTGCGGTAACTTGGCTATTTACAGGGGCCCGAATTAGTTCTTATCTACATCTCGGGGGCCTGGGGCGAAGGAAATATCTGCAGTAAATATGCCATCTTGGTTTACTCAACTTCTATTATTCATTTATGGCTTTTCAAAGAACAAGCTCCATTAGTTACGAAAGTCAGAAAACAGGGCGTCCGCGGTCTCGCTGTCTAAACAGTCGCTGTCTTTTTTTTTTTTTTTTTGTATAAAAGCCGCTTCATTCAGTGATACTCGTCCATAATGCATTGTGGGAATTTTCCAGCACTTGTGATGGTCAGATCAGCCGCTCGATAGTCTTTTAACGAGAGCAGGATGTGCTCATGATGAGGTTTGTAAAGGGGTCGGGGGTGAGGGCTGGGGGATATTTTTATTCTGTATGCGGACAACCTCTACCTGTCAACGGTTGCCAGAAGGAGAACCTCACACTGGTACCCACCCTTATAAAAATAAAAAGTCACATGCAATATTCAAAATCACAAAACATGATGGTCAAAAAAACCTGTCTGGAAATGTCATTTCCGAAATTATTGTTTTTCCAAATGTTAACTGAAATGTTCTCACTTGAAAACAAAATGTCACATGTTCAGGGCAGCTGTATTAACCAGTGAGTAGATTTCACATATTATTGACACCTTTTTCACATGTGAAATGTTTTAAGTTTTTAAAATAGCGTGTTTGAAAAACATGATATTTCACTTTTTAGTTCTCATTTAATGCATATAAAACTTGTTCATGGCTTTGCTTAATTAATATTCATAAGAGTATTTATTACAAAAAGTAATTTAATAACATATTTATTACATGTTTGTGACAACATAGCCCTACACACTACTGTTTCTCTATTTTTAAAGTCTGCTAGCAGGGAAAATTAGCAACACTTTAACATTCTCAGAAAAAAACAAAGTTTTAGGACTGATACAGACGCTGCTTCCCTGCAGGATCTGTTTCTATGGGCAGAGAATAGTTACCCAGAGACTGTGCATTGCCAGGGAAACCACAGCCCTGAATAAGTGTCTCAGAGTGTGACTGCTGATCTAGAATCAGGTGTCCCCTGTCTGTATCTGGATCTTATCCATTATCACACAAAATGCAGAGCTGATCCTAGATCAGTGCCTGTAGTCATAAAGCTTCTCAGAGCACAAGTGGTGGTCTAGGATAATGTTTCCTCTGTCCACATCCTAACCTCATCCATTATGCCCCAAAAAGGGCAGGGCTGATCCCAGATCAGCTGCCCAGCTCTGAAACACTCCGTGAATGCCAGCTTTGCTGTTCCTAACTGTGTTCAGCACTCTTTAGTCAGACCCTGCTACCTTAAAAGATTTCACATTTGAATCGACGTCTTTTTCTAATGGTTCAAGTGAAACTGCTTTAGTCAAGTTCCCATGTGGTCACAGCCAGTGTTCACAATGGCCCTGTATACATGTTACCTCACAACAGAAAACCCCTTGGGGAAAGTGTTTTTCATGGGTAACTGAGAACTAAACAGGGCTGTTGATGCCACTACGGGCCTGTATGCTTCCTGTCTGGATCTGATTGGCTGAGAGTGTACAATCCAGAAGTGTCTGTGGGTAGAACAGCTGTAAGAGTGGGTGGGAGTGTAGCGTAATGGTTTGGGAACTGGGTTCGTCGGGGGTTGCAGGTTTTATTCCCAGGTAGGGCACTGCCACTGCGAGCAGGCTACATAATTGTATACATATAAAATAAACATAATTCATGCATATAAAATGTCCAGCTGTATAACTGGATTGCATGAATAATACTTGTTAAATAAGTAAATAATAAATGAATAGAAGTCGCTCTGGGCCTGCTGAATGCCTACATGGAAATGATGTAAATATAATTTACTAGAAGCCAGCAGAAACACTGATCTTTTGGAAGACGTGTGTGTGTGTGTGTGTGTGTGTGTGTGTGTGTGTGTGTGTGTGAGTGTGTGTGTGTGTGTGTGTGTGTGTGTGTATGTGTGTGTGTGTGTGTGTGTGTGTGTGTGTGTGTGTGTGTGGTGTGTGTAGGTGTGTGTGTGTGTGTGTGTGTGTGTGTGTGTGTGAGTGTGTGTGTGTGTGTGTGTATAGGTGTGTGTGAGTGTGTGTGTGTGTGTGTGTGTATAGGTGTGTGTGAGTGTGTGTGTGTGTGTATAGGTGTGTGTGTGTGTGTGTGTATGTGTGTGTATAGGTGTGTGTGTGTGTGTGTGTATAGGTGTGTGTGAGTGTGTGTGTGTGTGTGTGTGTGTGTGTATAGGTGTGTGTGAGTGTGTGTGTGTGTGTGTGTGTGTGTGTATAGGTGTGTGTGAGTGTGTGTGTGTGAGTGTGTGTGTGTGTGTGTGTGTGTGTGTGTATAGGTGTGTGTGAGTGTGTGTGTGTGTGCCTGCATGTGCACGCATGTGTCTTCTTCTGTAAACTTGGAGTGGACAAATTTTACACAGGCCTTCACCATTATGTTGGAAGACAGACAGGTGTATTTTGAAGGATTGCACGAAACAATAATCTAAAACATTTTCTGATATTCGGAAAATGTACTTAACTCATGCATTCAACAACTGTGCCAAAAATATTTTGTGAATTCCTATTATTGGCTCCAAATGAAGGGCTATAACCCTTTATAACTGGTTTATAACAACTGACACATGCACATGATTAGTACAGTATTATGACTGTATAATCTATGAACGGGTAATAGAAAATTATGTCATTCGAAATCCATTTGACCAAGAATGGTTATTACAATGTGCATGTGCACTTATAACAACATTTATAATCCATTGTGGGAGGCTAATTAAAGTGTCATGAATGCAATATACGGCCAATTTCAATTAAAGAACCAATAATGTTTTATTAGTGCCTGTGTGAATGCCGGCTGGATCATGGTAGTGCGCAATCAGCTTAGGCTCTCCTGTCTTGAGTTTCTGGCCAGTGAATGCCTGCAATTCTTTTCCACTGACAAGAGCTTGTTGTAAAAATATAAATCCCCAATCACCCTGTAACTCGTAAACGTGAGAGGTTTTTGGCACACCGAACATTGCCAGATGGAATATAGCGCTGTCAGTGTTGGGAAGCCAAAGGTTCTTTAAAAAAAAAGAAAAGAAAAATACAATACAAAAATAACTAATTTTTCTTTCAAGTGAATCACTCAGACAAATAAATAAATAAAAACAGTGTCTGTCCCCAACCAATTAGGTGTGAGAACAGGCAAAATATCACCTGTGGCGTCGCCATGGGGACCATGGCACCAGCGGCCTAAATCAAACAGCAGCCTGATCTGGGAGGCCTGAGGCAGGTTACGTGTTCAGTGACAGAGAAATAATGGTGAAAGGCAAGGGTTAAAATGTAGTCAGAAGCTGTGGGTTAGTTTTTCACGAACTGTTTTACTGTTTTGGATCGCAGAGTTAATGCTAATTGGGCTAAGTGCCACCTCAGTCTGTAATTCATACACTTCTAAGAGCATTTTAAGACTGGCCACGTTCAGAGTTTGATATGAAACAAAGATTATTTGGCCCCTTGTCATAGATAATTGTGACAACATGGCAGAACCACAAACTGGGACTGAGTCTGCTTGGCCGAGGCATCTCCAGGTTCAGCTGCAACAAAAGCATGTCTGAAATTGAGCAGGTATGGAAGGTAACTCTGTGACCAAGGGCCTGTGCTGGAATCATGCCTTTATGTACTCATGAGAACCCCAAGACAAGTACCTGTCATAGTTTTTTAGAGTGTGTGTCAAAAACTGAATCAATTGTTCTCACCGATTTACTACCTGTTGGTCCACTTTGATCTCAAAAGACTCTTGACATAGAGAGTACTGAAAGATCTTTATGTTATTCTTCTTCTGAAGAATTTTTCTTCCACAAGCACAATTCTTGACATATATCCAAAAAAAAAAAAAAAAAAAACGGAATCCAAATAATTTCTTCTGCATTGGGTCATGGACAGTGCAGTTTATATTCAATAACTGACTAAATTTATACACTACATTAAGCTTCTAATTTATGACTGGTGCTGTATTGGACCATTCCCACTCTGATTTGCCTCTTAAATAAGTGATTAGTGCTAATTAAGAGCACATTCTCATCTCAGCTGTGTGCCGGCAACTGTTGTCCTGATTTGCAAAACATTGGCGGACTGACAGCTCTACTGATGGAGGATCGCTGGTGAACCACGGTATGCTCACGAGCTGGGAGACGTGTGCCATGCAACAGCTGTCATCCACAGCCCACAGGAAGAGCAAACACAGGCCTTTCAAAATGTCTACGCCTCTTAATGACCTTCCCGCTGAAAAAAAGGTGGGGGGGGGGGTCGTTAATTAGCGAGGAGAACTGCTTGTTCATCGTCCAGTGAGAACGTTTTCCACAGATGATGCATTAAAAACGTTCAGCTACTCAGAATTTAAGAAAGGAGCCATGTTAAAATATACACTGAACGCTGAAAATGTTTTTCGATTCACACTCCAGCGTTATAATCTGAGTCATATTTAATTAGAGGCACCGTGGTGTGGGGCACGCCTGAGAAACAACGCCCCTGCCTTAAAAAACACGAAAAAAAACGAGAAGCTCTCGACTGCACAGCTCATCAGGAGGAGGTAATAACTCGTCAAAGAGTGGTGACACAACTGTGTTTAACAATATGTTTGCAATTACCTGAACTTCCCTGAATGTTTGTGCACTTACACAGAAACCAAAAAAAGAGCAAAGTATCAATTACGATGGAATCAAGTAGTATTTTGAGTATTTTAACAAGTGCTACTTGTATTTGTTCTGGGAACAACACCTATAGACGCTGCTTTTGTGAAAAAGCAGATGCAGGGTTTGCAAGTCGCTGCCTGTATTGTGTGAGCCGTTGACAGGACCCAGCAGATGATTGTGACTAAACAGGCGTCCATCAAATCCCGCACCCCGCTATTCGGAAGCGGAGCTAAATAATTTGGTGAAATAGTTGATTATGTTTGGTGTAACATTACTGAAAACACAAGGTGTTTTTCAGCTCCGCTACTACTGCCTCTGGTTAGAATCGTAGAGGAATCCTAGGCGCCTGTCACAGAGGAGCGGTTGTAGTTTGGCGCCTGTCTGTTGCCATCACTGCTCCGCAGTGGTAATATCCAGTAGCGTTTGGCTTGAGAGCACCGGGGGCATGGTGAAAAAGGCTCGACAGGTAGCTGGTTCTCACCCCAGCCATGGCTGTCGAGCGCAAACACGCACTGCGGAGCTGAACAGTGCTCTCAGTATTCCGCATTCCCTCGGGGGAAACCGGCGAGAACGACCGCTGCAACAGCACATTTTAGTGCGGTCATTGTGTAACAGGACAAGCGGTTCTTTGTGGCGAGCAGGCCGCGCTCTGTCGCTGAAGTCCCGATGACACCATAACACTCGATACGCCACGCACTGGTCAGGTCATAATACACGTTTGTGGAGAGTTGGCCGTTGGGGAAAGGTAAAGCACTCGGCCGTGTGAATCCACAGGGCGATTATAAAGACTCCTTTATAGGGATGGCCGTGCCGTGGGGCAGAGCGGGATTGTCCATCGCGACGCTTCAGTCCAAATGAAAATCGCAGCTGTTCACTACATTCTGAAAGCAGTCCTGTCTGATTTTTACAGCACAATGCAATCATAAAATTAAGCAGTGGTATGGCACAGTTTAGTCCATTTAGCAAGAGGCTTCATCAACTCCAAAATGAGGGTGGCTAAAGTGTTATCAGTGATTTGGGAATTTGAACCAATCAAAGTGCTTTTTTCAATGGAGCGTAATTTCCTTTGATTGGTCTGTGCAAGTCAGTGATTGACAACCAGTGATAGGCTCCTTCCATCATGTGATTTCTTGCTCTCTCATCACTGATTCACCTTTTTTTTCATTTCTGGATGTCATATCTGTCCCGAATAAAGATCAGAAATTCTATAGCCGCTATGCTAAATTACGATTAGGTCTGATTGTGATTGCATTGGATTTGCCCTTAAAAAGACTAAGTGCATTTGATTGAATCTTGCCCATTGAGCTTCAGATCTCTTAAGAACGGCGTCACAGTTTTGACACAGGCCTTGCCATGTGGCCTTTCACAAAGGCAAACAGTTAAGGGCTGGGAGGAAACACAAGCGGGCATTATCAGCCATCAAAACATAAACTGACACACCACGGCAGCGCTGGAATTTCACACAGCTCAGCTCTGTGGAATGCGGTCACGGTTCACGTCTGCAATGCGGTTAAATCATTAATCTTCGGCCTAAGGTAGGGTCCCTCTCTAACAAGCCGACTCAGACACCACACAACCTGTAAGTTAAGGGTAGTTTCTCCTTCCTTCCTGCGTTTCTAGCTCTCAGTCGCTGTTGATGTCATGAATGTTTTCAAAAGCAGCATAGCTTTCCAAGCACTAAGAACATTGTGTGTCAGCCTTCAGAGAGCAACATGAGCTAGTTAGCAAGTTTCCCCTGTTTCCGATTAATTAATTGATTTTAACAGTATATATAACTATGGACATGTATAAAGCCTGAGGTTAATCATATCATGCTGTGCACATTTATTATTATTGTCATTATTATTATAATTTTACTGAGACACATTAGAACAAAATGGTTTTCCTGGCTGTAATGGACTTCCATTCATTAGGATACTGGCCTCAGACTTCAGAGAGTGGAAAGTGGGGCCAGAAGCCCTGAGGGGTTCAATCTGTTGTGTCACATGATCGGGCTAAACGTATCAAAGAAAACGCACAAGTTAGTCATCCCTTTGATGCTGTGTGTTCCCAGCTGAAATTGGTGATTGGTTATGTCGGTCTTTTGCTAATGCGGTTATGTGGCGAAATGTGGATCAAAAGAGACTGACAATGCAATTCAAGCGCCCAAAAAAGATGCAGTCAGTTGGAATTATTCTCACTACAAAATGCAACTCGATGCGTTTATGCTGGTTGGAAGGGAGAGAAAATGCTTGTCCTCCGCTGCAAATAGTAGACCTACTCACCAATGTTAGAGCAGTGACCATGGAGGGCTCTATGTACAGAGTAGGCAAACTTACTCCCTGTGAATGAGGTCTGGGTCCATATACAGAACAAAACCATTTCCCTGGAGCTCTGGTTCACATGTGTACATATTTCTCTTTTTATACAGAAACAAAACTTTAACGTGCTTACTTTAGAACCACCCACAAACAGAAAGAAAACATTTTCCCAAGGTTCCTTCCTCAAAAAAAAAAAAAAAAATCCAAAAAAAAACACAGTTAACATCACTGCCAAACTCAGATTAGATTAGCCACACGCAACAGAAAAGATAGCTGCGACTCTCCAGGCGAGCGTTTGGAGAAGGGGTGGGCGGGGCCTGCGTGAGAGGGGCAGGGATCCGCAGCTGTTGATTGGTCTTTATCTGGTCCCCGCGCCCTGCGGAAAGCGAGAAGAAAAGGCAGAGGACCGGGTGGTTTGGCGAGGGGCCAGAGAGAGCGGAGCGGAGGCTGCAGGGGACCCCTCGGGCTGGGGGCGAAGCGCCGCGCGGTGCGGCCCGGCGCGGTGGAGGGGCCACATCTGGACACAGGATCCTGTTATTGTTTTTACAGAGGAAAGCTGCAGTCCCGGAGAGGCCTTGACCACCACACACACTGGAAATGGAACACAGATAATGTTGTTTTTAGGCGGCCTGGGGGAGCCGGGGTAACACACACACACACACACACACACACACACACATTCACACACTCACACGCGCTCTCAGTTGGAAACAGATGAAATCGAGGGTGACATAATTTAGTGTTTAGCAGTTGTTTCCAGCGAAGTGATATTTCTTGTCTTGTCTTATTTTCCCCCACGTTTTTATTTTTTTCCTAGTGACATATCCTCAGATCTTCCACTTCCAAAGCTGAAAGCCTATTGGTTAAAGAGAGGGGAGGAGGCGGGGTATGGGTATGAATATGCCCTAAGAGGTTCTGATCTCTGCAGAGTGGTGATGGGTTTTTATGAACCTCATAATGGGAGGACCCAGCAGGCACTGATGTCACTGAACCAATAAAAATGCTCTGCTCTCCACAGCACAGCTCAGTGATTGGCTCATTGAGCTGTGCCAGGCACTGGTAGTGTATGGGAGCTCCGCCCATATTTGGGAGTCATGATGAATGGGAATGAGGTTTCGTGACACCCGAAATGGGCGGAGCTCTCAAATGCTACTTGTACAACCCTGATTGGGGCCAAACGTGTGACTGGGAATGAACCGTGGTACTGCCAACACAGTCCAGGCAGTCGTAGATCATTGCAAAAATGACAACACAGCTGCAGGACTGTGCCAGAGCAACTGCTCAGCAAACTGCACAGCTGGACACAAGTACTTCACTTCTCTTTGATTAATGTAGGGTAAACATTACAGCAAAGAGACCGCCCTTCAGTACAAACACAAATGCATATTCCTAATCTGTATGAAAAATAAGGAGAGTCGAGGATGAAGAAGGGTTGAACGTAAGTGAACTGACACAAGCGCACGTCAGAAACTGTGTAGAAACCACACCTGAGAGACACCCGAGAGGGTCTTAAGCCTCACACAGGGAAGCAAAGAGGCAAAGCCATCGATATTCTCTGACTGGGATCGGCAGGTCTGTACCCTCTGGGCATGGCGGCTTGCCTCTGTTCTGCCAGCATGTTTCTGCCTGAGGAATGCAGGGCTGGGCCTGAACCAGCGGTGAAAGTGATACCGGGGACAGAGCGGTGCGTACAGGGGGAGAACTCAGCCTAGCGTAGCGTGTTTGCTGGCTGACCCGGGAGAACAAAAGGATTAAAAATACAAAATGACAAGTGCAAGATCACACACACACACGCACACACAAAGTCAGCCTCTTGGCAAGCATACACACACACTCACACACATACATACACACACAAAGTCAGCCTCTTGGAAAACACACATAGACACACACACACACACACACACACAAAATCACATGTACCTGCACACACCTGTGTGCTAACACAGACACACACAAATTTGATATGGTTTATTATGCAAGCACAGTAACTCACATGCGCCTACATACACACATGTGCACACATACTCTCACAAAAAGACATACATACACACACACGCTCTCCCTCTCTCTCACTCACACACACATACACACACACATCGGAAGCGTGATGTAGTTTGTACCCTGATGGTCTTCTCGTTCACCGGGATGAGCTGCAGGAAACTCGGGTCAGGCACCAGATGCGCTCCTCGCTGAACAACAAGAGTCTCCGTTAGGCGAGTTACTGTAAGAGTGGAGTCAGAGAGAGAGCTCCACATCCCATAACACAAAACCATGACAACATAACCATGAGAACAGCAAAGCTACAGCCACAGCTGAACCACTCATTCACCTTCAGTCTACCGGGCATTCAGTCTAACAGCCTGGACTTCTATTACCTGACCTGATGGACTGTTCGGTTAAGCTCAGCAAACTGCGCAGCAGTTTCTCACTATGTTATTAATCCGTCAAACTGTTATGAGGCTGTGAGAGTTGGCCATTAGACCAACCTAAAGTTTCCATGGAGATTCAGTCAGTTCTGCGGCAGTGTGATCTGATACGCATCAACTGTGTGCCACCAACAGGGGGCAGCAGAACAAGAACAAGTGAATCGAACAATGAACTCAACTGGCAACTGAAAGGAAGCAAAATGACAATATAGAAAAGCTCAACAGAACTTCCAAAATCCTTTTTTTTTTTAAATTATTTTATTTATTCTTTATTTTACCAAAAGATATATGACCACCTTTTTCAAGAAAATAAAACCACATGCACTGTGTACTTAGATGCCTTTCATGACTGGAACAGTTAGTCCCAGGGACATTTATAAGTCATAAAGGAAACTCAATGCACTGTCAAGTGTTGAGAGGAATGTGAAGTTATTCTGTGCAAAGCCCAAACCCGCCGGGCAAACTTTCGGGTGGACTTTGGGACTTCCCAACCATTTATAAAAACAGTCTTGCAAGGGCTGTTATGAATTTGGCATGTCAATTGATCACTTTTACTGAAAAGCCCAGATTGCAGTGGAGAACTGAAGTTTCCTAAACATAATAATGGGCAGAGCTACAATGAACTGTCAGTCAATAACTTTCAGACTTTTTTGTTCTGGACAGGAAAACACAAAGATTGGTTCAGCTCATTTATGTATTGTTAGTATCTGGTTTGTCAACCTATTTTTAGTGTCAAGAAAAATTCTCCCATCTCTACCACATTTTCAAGTGGTAGTTCAAGCTTCAAAAAATCAAGTGGTAATTCAATCTTCACATTTAACTGACAGATTTATAACATAAATTCCTTTACAGAATAGCCCTACGTGACCTTTAAGTGCAAATTAAGCAATCTGTCATAAATGCAGTGTTCATGTGAGCTGTATTTTAAAATATTTCCTTGTGCCTGAGGGAGGCAGAGAGAGACTTACAGACAGTGAACACAGCAATAATTTTGCCTCATAAATAGTAGGGTTGTTTTGGATTATCGTCGGCTACTTTGATACCAGCGTGGCGGTTATAGATGTTACGCAGCTCGGGACATGCTGTGGTTTTAAGAGCCTGCACGGACAGGGACACCACGTTAAGTCACGAACAGTCACGTCCAGTAAATCTCCTTTAGCTTCCTATTGAGCCCTGAACTCGTATAACCCTCTCCCGGTGTCCGAGACTTGAGATTATGAGCTTGAAGGGAGAAAGTGAACCGTCAGTGGGCGTTCAGCAGTGAGCGTGTGGCTGCTCGGACTCCTCGCGGCCCACGGGGAATGCCTGTTTAAATGAGCCGTTTAGCTTCGCCTCGCCCCGCGCTCGCATCTCGAGTTACCACTGAGGAGTGGGTCTGAGCCCGGCGCGGCGCGGCGCTCCGCATCGGGGTTAAGGGTGAGCCATCTCTCGCTCTGGCACCTAAGAGTGCGGAGGGCATCGAAAACAAGCTAGCAGCGGACGCCTCGCTTCCTGTACGGTGAGTGTTTGAAAAGCTGGTATGACTTGCGGGGGGTTGCGCAGGAAATTGGCGGTCGGAGGTCGAGCGCAGTGGCGCTGGATGACAGGGGTCGAGCGTGAGGTGTGCAGGGGAGCGTGTGACCAGCCGCTCGGCCGTGAGCTGGATGGCTGGTTGCTGTGGCAGCGGACCGTTGATGACAGACTCTGCCAAACCAAATCTTGATGAGAAAACCATAATAATTAATCGTAGTTTAAAATAATTTTCAGTGGTACACAAAATCAAATTAGTGTATTTATTGCTCAACATTTTCCTACGGTTTATGTCGGATATCTCTTCTTCATTATCAGTGTGACTTTCAGGCACTAATTAATAAAGCATATCCACATATCAGTGTATTAGGCTATGTTTAATTGAAAACTCAGGGATCTGCAAAAGTGATTTTTGAATGTTACTGGCAGAAAACGAGTTAAAGCATCTGAAATACCGCGTATATCTATCCCAGGTCTGGTTTGGGACTGTAAAATCGCAAAAGGGCCTGTTCCTTTCGTTAAGAACTTCTCTCTAGATACGCTTTTTTACACGGGCAGAAGTCTGACGCGTGGGCGTTTGACATACACGGTGCTTCGTTTTATTGCACGAGTTTCACAGAGGTTTGGAGCAAGATGTAGGAAGCTTCATGTATCTTAATTGTCAGACGGTTAGCTTCTGTCTCGGTGTGTGTCTGTGTTTTAAATCAGTTGTCATCTCTGTCAGCTCAGATAGGAACATTTCTGAAGCATGAGAGAAGTTATTGCTTCTTATTGCGCCATTATTCATAAAAAGTTATACATGTTTAAAAAATACAATCCCAGTGCATCGAAGTAATATGTATTTATATGTCAAAATATACCACATCTATCATGTTACACTGAAATTATAGCTACTTTTTTATATTAATGATGTTACATTATGTAGGCAACTGTTGTAAGTTGTTGTGAATTCAATGGTTCAATTCATGCATAACTTACAAGAATATGGGCATAAACTAGTATATTTTCCGAATGTATGCAGAAACGTTAACTTTTGTATGTATCACACATATAGCACCATCTCTGAATAAAAGGAATGCCATTTCAAGAAAAGACACATGAGGTGGATAGAGAGGGCAAACCCAGGGATTGAGTATGGTTGGCCGAAAACATGAAACACGTGTGTCTAAATCTGGGCCCTGGGGGCCGTTTTGGGGTTTTTTTTTTAAACGGGGTTAAGCCATGCTGTGACATGTCAACTCGCTGGCGCCAAAGCGGAAGTCAAATAAACCCGTGCAAATAGATGGAGCTGCCTGATGCCATCTTGGCTTTAGCGAATTGGTGACGTGCCAATCTATCTTACCCCTATTTTAGTATCCCACTGCTGCATGCTGGGTACATCCATCTAATGACTCTCCTTAGTGTTCATTTGAAGACGCTCTCGAGTTCTTAAACTTTATATGAAAATGACATTTTGTCATTGCAATCACTGGATGAAACGTGATGCCGAAAATCATGTTTGTTCCATGCACAATCAACAATCTCTGAGTGCTTCACATGCAAGTATTTTTACATGAAAGCATAATACCCTGGAAGAGACAGAAGTGCTAGGCAGTCGTGTTGTACACAGATGTAAAGATGTGACTAAGATTCAAATCACAATCCATTCGGTGAGGATGTCCAACAATTGCAAAAGAGTTGTTCAAGAAACAAAGAAAGCCTTAGGAATTATTCCATATCTGCTTCTCCACCATACTAATGTTTCAAGAGCAAGATTTATTTTATTTTAGTTTAGGTTTGTTTTTTTCGGTGATAAGGTTAAATACCTGCTGTTGATTGATTGAGTTATGCTGGCAGGCTGTCACTGGCCAGGGCCGTATATCTGAATTCCTGGAAGAAAAGTACATTATATTTGACGACACTGTAAAGCACATCAGAGCAGGCTTAGGGGGTGATTCACTGGTGGAGTCCTCACATACTTTTCATGCGTTTGATATCTCCAAAGCCTTTAAGAGGAGAAGCAGTAGAAATGCCTGTCATTTAGCGCTTAACAAGGGGGTACATTTGAAGGTGAAAATGTCTAGCTGTGGGCTAAAAGCATCTCAAATGTAGATGAGCTGAGCAGAGGTATTTCATATACTAATGCCTCATTCAATAACAATACAGCAAAAAATCCATATAATAATAAACATGATAATAACAGTAATAATAACACATTTATATGACATAATCTGTGGGTATAAAAGGTTGAAAATAAAGACAGAGTGGCTAGCCTCAACTGCTAACATTATGTGATGCCATCTTGCCTGGGGAAGGCGTAAGAGAGCAGTTAGCTATCTTCGTTGGGGACGTTGGTCTTTAGCGCAGTGGGCTGATCGTACCGCCCGTGTGGAGTTGTCAGGTTCGGGCGCTGTGTGAAACCTGGCAGGCCGTTTCATGCAGCTCACTTTGCGTAAGAGCGCTCTGTGCTCATCTGCTGAGGGGAAGATGATGCGGACCTGCTCAGCCAATTAAAACGCAGGGATGATTGGATGGCCTGAGTACGAATTTGGCCAGGCCACGACGAAGCCCATTAGACGTTGCGATAATCTTTCTGGGTTCGTTCACACACATGGCCTTGGTTAACCTTTTCGTATGAAAAACCGTTTGGGTCTCCAAGAGCACAGTGTCCCCATCACTGCTGTGGGGCATTGGATTATTGTGATTGGTCCAGAGGAAAGAATGATGTACCTCTACTGGCCCATCAGCACCATTCCCAACTCTAAAAAGGTTGTCCAAACCAAACCAAGCCTGGCTTACATTGATCCATCAGGCAGGAGCAGGGCATTGTGGGACATGGAGTATGTGTTACAGGGAAGTATGAGGTACAGCAGTAGTCTTCAGTTCCAATCCTGGAGGGCCATAGCATACGATGGTTTTTGTTTTCATCCGTAATTCCAAAACCAGTTCAGGCCATAGAAAGTTTAGGCGAGATAACTGTCTTATCAACTAATTAGTTGGTTAATTAAGGCTGAGTAAATAACAAAATGAATATATCCTGCCGCCCTGCAGGACCAGAATCGAAGGCCACTAGGATATATGGGACAGGGCGATAGGGTTGCTGGTGGTGGAGCGATCTGGTGAGTCACACAAAGAGACACAAAAACAATATGAGGAAATCAAGGGGGTTAGATGTAAGACACATCTGTTGAGCTCCTCTGTTCCGTAATGCTGGCAGCTCCTAAATGAATGGATACTCTGCTGCGCTGGGCTCCCAACCTGTGGGGGTGAGAGGGGTTGGGTTGGGTCACCAAATGCACATTAAAAAAGAATCCACTGTGAGTAATGCACTTTCACATCAAGTCAAATTAAACAGCCCTTCCAGCCAATTTTACTTAATCTTTTTCTGAAAAAAAAAAAATAAATAACTTGGAAAAATAATTTCCCACTGCCTTATTTGCCGAGCGACTTCATAAACAGAACGGCTATGTCACGCCTGTAAAACAGAGCATACATCATTTCACATGGGAAAACTGAAACTGGAGAACTGCAAAAATTAAATCTGCCAGCCAAAATGCTTGAACTTTCGCTGTAATATCGAGTTTCAGACTAATTGTGCAACAGCATTTTCAAACAACAGTATATCAGTGCAAAGCAGCAGTGGGTCAGTTGGGCCTTTAAACATTGTACATGCACATAGTTACACACTGCGCTAGTTACACACTGCACATAGTTACATGCTGCACATAGTTACACACTGCGCTAGTTACACACTGCACATAGTTACACGCTGCCCATAGTTACATACTGCGCTAGTTACACACTGCACATAGTTACACACTACGCATAGTTACATGCTGCACATAGTTACACGCTGCCCATAGTTACACACTGCGCATAGTTACATGCTGCACATAGTTACATACTGCAGATAGTTACAGTGTACATACAGTGCCTTAAAATCATTTAAGCTCCATATTTTACCGTGACATATGTTAGGCTACATTATAATATAGGATGAGTTACAGTAAATGTATATTTTTAGAAAGCGGGCTGCGGTTTGAAAATTTAGGAGCTGCATTTTTTTTTTTTTTCACAAACCCTAAGGGCCAGATTCATTGCAGCCTTTAGCATTCTAAAGTTTTTGCTTCATGCAATTTCAGTGACGTGATTGGTGGAGTAAATGTAGCCTCAACCAATCACATGCTCTCTTTACCTTCTTGCACAAGCAAAAAAAAAATTTCAAGTACAAGATGGGTGCTTTAGTAAATCAAACCCTCAAGACTCAACTGTCCAAACTTACAGTGCAATGACAAAAAAAATGGAGTTATATCAAATGATCGGTGCATAACTTATTGGAATACCCAATTTAGAATGCAACCATTTGTGTTAACATGGCAGCAATTACTCCAGGCAAAACACTCGATATTGACTTTGCACTATGATGACTGAATCCTGATTGGTTTATTGTTTTGTCGGCTTCATCCTTCTCTGTTGCTGAGAAATTGCTGCTGGATATGGCTAAGGTGGGGACAGAGCAAAAAGCCCATTTCCTGTCGCAGAAAAAGATGAGGCCTGACCTCCGGACACGTCCTTGTTGTACGGGGCGTGGCGAGGGTCAGAGGTGCCGATGTGAAACGAGCCTCGCCAAAAGTGGTGGAAAACTGCGGGGGTGTGGGGTCAGAGGTCAAAAGGGGGCCTGATGGGTATTCTGGGAAGGGAGTAACATGAATAGAGCTGGTTTCCTCTTCTACAAAGGGACGAGGCTTCCCAAAAACGGCTCTCCCTCCTGGGATGGGCATCCGAGTGAACTTCGTCCCGTGGCACGCCCACGCAGCGTGATTGAGTGTCTTGCATGAGTTATGAGGTAACAGAACCGCCTGAAGGGAGACGTCAAGGTGAAATATGGAAAAGTAGAGTTTTTTTCGCCTCAGAAAGTAAACCAAGGGTGGAAACTGTTTGAAAAAAGTAAACTGCTTTGGGCTAAACCCTGATGAGTGCCTTTTCCGATTTTTAATTTTTTTTTTTTTTTCAAAAAGGTAGTGCTGCAGTTCCAGTGTTAAAATATGATCTTTATTTTAACGTGCGGTTAGCGTTTACATTTGATGCCTGTGCTGGAGCCTGAAATGAATTTGAAGCTAAACTTGGATGGAAATATTTTGTGCGTATTTGAGACATTGATCCAAGAGAGCATGTTTGGTTGGAAATATCAAACATACGCTAAAAACTTCTTCCACGGTCCATTTACAAATGCTTGGAAAGTCCAACCATAAACTTTCCCTGGGGTCTGTTTCCTCAGAATCGCCGTGGGAGCCTCTTAAAACTGTTTCGAAGATATAAAGTGTGTCGGCGTGCGAAACAATAGCCAGCACTGTGTGTGAGAGGTGAAGGGAGAGAGAGAGAGGGGGAAACATGCCCGCCTAACGCACTGAGCATGGGGGTTCATTTCTGTTCTGTGGCTGTCTGGAGAATTGGCCCACTTCCTCCTCAGATATATGGTAAAACACATTCACACACAGCCAAGCAGTCATGCATATTCTCACACTTAAACACACATTCCTATGCATTTACATACACTTACAAACACACACAAATGCATTTACATATGTGCATGCGTGCATGCATGCGCACACATTTGTACATGCACGTATACTCCCATACACATGCATAAATATATGCAGACATAAAAATATGCAGAGATAAATACATGCACACACACTTATGTAGACATACGCATATGCACACACACAAACACACTACTCTCTTGTGCACACATGCGGACACATCTACACAGGCACAAATGCACACATGCACAATGAACACACATATTTAAGCCCACAATCAATCACTGTCACACACACACACATACACACACACACAAACGTTGTGTTTTTTTCTCTCGCTCTTTCACTGGGCAGAGGGGATCTCCTCTGTATGTGTTGTCATAGCTGCAGAAGTCATACAGTTACAGTCAGGTGAATGTACATATGTTCTCCAGCTGTGTGCTGGTTAAGATGCAATATAATGCAATATAAACCATTACTAAATGGCTGTGATGTAATGTAAACCATTACTAAATATCCGTAATGTAATGTAAAACTTTACTAAATGGCTGTGATGTAATGTAAAGCTTTACTAAATGGCTGTGATGTAATGTAAAGCTTTACTAAATGGCTGTGATGTAATGTAACGCTTTACTAAATGGCTGTAATGTAATGTAACGCTTTGCTGAATGGCTGTAAGGTAAAGCAGTACGTTTCCTCCTTCCTAACTGGAGCAGCCAGTGGCGGCACGCAGCCGGTTTGGGTTTTACGCTGAGGCTGCGCTGCGGTGACTGGGTGCAGAGGGCCCGGCCCGCGTTTCCTCCCTGGTGCCCCCGTTAAACCAAACAAACCAGGTCAGAGCTCAGGCCAGCTTTCTCTCATTAGGTTGCTGGGGGAAACAAACGGTCTTCCCTGTTTGACAGTTGCCTCGTCCCTGGCTGAGAAAAGCGTTCCATCTCACTCAGACTTACACACACACACACACACACACACACACACACACAGACAGGCACACGCACACACACATTTACTTCCACGATGCTGTCAGTACAACACACATAAACACACTGATAGTAGAAGTCTAAACAGATGTAGAGAGAGAGGTGCTGGGATAGGTCAATATCCCAGCATGCACTGCTCTCAGGCTCCTCTGCTTTTGAATGAACCCCTCTTGTGCTGTGAAAGTTGGGGGGTGGCTTCCCCTCTGAGCTCTTCGGAAACATGATACTTCCTGCTTCTTCCGGCCCGTTTCCCCGGCAACCATTTAGAAACGAACCCCACGGCAACAGTTGAGTCATGTGTTTTCAATTAGAAGGCATCCAATAATGAAGGGGTTCAGTGACTCCTCATACAAACACATACATACACACAAAGAGAAAGGCTTTTGGTTTAACTCTAAAGGCTTTTGGTCCATTCCACTATTTCAGTGTGTCTTATTGCAGTGTTCACCAACGTAGTATAGGCTATTCTGAGACACTGGCCGTAAACTGAATCTTTCTGTCTGTAAAGAGCACATACGAGTCACTGTTAGTCCCATCAAATGTAAAAATACTAGCAAATATTCTGGGACATGTTTGCATCTTATATTGCAGAGATACCTAAATAAGTTGAGGATAAATCTTCTGAGTTTTTTGATGAAAAATGTATTGAGGATGGGAATAGTTGTTATGTAGTTGAACTGTACTTGTCCAAGGTAAACATGGGTAATTTTAGGTTCAGATCGTGTAGTAACACTATGTTGTTTGACTTCAAACCCTGGAGATAAATTTTGGGTTCTTGGCAAGTCACTGGTGCCATGATTGGAAACACATTTCATATGGTTTCATGTTTCATACGCTGCGCGTACATTTCAAAACAGCTGTGCGACTCCAGAAAGGTTGACAACATAATTTGAACTGTTTAATTTCAGGCAAAAAAACTGCATTGTATGTTTTGCCAGAGAAATGAACTTACAGTCTCAACCGCATCTTATTTTAAGTGGCCCTCCAACACAAGCTCTGTCAGTGTTTGTGTATGAATTTTACATAACCCATTAATCATACTCATAATTCATCATCCTAATGGAACAGCTTACAGTTATTTATAATAAGACATTGCTTAAATTAGATTTACAAAATATAAATAGTTTCATCCATTGAGGCTGAAAAATCACATTTAAAAAAAAAACTCTTCTGAGAGGCATTTTTCCCCCTGGTGATTTAGAGGCAACAGACATTAAAAGGACATCTGGTAGATCCTCTAGTTAGGAGGACACATTTAATTACAAAATATTTAATATTTACAGACACAGCTGGCAGCTGTGTTAATGTTAGCGTTGATTTCATGAGTACATGAAACATGATCTAGTTTGTGTGGTTCATATGTAATTCTAGATTACCCTGCCAAGTGTGCCTGGGTGCTTCTACACATGTCTTTCATGCAAGACTCTTTGATAATGCCTTTGTATCAACACAATTATTCAATTATGTCTGACTTATTGATTACACAATATGAATTAATATTCCCCACTGACTGACATGTGTGGGGTAAAATATACCAGAGGTGTCAAAATTTGAATACCAGGGTTTTTTTGGGATTTTCCTATCGCCAGCAATCATTTTAAACCTTGGTGACAAGATATGTGGACTTTCCAGCCATTACATGACTTAACTTATGCACTGAAGTTTGGTGAAACTCACCCACGACCTGCAGGCAGTCAGACTCTTCAGGACTAGAGTCTGACACCTTTGATGTAGGCCCTTTCTCTGCAGTGTGTTTGGTTTGTAAGTCATATACATACAGCTAATTCGGTCTTGGTTTGGTTCAGTTTTGAATTTAAGAATGGCTTAAGGTTATGGTTCCAGCAGAGATTAAAGCTGAAGTTTAAGGTTCGGGTTTTAGGGTATTCACACATGGATATTGGGGTTGGATTACGGTTTGGACTTGTGGCAGGGGTGTGATTAGGTCTGGATTACAGTTTTGGAGTTAGTCTGAGGTTATGGTTTTGGTCACGGTTTGGGTGTGGAGGAATGGCGGTCAGGGTTGGATTAAGGTTTAAATTTTCAGCAAGATGTTTAAAAATTGGGTGTGGACGGTTTGAGGGTAGGTTTACACAGTATTTTAGTGGGGAGGCTTGTTAGTTTTTTCATTTCTTGATCTTGTTGTCTTTTCAAAAATACCAGTTGCAATTACTATTTAATATTTAACTTTAAAGGAATGTGTCCATTAACTGGTTTATGATTACATCAAGGTTAATATCTGTAATCAAATCTGTGAAATATTTTTTTATGCTTTACTTGTCAAGTGAAAATTTTGAAGTTGAAATTTGTTATCGCTGAGATTATTCTGGAAGAGAACAAGCAAAGGAGTTGCAGAGGTACAGGTTGCATGTCGAGGGCCTCTGGGTCGAGACAGCCTCACCATTCCCGGCTATGGTCAGAGGTCCCATTGGCCAGCCTTGCCAGGGTTTGATATGGGGTGGGCCAGCCCAACTTGCTCGGTTGGTCTCATCGCAATAGCCCTCCCTGTCATGCTTGGGCGCCTGCGGTGGCATGAGCCGACTGTATGCTGACTATGAGAGCGTCGTCACGTGAATCGGAGGAGTCACGTGCTCGACTTCTCCTCCCACAGCTGTCAGGCCGGGTGCTGCGGTGAGGTCAACTAGTTCGGTTGAACATTTGGGTTGGGAAAATCGGATAAAAAAGGTTGCATGTGGAATATCCCTTTTGAAGGTTCAGTCAAAGGCCCAGTCCAGACAGCTGATTTTACTTAGAATAATGCTCATAAAACGAAGGCAGAGAGTCGTGATACAGAATCTTGATTGAGACTGCAAAAGTTTGTGGGCTTTGCTGGAAAATGCCTGTGCCCCTCATTGGCTGAATAACTTTATGAATGGGATACCTATGACACCTCTCACACATATGTGATGCATGTAAAAAAGTACATGTCATGGCCAAAATACTCGTGCTTTCACTGACATGTCATTTTTCTGACTTGGATCATAGTGCAGCACCATTTTTAAACTACAGGATGTGACATATCAGCTGTAAAGCAGTAGGGTGAGTCACATGGGCGTTTGATTGAGACTGCCTGTGCTACGGTATCTTACATGGGCGTTTGATTGAGACTGCCTGTGCTACGGTATCTTACATGGGCGTTTGATTGAGACTGCCTGTGCCACAGGATCTTACATGGGCGTTTGATTGAGACTGCCTGTGCTACAGTATCTTACATGGGCGTTTGATTGAGACTGCCTGTGCTACAGTATCTTACATGGGCGTTTGATTGAGACTGCCTGTGCCACAGGATCTTACATGGGCGTTTGATTGAGACTGCCTGTGCTACAGGATCTTACATGGGTGTTTGATTGAGACTGCCTGTGCTACAGGGTCACTGCCATCCTTATAAACACAGACCCCCTGTCCTCACAGGCTGTCATGCTCAGCTCCATAAATCTCAGGAAGGTGTTTTGTTTTCTCGTCTTCCTGGTGGAAGAGTCGGGTCGGCGAGGAGAGATGAATGAAGTGGCAGCAGGCATTAGGCCAGTACAGAGAGACAGGGATGGAGGGAGGGAAGGAGGGAGAGAGAGAGAGGAAGACAGTGTGGGATGGGAATGTGAATTGTCTGGATCTGTGTGGCCTTAGCCCCCACCCGCATGCCCCCCATGACACGAGCATTTCTCAGTATGCCACTTTCACTCTGCAGTGGGCACCTCCTTTAACTGTCACATATTAATGTAAATTTGCCCCCATATCGGTTACCTTCCTCTGGAGGTGGTGTGGAATGTCTCGAATGTCTCACCAGCTTTCGTCAATACAAACAAGCCCTTTTACTCTGCGATAGCCCTCCCACAGTATCTACTGTGAGATATATGGATATTAGACTAACAAGTGCTCCAAATAAGATTGTGCCTAGCACAAGACTAATTTCAAGCACCTAAAACTTAAGCAGGAGAAAGTAACTTGATTAGAAAGTCATTTTAAAATACCATTATTTATTATTATTATTGAAATATAAATTAGCAAGATAATTATTAACAGTAGCTGCTTCTGTAATAGTATTGAAATACATCATTTCTAATCACTGGTAGGTCTTAATTGCGTATTAGTTCATATTATGAGTTGACAGACTGAATTGTTTTACCACATGTCAAGAGACAGCAAAGTGAACATCTGCTGGTCAGTTTTTTAAGGAGGAAGGAACTGAGAGGGGCTGCCACTGTGAGCTGTGCAGATCATTAAATATAAACAGGAAGTGGAAACCCACAGGACAGGAAACGCATCATCATCAGACAAACCTCTGTGGTTATGGCAATACATCTGTCTATCAGCCTCTCTGGAAATGTGTCCAATCGGTATGAAACTGGCAAAGAACTAAATGCATGGGTTCCCATTAAAGAACATTATTCTTCATATAATTATTATATTATATGTATTTTATTATATTATATCACATATAGTATAATTATCTTCAATAATTATACTAACATCATAAAAAAACACCTGCTGGAAGGAAGAGCTAGGTGGGTGGAGGTTTGGGGGGTTGGAGATATGGTTGCCTTGTATTAAGAACAATAAAATTATTTTTAAAAAAGGTGTAAAGTAAGGCCTTATTTATGTAGTAATTTCAACAAATAAAACATAAATTAAGTGGTAAATCTCTGACTCTAGCGTATTAGTGATGTAATGAAGATGATGTCATGAGAATATACTTGTATGAAATGGTGACTGTTTTTTCTCTGTTTCTGATAATTGTTTTGAATGACTAAGGAGCCAGCCAATGCATTTAAGATCCACATACCTGAGACTAATTCATGGTTTTTGTTCTTCCACCTTTGAGTTCCTTCATTCTGAGGCAGGACTGTGGATGTAATCGCTCTGGAAGCTGTAATGGGTTGGGATGTTTTTCATCGGGATTGTGTTTTTTTTCCAGAGGGTGACAGTTTTATGTTGAAGCGTCACTTTCACTGACAGCGCAGTGACTTGCCTGATACAGACCAAAGAGGAGAACGTGCGGCCCTGTCTGACGTGTTCAGCCTGGCGCCTAGGCCCTTAGCCGTAGCGGTTTAAGGAGCTAGCAATGACGCAAGGCCCTGGGAATGGTCTTTTGACATGACTCTTAGGTGTTAGCGATCGCTGCAGGCTTTGGAGACGGTACTTTGAACTTGTCAGCCCAGTTGCATCAGTAAAGAAGGGGTTAGGATTTCCATGCTGAACATTTCACAGCTCTCTGGTCGGTCAGAGCCCTGCCCCCTCACTTCCTCTCTCCCCCGAAAAAATAAACAAGATCAACCAATCAGCGTACCACAAGACATCTGAGCAAATATTAACACTTACAATGAGTATCAATGAGAGCAAAAAATAGCATTACCAGAGGTAATATGTGCTTAGCTATGCTAATGTAACATGAGACTGGCCCTCCAGGCTATGGATTTGGTTTGAGTGAAACACGGTCGATTCTGTAACACAAACAGACTTCTGACAGAGAGAATGTAAGGTATGCCAAGTTAAACCTGTGATCCAGAAATCCAAAGTATCACAAGCTTTGACTGAACACAGAAAATGTTAACCATGTTTTCACGTTTCTGGACAGCTTAATTATTAACCTTTTTAATGCTTTATTAAAATGGCATATTTACAGGATATTCACTTCCAGGATTCTCTGTTTTGAAGTGAGCTATGCTAAACATCAAGCAATCTACTGTAGTAGTGTCAGTAGATTTAGTAAAAGTAAGGAATAGATCAAGCATTTTTTAGCCAAAAATCAATAAAAGAGATATAAAATGACTTCTAAAAAGAAACCAGAAACCAGAGAAATGAAAGATGGGCCTACTATTTTCAGAAAATGAGGCCAGATTTTCTCCTGGCTATCTGACAAGCCTATTTAATGTGACATTTTCCCAGTATTCTCTCTCAACAGGCCGTTAAGCCCATATCTGAACAGACCCGTCTGTGCGTTAAACGGACACGCATTGCGCAACCAAACAGACGGGCAGCGGCCCGTTACCGTGGATATGAGAGCTCCCGCTAACGTTCGGCAGGACATCGGGGTGGGGTGTGGGGGGCAACATTGTGAATTTTCAGAGCGTGAACAGTGCCGTTATCTCTCCGGAGATTTCCGTGCTGGCTGGCCTTCAAAGGGCCCGGTGTCTGTAAAGATGGTATCTCACCGGGCTGATAACCCCACTGCCGTTTATGACCAGGGGCTGGAATTATCCTGGGCCTCAACTCTCTTTTTTTCTGTGCTTTACGTAAAAGTGACAACCATCATGATGTAATCTGATCGTAGCTGATGTCTGTAAGGGGTCTCTGTGCGTGAGGGACTGATCTGGGGTCAGGTTTCCCCAACCCCACTCCCCCTTGTCCATGTCATACCCGTATCTTTTATTAGATTAAATAGATAATGTTAGAGTCCATGTTAATATTGCATCTCAGAGTAGGAGTGGCTGATCTAGGATCAGTTTCCCCCAGCCAGATCGTACCTTGACCTATTATAAACAAGGGCAGAGAACTGACCCCAGATCAGCAGTCTTATACCCTGTAATGGTTGGTGAATGTGGCTCCCTGGTCTAGGATCAACAAAGCCTTTTAACACATAGTGGAAAGGTTCGTATGTGGAGGGGGGAAAGCTGATCCTAAACCAGATGGCCCCACACTGAGGTTGATTATGAATACTGGCCCTAGTGTTTTTGTGATGGTGTGGGGGTTTAGATTGGGGGGGGGCTGGGCAGAAGAGGTGGGGGGGTGGGGCTTTCTCAGTAATTTTATAGGTCAGTTATATATCTGGTTGGTTGTGTGCACTGTGGGGGGGGGGGCACAGGCTGCCAGGAGCAGCTTCAGTGGGGTGTGAATGACTGTATGGAGGACAAGGAGGGGGGGGGCAGAGGGAGGGGGTCACAGAGAGCAGAGTATTTATTCTGTTGGATTAGGGGAAAGCTTCTACCTCATCTGCATCTGAATGGATGGAGGGGAACTTTAGGTGTACAGAGAGAGAGAGAGAGAGAGAAAGAGAGAGAGAGGGAGACTGTGTGGAGGTTTGGGTGTCGTGGAGAGAGGGAGAAAGCAAAAGAGAGAGAGAGAGTGAGCAATAGAATGGGAGAGAGAGTCATTCAGGAGCTGTAGGTGCAGGGAGAGGGACAGGAGAGAGGGGAGGAGAAAGTGAGAGATAAAGAGAGGGCAAGAAACAGAAAGTGAGCGGAGAGAAAGAGAGAGAGAGAGAGTCACTGTAACTTTAGGCGTCCAGAGAGTGACAGAGGAGAGAGGGAGAAGAGAAAGTGGGAGAGAGGGAAGAGAAAGAAGTGAGAGAAGAGAAGAAGGTGACAGCACTGTGTAGATTGTTACAGAGTGACAGAAAAGAGGAGGAGAGAAGAAAGTGAGAGAAAGGGAGAGAGGAAGTGAAAGGACAGAAAGAGAGAGATAGTCACTGGGGAGCTTTAACTGTAGAGAGAGTGACAGGAGAGAGATAAGAGGCGAAAGAGAGAGAGAGAGAGAGAGAGAGAGGACAAGAGAGTGAGAAAGAAAGTCACTCCTATTGAGACTCATTAGCATCAGGACGCTACGCTTCTCCAGAGGGGTGGAGAAGGAACGGCAGTGAGACACAGAGGAGAGAGAGTTAAAGAGAGAGGGAGAGAAAAAGAGGAAGAGAGAGGGAGAGAAGCCCTACCTCTGCCGCGACCCTGCGGCTCATCTGGTACGGCTGCACGGACCGCTTACAGCGCCACGGAAACGACCCCTGACCCAATGAGGGAAGGTAGGGCTCTCCGGCCGTCCCGTAGCGTGCAGACCTGTGTGAGGGCTCTCTGGGCGCCGCTTAGGGCTGGCAGGGAGGCTGGGAGCGCTGAACCCCCAGACACTGGGGGGGTTGTGGTGTGGCAAGAGGGGTGATGGGGTGGTGGAGTGATAGGGAGGGGGTGGGGGTGGTTTTATTTTTTGGTGGCTCTAATCAGAATTTGGAGCCTGGATTGGTCCTCTGTGCCAGTGTGTGTGTGTGTGTGTGTGTGTGTGTGTGTGTGGGGCAGACCTGCCCCCCCTTTTCCCCCCATTTTTGTTGTTTACTGGTGGCGGTTTGGAGACGCCAGTCCTGGCAGAACAGGTGGCCGTTATTCGTCTCTCCCCCCCTCTCTGGCAGATATGTTGTTGTTGTATCGTGAGGGCACTGTTGGTTGGGGTGGGCTGTAAACTACTTTGTCATTTAAAACCGTAATTCAGCCTGCACATCTCAGCACAGAGCCGAATGTACCTAATCAATTTGGTTAATATAGTTACGTTATGTCATGGAAATTTCAAACACACTTTGTGTGTTGTTTTGCCTTGCCCCTAAAATGTCAACCCAGGAAATGGATGTCACTTCCTGCAGTGGGCAGAGCTTCATCACGCACACACAATTCAGGCCAGGTGGTGGATCTTTAGCAGTTCGTTCATGTCGCAGTGTGGACATGTACCAAATGCTTGAGAGAAGGGTTCCCCAAATCTGGCCATGGGGAGCTACAGGGGTCCCCAACCCTGGTTCTGGAGGGGCATGGGCTGTACTGGTCTGTTATAACACAGCACTTACCAGCGATGTTCAATTACAGCAACTGTTTCCATTATATTGGATTCACCTCACCTGGTTCCTTGGGTCTGAACTAGTCGCTAATTTCTATATGAAAACTGAAATGAGCCACACAGGACCAGGGTCTGGGGACCCTGCTGTTTGGGGTTCGAAGTGTTAGACCAGGGGTCTTCACTCTTCACTCTGTCTGTCTCTGTTACTTAAGACTTAAATGATCAATGAAAATGGTACATGATTTCTTGGGTCTAGTTGTGGAATTTCAGGTGAAAGCAAAAACTCTGATGAGCTGTTGCCATACAGGATGCCCGCTGTGTTAAACTGAAATGGGGGGGATGTCATTGCCCCCCCAGCGAACAGCTGATCCATTTAAAGGAGCCTAACAGGGACCCCACTGTTCTCTTGGGTGGGCTTTGTAGGGGAGGGGTCGCCTGGCACACAGGTGCCCCCATGAGCGTGTCATATGTGTGCGCCCGTGCCCAGATGTGTGACTGTCACATGGCAGTGAGGTCATCGACATTCTGATGACATCACTCCCTGACATCACAGTTTTGTGGGCACACTCTTCTCACCATTATGTAATAAGATGAACATCTGTCCATTCAGAATATCTGAAAATACATGTGTGTTTCTTGATTTGTAGATCATGATTTAAGTAATGATATTTGTCAAAATCAAGAAAAGGTCGTTGCCTATATAATGTCGCCCAGTCGCTGTTGTATTTCTTCCATTAGAAGGCAGTGTTTCGCAGCCACAGTCGTGGAGTTCCCTTGTGTATGCCCATTTTCATTCCAACAACAGCTGCAACCCCTGAGTCTGAGCTGTAAAAAAGCTGTAAATTGTTCTTAATTAGTATATTTATTATCTTTGAAAGGATGCATTACCCCATTAAGGCTGTATTTTGACAGAAGTCGTTATACATGCCACGAAGAGTAAATGTCCCGAATTCACTTCCCAGGTTTCTTAATGAGTCAGGAAAAACGAATGCTTGCTTTATCTCTGCTGTGTGGAACATGATCCCCTGGAGAGGTTGCCATTCGTACTTGATTATGTTTAAATTTTAGTCTTTTATAATTACATGGCGGATGAAATCATGGGGAACTAACAGGTGAACATGTGGACACCTGGTCACTGGAGCTAAACTGCTCGTTAAACAAAAGACAAAGTAAATGGCAACAGGTCAAACCTGCGTTGTATCAAAATAAGTTTTGGGGGGAAAAAATTTGCGAAAGAGCTTGAACACATGTTTTTAACAACCTTAATTAATCAAGAAGTTAGCTGTAACAAAAAACAGCACACATAGAGCGTCCCTCAGGATGCCTGAGAAACACTGCTTTATGCATCTGTGGATTTATTTCACTGCGAATTCTATAAAATGCACTATTTGGACATATCCAAGTACACATGCATAAAGTCACATATATGAAAGCACCTACACATGCACAACATGTGTATATGCAGCCCGAGTACAAGCAACATCTTCACATGCAACCTGTGAGCTATTGGTGAACAGACACTAAAAAGATAGATTTGGGATCTTCTATTTTAACATATTGACTTTTTCATGGGTGTACTCAATTTAAATTTGGTTTCACTGTGCCGATGATGCCTCACACATGACTCCGCACAGAATCAAATGCACAGAGGGTGTCCTAGTACCTGCAGAGTTGTAACATACTGTGACGCCATCATCGATGCTGAGGCCAAATAGTTAATGGATGCTCTAATCCCAAACCCTAAGCCGTGCACGACCCAGCTTCATCAGGCAGCCAATTAGTTAATTAATTCATTAAACCAAGGATAGGAGCTCAAAGCGTTTTCTGCAGAGGCCCTACATTGCTGATCGATGGCGCATATTTGATAAAGCACATCGGATTTAATCTTTAAATAAATATAGTTTATTGTACATGAAGGACACTGGTAATAAAATTTGACATGATTAAATATAATTTGTTATTATCAAAATGCACTGGAAGATTATGTTCAGCCCCAAACACCAGCGCAGAGGGGAGTCAGTCTAACTGCTATGTTACTTTATTGTCCAGAGCTAACATGAAGTCTAGTAATGACCTTTGCAGCTACCTCAAGGTTAAGGCCGATAGTGCTGTTGTGGTTAGTGTAAGTGCATTCCTAAATCAGAGGCAGTTTGCAGAAACAGGCAATGAGGACGCGATCAGAACAACGTGTATCTGTTGGATGGATCAGCGGCTCTCAAACTTTCTGGCCGGGGGCGCCTGAAAAACTTTGTCAGTGGCATCTTGCGACCTCCTCCTGAGTAGCTGCATTCGATTTGGAAACTGCAAACATGCTATAAAACTGCCGAAAATGATAAACAAACCAACAGAATATCTATATGAGTAATGGGCTGTGGTTTAGGCATGTTTACTTTCTTACAGAAGGCTTTTCTCATGGTTAGGATCAAAACAGCCCATCTCCCATCCCCCAGGTTTATAACAGCTCAGATATATCATTGCATTTTACACAGAGAAGACTGTGCGATACATTTTTCTCATTCCCTACCAGGACCGTCTTGCTCCTTAACCCCCCCCCCCCCCCACTCCCCTCCTGGCTCCTCATGGCTCGTGTTTGCTTTTCACATGGATCCCGCAGCCAGGGCGGGGGGATCTGTGTATCTTCCCCAGTCGATCCAACCCCTTCCCCGGCACTCCGTTTGTCATGGCTCTCTGAGTGTTTTTCCAGGCCCAGCGTGTGGACCCCCAGCTCTCGCATACATTAGACTTGAGGAAAAACACTCCTGGCAAGATGAATTATTCTGCATGCGCCGCTGGTCTCTTCCACACGGAGCCCAGCGAAGGGGTCTGCGGAGCGCTCTCGGCTGTTCTTTGCAAAGAAATCCCACAACACATACAGCGTATCAGTTACAGACAGCCATTTAACATCTAAATCCAATTGGAGCATGACATTAATTTCAAGATTGAGGGAAAAAAGTATAATTTAGCTTTTGACAATGGACACCTGGGAAAACCATGTGTGTACTCTCCAAACACACACTGCGGCTACATTCCAAAACAAATTCTTGCGTACAACACACGTGCACTGAGTAACATTTTTCGACATTTTTAGGAGCGAAGCACACTGGTCCATGATCATCATCATCTGAGCGTGTAAATGTTTCATGGAACAGCTAGAAAGTCGAGTAACGACAAACGTGTTTCGTTTTTTTGAGTTCAGTGGCCTCAATGCATGATTCTAAGTCCTCGAAAATTCAGACTATTCTTGTGACTGTTCTTCCCTCGCCTGAGGTATTTCTGTACACTTCAGGCCCCGAGCCATGGACTTGTTTTTGAGTTGTAAGTTGTTGTTGAAAAGACTGTCTGTTAAACTCAATGTGAGCCATTGACTGTGTGTGTTTGAACAAAGAAAACCCAGCTAAAATGCTCCCAAAGGGGAGAAATTCTTTAAACTCTTTACTACTTTTTCCCAGAAAGCTCTCAAATTAATCTCCGGATCAGATTAGATAAACACGCAGAGGATAGTTGTGAGGTAAAGTGCAGCGCTGATGGTCTTTCTGAGAACAGTCCCCGAGGGCCATTTTTGTAAAGATGGAGGTAGACGGCGGAACGGAGTCCAGCTGATAACAGCGACGATGAATGGGAACACAACGTTTAACGTAGTGCGGTCAATGTCAGAAACGAACCTCTGCTCATTGCATCGCTTCGAACAACAAATGTGTCATGGCTGCTTTCCCCTTGTCCCAACCCTAGATTCTCTGTTTCTTTATTGAGCGCTTGGGTAACTCGGTAACCTTTTTTGAATCAGGCTTCCTGAAATCTGATTGGTTCCCGCGGATTTCTGATGGCGGATTTGATTGGCTCAGGTGGGTGAAAATTTTTTTCATGTCACACGCCCACTCTGTTGTGGGATTGGTCCAAAGTAGTAACTGACAAATAATTTGGGAAGATATACACAACAACAGAGAGAAGTTGGTGATCATGGCAGTTTTGGTTTAAGGCTGGGTTTTTTCAGAGCCGGTTCTGCCTGGTCACTAACAGATCAACCACCAGCAACTAATTTGTGAGTAACTCTACGGTCAGTGACCTGATTGGACTGTATCAAAGGTGACAACCTCACTGGGATTATAGCTCTTTGTCAGGGTTGGTATTTATAGATAATCAAATCAACCGAACAAGCTACTGGCAGAGCTCAGATGCCCTTCTGAGAGGCCTAATGCATTTTAGGTATGGCAGGCAGGCAGCTTACATTTATGTGCTCTATCCTCCTGAGCAGCTGGATATATATGGAAACAGTTCTGGTGAAGTACCTTTCCTGAAGGGTGCACTGGCAGTGCCCTTCCTGGGAATCAAACCTGCAACCTCTGAGTAAAGCCAGCTCCCTGACCATTATATTCCACTGCCACCTCTGAGTCCTCCCTCCTTTTAAGTGACACATTAGACACTGTCGGCCACGGGGGGCAGAAAACCGTAAACGATAATAAGAAGCGCGCTGTGCCAGTCCCAGAGTGCTGCAGCTCCAGCCATAAGAATATTTTACGAATGAGATTAAATAAATTTAGAATAAGGGGGTCTGGCGTGCCCCGGTAGCTCATCCAGTTGAGCACATGCCGCAGGCTTGAATCCGGCCTGGGCCCTTTGCTGCATGTCCTCCCCTCTCCCTCTCGCCCTGTCTACCTCTCCACTGTAACTGTCAAATGGAAAAAGTCTTAAAACATAAGGGGGCCCCGAATACTCTGTGAACCCACTGTATATAATTATATATTATATCCTATATTGACATTTTTTTTAGTGCTGGTCTTTGTGGGAGAGCAGACCAGCAAGAACAAGAGATAAGATAACCACACATAATTAACTCAAGGACTGCTCTGGCTGCAATAAGCTGTAAAATATCATATGTGGGATGTCAAAGTGTAGTGCTGGAGCCGCCATTTTCTTTTTTTTTTCCACTCTTTTTTTTCACTCTGTCAATGAGGCATTGTCTGTTATAAGTGTACATTGTTTGCATTATTTGGATGTTTTAACGCTCACCACAGTTTTGAATTCATATGTTTTTATAACAGTGATTTTGTGTTTTCTCCCAGTCTGGGATTCACAACTGTAATTTGTGACTAAAGAAAGAAAGACTGAAGTGCAGAGAAAGAAAAAAGCATGAAGAACACATTTTCCTCTGAGTTGACATTCCCTGATTGCTGTTGACGGCTCATTACGTTTGAGTGATACGTGGCGCGTCACACTGTGTGGTCTTTTGTCAGAAAACAATGCGCAGAGCGATGAAGGACATGCTTTTCATGCAGTCCTGTGCTCCAGTCAGTCGCACGCCCCTTCGCTGTGGTGACCTCACCGCCGCCTTTGTTCGGCGCCACACAGCGCTCGTTGTGCTCGGTGGCGCCTCACGTGCTCGGAGTGCTGCCGTCACCGTCTGCGGCAGGGGTTTCCACGGTTTCGCAGCCGCACGTGGAGCACACGAGATGGGACTTATTTGGGGGGCGGAGGAGGGGGCAGGGTCACATGGGGTCATGGATAGGGGTTTTGGGGAGCCAACATGGGGCTTTGTTTGGCAACACGCTCCACACTTACCCAACTCGTCCTCATATCCGATTGTTCAATCGAGCATCATTCAGTTCTTCTTTAATGCCCATTGTGTTCCAGCCGAATGTTTTTGTTTCTAGAGTCAGTGGCTTTTACTAATTACATCATGACTGGTGTGATGCAATGCTCTGCCCTCACCGTAAACAGCAACACTTCATACTGACTGACTGATTTTGTAATTGACCGACTGTTTGTTTAACTGAGAGACTGAGTGACTGACTGCCCAAGTAACTGGGTGCCTACTTGACTGATTGTCCTACTGGCTGACTGATTGGTTAATTGACTGGCTAATTGTCTAATTGACTGACTGATTGGTTAATTGACTGACTGGTTGTCCTATTGTCTGACTGACTGTTTAATGTACTGGCTTGTGGTCTAACTGACTGTCTGATCTCCATGAGGGACAATTAAGTATGTGGAGCTACAGAATTAAACAAGTGTGTCTTTCCACACACTGAGAACTGATTTATAGTAATAATTCCAGAATACACACTTTTTAAATAATACAAGTTTGCTTACACATATACATATGCACATACATTTGTGTTGCGTGTGTGTCCACTCTCAGATCTCTTCTGGGGGTCCTAGTTTTCGTGTGACAGTGCTTCCAAACCAAAATGTTCTTGGACCGCCCACTTGACCTCATGTCAGAACTGAAGCGGGGTCATGACCTCTGGGTGGGGGTCATGACCTCTGTCCAAGTGCAAGCATGAAAGATACTTTTGTAGCTGTTGAGAGCGACATATTCAAGTCTTTAATGGCGTCATTTTGAAAAAAAAAAATGTTCACACTGAATTTGTTGACCTCTTATATAACAGCATATTACAGTAAAAAAGGAAGTGGACTGGTTGCAAGGGCTATGAATTTGTCAAGAAAAATTAAGGGTGTCAAACTCCAGCCCCTGGAGGGCTGCAGTGTCTGCTGGTTTTTTGTGGTTTTCTCTCAATCAGCAGCCATTTCATCCTTGGAACCAGTGTGGGGAAACTTAGCCAAACAGTGGCTTAAAGGAAGACCCTATGAGCTGAATTACAGTGAAAGCCAGACTATAACACTATGAAGACTGACGGTATGTCCGATCAAAGTTTTAATAAGTTTACAAAAGTTTTTCACACTAACAGCTTTAAGTTTGATTAAAAAAAAAAAACTGGTTTGTTGGATTTCCAACCTCACCCCCCCCCCCCACCCCCTTTTTTCACCCCTGCTATCGCTAGGCAACTTGGAACATCACTCATTCCCACTGAGTGGACTAACTGTCAGGACTGACCAGACAGTGGGAATAGAATCTGCTGCTAAATTAAACACGTTCTCTTCACCAGCGCAATCCACAGCTACGCAAACAGTCGTTACGTTTGGCCCTCTGGGTCGCCTTGATTGGATTACCTGCTGGGTTGTTGTAGTTACATCGGTGCTGCTGTCATGCACAGCGGTGTGTGGAAAAGGCTGCGCCGTGACTGTCAATCAGGGCAAATCCCCCCATCCGCCTCTAAACCGCCCACGGTTACGCTAAGCTGCAGCCCACATTAACACAGACCAGCTGAGTCTAAAACCCCCTCTCAAAGAACCCTCGTCTTGAAGCTGTCAAATCTATGGCGACAGGAAACACAGGTTGTCAAAGGCAGTGTGTTGCCTGTAGACGTCACACAAAATGATTGGTCAGTTGTCCGCCAAAAAGGTGTCATTAATTTGGAATTTAGTACCATCAAAGGAGGTTGTTTGTGGAGCTCATATCAGAAACACACAGAAGACATTTCATAGATATATAGCCATTTATATGTGTTAACCTAGTCCTTCAGCAAAATCATATATTGAATCACATTCAACTCTTGCAATAGGTGATCTACAAAGCTGTTTGTATACATTCTTAAGAGACCATTTTACTGGTGTGAATCTCTTGTAATTGTGTAATGGTCTGACCCCCCTGCGTCTCCCCCCTCTCCTGCAGACACCCCCCCGCAGCCCCCCGAGCCCCCAGCCCAGATGGCGGACAAGGAGGAGGAGCCTGAGGAGCAGGCCCCGCCCCCCAGCCCCAGCCCCACCCCCAGGGAGGCCAGCCCGGAGGGCTACATCACAGGCCACCAGCTGTTCGGCTATGTGGGCATCGAGGCCGTGCTGGACCAGATGAGACGCAAGGCCATGAAGACCGGCTTTGAGTTCAACATCATGGTCGTGGGTGAGTGGGGGGGTACGTTACCCGGGTGACGGGGTGGGTGAGTGGGAAGGTGGGGAGGAGGGTTGGGTTCGGTTACACAAGCCAAGCTATAAGTTTCTATCACAACGGTGGATCCAAACTCACTCTAGGGCAACACTCTTGGTCTAGGAAGGCCCATTCTACTTGTGAGAGTGTGTGTGTGTGTGTGTGTGTGTGTGTGTGAGTGCACTTGGCCATTTGTCTCCGTGAATGTGTGTGTGTTTGTGTGTGTGTGTACATTTGCTTTCCCATATGTTTACCTGTGTGTGTGTATATTGGTGTTCTGAGTGCACCTGCATATGCATGCTTGTGCATCTGTATGCACATGCCTTTGCATGTGTGTGTGTGTGTGTGTGTGTGGAGGCGTTTCTCTGTCTGCCACTTAATCTCCTCAAAGGGCAGTAAAGCCATTAGCGGCGTGGGCTGTGTGGTTTCCAGGCAGGGTGGCTGACGGAAAGTCAGGGCTTTTTTGTTCAAAGGAAGCGCGGGGGACAGGTGAACAGGAAGCGCTGGGTCCCGCACGCGCTCGGTTACTGGGGCACAGAGCCCGGCTGGCCCCTCTCAGGCAGAACGGGGAGAGAAAAACACTGTTTAAGGGCTTTAAACGCGTCCTCCTCCGCTTTCCTCTGAGCCTTTCATCGCTGGGTGTGAGGCGCAGAGCCGCATTAACAGATTAACCCATCGCTGCCCAAAACAATCATCAGAGAAGACACTGCCTGAACACTGACTATGCGTCTGAAGAAAGGAAGTGCGTGGTTAACCTGTGCCCTTTTTAATTAGTCTCAGGGCTGTGTTCTCTGAAGCGCTGCTTGTTTCACAGTAATTCATTTCATTTTTTTTTTAATTTTCTTTATTCCATTTGTTTTGGGTGGTTATTTCCCCTTTTAATTAGCCTAACAAGATGTCACATGCACCAGTACAGAAAGTATTTCCAGGCCGGTGGATGAACTTGTAAGGGAATAATGAGGGAAGGCCAGGACCAGTGGCTGAGTTGTGTAACTGGAAATCATTGAGGGAGATGGGGTTTCCTGGAACATATGATCCCCCCGGCAGAATAAAGCCTACAGAGGCACAGACTGAACTGTACAACTGCAGTACGAATACGAGGCCAAGGCCGATGATGTCACACATGTCAGGGACCAGGGCAGCCTGTAGTCTAGTGGCTAAGGTACATGACTGTGACCCCTGAGGTTGGTGGTTGAAGCCCCAGTTGCTGTTGGGCCCCTGAGCAAGGCCCCTTAACCCCTCATTGCCCCCAAGGGGGACTGGCCTGGCCCTTGCCTAGCATAATCAACTGTAAGTCGCTGTGGATATGTGGACTGTAATGTAATGTCTGCACTCTCCCAAAACTTACACAGCAGTTTGCAGCCATGAGCATCACTGAGCCCAGCTCAGGGTCTTCTTGAGAAGGAGAAACCAGGGGTAAAATGAACAAAAACAAGATGTTGTCATTATCGTCATCTTCTCCACAATTATAAAATGAAGATGCAGTATTCCAGGTTGCATGGTCCCGGTTTTTCGCAGCCCAAACGTGGCCCAAACGGGAGTGAGCCGCTCCGTATGGGACCCGGTCCTGCGGTGTGATGTGACCCTGGGGTTTCATACAGTCAAATCAGCAGAATAGGCCAGAAATAGACAGTGCAGAATAATCCTGTTCTTGGCACTTACTGCCCACAGCCACGGTTGCCAAGGTCAGCGGCCCCATACAGCGCAGCTTTGGGCCCCCTTCCTCCAGAGCCTCCCAGTCCGGCTTTAAATAGTGTCTCCTAATAGGATCACATGCACCGGCCTCCTCACGTTGGAGCGCGGAGGAAAATATTCATTAATAACGACGTTTTATCGTCTCATGTCTCCTGATCCAAGGGCGCTGAAACCAAGAGAAACTCTTTGTTTGGATGGGATACATCTTTATAAATCGGACTAGTGGTTTTTTCACATTTGTGGGTGTTATATTAGATTATCAAAATGATGTAATGATATCCCCGATCTACAAGACATGATTTTGATCCATGCTCTGAATTCATGGCATGGTTTAGATTCTTTGCCATCGCTGAATCACCTCAAGGCTGAGGAGAGATAACAGAGAAATACTGTATTGAAAATGTGCTGTTAAAGACTGTGATAAGGGCTTTGATTCTCCACTCTGCAGGACTTGCTCTTTGCTCATGGTGTCGTTGTAAAGCCCTTTAAGGCCTTAAAGTCTGTACACAGACACTGCCTTTGCATTCCTGTTTCTGCTGTCAGGCTTTGGGGTGTGTGCACAAGCTGCCATCAATGAGAGCCACAGCTGGTGCAAGTCAATGAGAGCAGAGACCTCCATCTTTCACTGTCACATGCACCCTCTCTCTTTTACTCTCACGTGCACTCTATCTCTTTCACTCTCACATGCACTCTCCATCTTTCACTCTCACATGCACTCAATGTCTTTCACTCTCTCTTTCTCTGCACTCTCTCTCTTTCACTCTCACATGCACTCTCTCTCTTTTACTGTCACGTGCGCTCTATCTCTCTTTCACTCTCACATGCACTCTCTCTCTCTTTCACTCTCACATGCACTCGTGCACTCTCTCTCTTTCACTCTCACTTGCACTCTCTCTCTTTTACTGTCATGTGCGCTCTATCTCTCTTTCACTCACTAGTGCACTCTCTCTCTTTCACTCACACGTGCACTCTATCTCTCTCTTTCACTCACACGTGCACTCTCTCTCTTTCACTCTCACGTGCACTCTATCTCTCTTTCACTCTCACGTGCACTCTATCTCTCTTGCACTCACACGTGCACTCTCTCTCACACTTTAACGTGCACTCAATTTCTCTTTCACTCACATATGCACTCTCTCTCACTCTTTTTCTCTCTCTGAATCTTCACATCATGCAAACTGCAGACTCATTTTATTTGTTCTTCTCTCTCTCTTATTCTCTCTCTCTCTCACACACACACACACACACACACACACACACACACACCTTTTCCATTTTCAGGTAGGAATTCCTGGAACTTGAGCAAATTGAGTGCCCCTGGAATTGCTCTGCCTCAGGTGTTTACCAGCTCCCTCCCCCTCCCGAAGCTTTTGATGTGTTTCTGCTGTCGAGGCAGAGTTTTTCCAGAAAATTCCTCCACACCTCTCTTTCTCACTCTCTGTCTGTTAGTGTCCAGATCGCCCCATTCATGGTGAACTGGCTACCTGCTACAAGCATAGACCTGTTCCTCCATCCCCAAGCAAAACTTCCATCCAACAGCTGGTGTTTCCTGCAGTAAATCCTATTCACAGCAGCTGAACAACAGCGATGCATAATGAGCTGACTGGCCTGCAGCGCGAGTTACAGCTCCCTGCTCCAGTAGTGGTCCACTACTACATCAGCGTTACTTTTCCAACTAGTTCTGTGAATTACTACCTCCATCCATTATGTGCTTATGTTTTTTGGAGCAGTTTTTTAAGAAAACATTTGCTTTCCCATATGTTCACCTGTGTGTGTGTGTGTGTATTTGTGTCCTGTGTGCACGTTCATGTGCATGCTTGTGCATCTGTAAGCACATGCATTTGCCTGTGTGTGTTTGTGTGTGTGTGTGTGTGTGTGCGCGTGTGTGTGTGTGTGTGTGTGTGTGTGTGTGTGTGTGTGTGTGTGTGTCAGAAAAATAGGCAGGAGGAGGCCTTCATTCATTCCTCCCTAAATCCTGTGACAGGTTCTGCAGAAAGTGCTGCTGGAGATGTCTGTGTGTTGTGGGTTTTTTTAATAAACTGTCCTGTTCGATATTGATGTGACATGCAGGAGGGAAGGGAGGGACGCAAACAGGAAGGAGGGCCCATACTGATAAAACACAGCACAGGGCCCAGCGTCTCAGGCTGTAGGAAAGAACCATGCGGGTACAGGAAGCTGGGTGTCCAGTCACAGGAAGTGGTCACAGAGTCTAAAAGGCTGTGTTCATTCACAGGCAAGGAGAGTGAAAATAAGGTAACAGAGTGCCCATTTTAACGCTCACAGCCCTGAAGAACACCACACTTTGTTGCAGATATTAAATCGCTCTGCTAGTGCGCTCTGGGCATTTTAACATTTATGTTTTGGGACGCTAAATTGAGCACTTGGTCACTGGGAGAAAACCCGGCAGAAGCTCAGACCCTCCCGCCCACCCCAGCTCGGTCATTCAGGGTACCTCCAGCCCTGACCCAGATCTTTGGTGCGTAACTGAATATGCAGACTCTCGGGACGCCCTAAATTCACCCAGGGCTGTGTCATTCAGTGTTGGGGTGCTCACTGAGCTGCAAAGAGGATCTCACAATTCCCTCTCTTGTGTCCAACGTGTGAGCTACGCGCTATCGCTGCTCCTCAATAACTGTTTGTCTCTTTTGATTTGCCTTTTTACTGCCTTTTTCCATGGTAACGGATGAAAAAAAACAGATTTAGAATGCGTGTTACCTCAGTTTCATACCCGGGTGAAACAGGAAGTCATGACAGGCCATAATGCAGTTCCATTTGACTGCTCACTTGTGAAGCTGTTGTTGGCCTGTTGCATTGCATCATGGTCTTTGTAGTTGTTTCAGATCTTGTCTGATCGAGGTTGGCCTACAGACATCATCCCAATTAGTAATTTTGTGTTTTGAATCGTGCGGCCCTTGTCGAAATGAGGGACATAACTTTACCATTTTCGGGCACAGGCTCACAAGACCGATTCACGGATGTCTGGCACGTCCCGCCGAATTCTTTCTCACAAAACAGCTACAGAGCCTTTTAATCGCTCTCTTTTTATTCTCAAGCTTGTACAGTGGATAAATGTTCCGTCCAATCAAGGCCTGGTAATTCTTTGCGGCGTGTCCATAAGCCAGGGTGTTCTGTTCCAGAACAAATCGTTCGGCACCTGAGTTAACTCCGGAGACCGCAACATGCTCTCGCGACGACCGCAATTATTCAGGCCGCTCGTTTTTGTTTCTGCCGCATATTGTTCTTGTCAGCGAGACCGCTTTTGGCAAACTCTGCGCCAGATCTCGCATGACCTGCAAGAGTTCAGCTTGTTTAATCATCCCGCGAGTTTCTGCAGGTGGGGAATGGAGGCAAAACCTCTGAACAAACCAGAATCTTGAATTTACTTTGCTGCTGGCCCGCCTCGGCATTTTGTGTGGCTCTGATGTGGTTTGTGGTTGGAGGGTTTGAATGCGTGGGTGTGGTGATTCTTGAATGTGATGTTTCAGTTGCTAGAGGTGATGGGTTTTCAGCCTTCAGCCGGAATGAGTTAGCCTAAAGGCTGTAGGAATCGTCCTGTGAAATGCTCGGGAGAAGCCGGGCCAAAAGACAATCATGGGATAAGCATGATCTCCATTGCAGTTCTGTCAGACTTGACTTTGTGTGTGAGAGCAGTCCCAGGTTAGATTGTAGACTATGTTAAACAATGCTTTTCTCTTTAAGCTGCTTAAATGCCACCTGCTGTAAGTGCTAGATAAACAGATAAAAGCACCTTATGTGAAACCCTCACATTAAACAATGCATGACCTCAGTGACCCCATGACCTTTGAACCCACAAAACTCAAGCTCCCTACAGGAGATCCGTTATCATAACACATCAGTAAAGTTATGGCCCCCACCTCCCTCTAACCCCCACCCAAACACACACATCTCTGTGAATGTGTACTCATACCTTCTTCTGTCAGTTACTGTGAATATTTATTGATACGCTCTCTGTGAATATTCCTAGATGTGTTTTCAGTGATTGCGTATTAATAGGGTTTCTGTGATTGTGCATTGATGAATTTTCAGTGACTGTGTACTGTTGCAGTTCCTATGAATGTGTATTGATGCGGTTTCCACTTCGCTGGTGCAGTTAGCCTGCAGCGAAATGGCGCCCCACAGGCGCGTGTGAAAGGGAAAGCAAACCGACAGCGAATACGTACCCACTTCCCGTCAAGGATTCCTCACGCTCCTTCCAGTCAGTCCTGAACAATTCATCACTCTCGATCACCGGCCTGCGGCCACGCCGATTGGACGACCTCAAAGACGATTTTCAAAATTTGATGACAGGTCGTTAAATACCGCGTCTCCATGCCGACGCCGAGTTCCATGCTGATTGACAGATTTCTGCCTGGGGGCCTTTCGCCGAGGGCAGAAGAAATGGGATGAAATGCACAGCGAGGCTAATTTTATCCATCCTGATTTATCTTACTTTTTTATTTATTTATTTGACTGGATTCTGAGAATGAGGTTATGGAACTTTGGCAGCACCTCAGCGGCTTTGATGTTTTATTGTGACATCATTAAACATAATAGCGGAGTTCCTCTATACACCGGCGCTCTTTGTTGTGATGTTTATAACAGCTTTTATGTGCTTCCTCCCTCTCCCTCTCCCTTCAGAAGGTTCCGGTTAATTGAGTTGTTTGCGCTTGACGTCGGTGTCTTCTTGGGAAAAAGAACAACGAGTGCTCGACTCATTAGTGAAAAGAAGGGCCTTGTGGAATGCTCTGTCCTCAACGTTTTTTTGTTTTTTTTTTTTTTTTTGGCTCATCTGCCCAACCCCCCACCATGTACATACATATACAGATACACACAAACACACAAAGACACTAACAAAACATTAACACTTCATGCCTTGAACCAGCCAGTGAAGAAAAGACATTTGTATTCATTTTCAGCGTTCATGACCTTGTCATTTTATATCAAGAACTGTGTTCATTATTCATAGGATCAATGGCTAGCAATGGAACAGCTGCTCACTAAATTCTGCCCAGCTTCACCCAATAGGCCTTAACATGATCTCAGTGGGGCTTGGTTTAGAACAAATACTTGCAGATCTCTCAGGACTGGTAGCTGTGCTTCCCCCTGACTTACAGTGCCATGCCTGGCTGTGTCTCTCTCTCTCTCTCTCTCTCTCTCCCAGGGCAAAGTGGCCTTGGCAAATCCACGCTGGTGAACACGCTGTTCAAGTCCAAAGTGAGCCGGAAGTCCTGCACACCCAACTACGAGGAGAAGATCTGCAAGACGGTGAACCTGCAGTCAGTCAGCCACGGTGAGTCCTGCAAAATCACGCTGAGAATGTGTCCTAGATGGGGGCATTGGGTGATGTGAGGCATGATGGGAAGGGTGCTCGTTTTGTAGTATAGAGGTTGCAGGTTCGATTCTCTGGTAGGGCACTGCTGTTGTATCTTTGTTTCAGCAAAATATCCAACTCCGTTAAAAAGATAATGTGTAAAAATGTAAGCTAAGAGGGTCTGCCAAATGCTTGTGTGTAATGTAAAGTAATACATGGGTGCAAAGCCAATGGCTGAACTGCGATCAAGGGTTCACTGAAAGCAGATTGGAGAACTGAATACCCCTTACCCAGAAAAAGAGAGGGCAGTACATTCCTCAGTCTGTCTATTGCAAGAAAGTCTGTTGATGACATCACAATCAGCAGTGTTGCCAGAACTGTTCTCAATTGGTTATTTTTACCCAGCCTATCCACCAATAGGCAGTGTACCAACCGATTCTCATTAATGATGCAATTAGAGGTATACTTCCTTAGAAGTGGAGAATGGATCAGAACGGTATGTCCCAGGGTTGTTCTTTCCATGGCTGGGTTTGAATGTACTTAAGGTTCTTGACAGAACCTGGGTGACGAGTACGGAATAAAACATCTGGTCCTGTCCGAGACAGCTGTGAGGCAACGTTAAGGCCCGGTAAGTAAGAGGGTGCCGTCAGGTCACCATGCAAAAATCGTCACATTCAATTATCAGACCGAAAGTCTCGGAAACTAGGCATAAAGTTGGTTCGAAAAGGGGAAAAAAAGGTCTGAAGAAGAAAAACGTTTGTCAGTTTCGATCTGTTGTGAGATCTGTTATCTGCTGTTTAAGTTGGAGAGGAGCCAGCGGGCTTTTAGTCCCTGATCTGGGAACAGTCGTGTCTGGGTGCCGGAGAAAGGTGATGGATTGGGAGTGAAAACTATCACCGCTGTGGTTTCGGCATGAAAAAATAAATAAAAAAAAGACAATGGCTCATGTCAAACAGAACTTTCCACACAGATACACTGTGGCCAAGGCATGTCATTATCAGGTTTATTTTTATTTTTTAAATCTGGAAAGTGATCCTTTGCTTTTTTTATTTTAAAAAAATTTGATAAAAAGATTAGATAAAATGACTGTCTAAAAACAAGGGTGAGAGTCTGATGCACACATTGTTGATTCCATGAGAGAGCTTCAAGTTCAAACATTCACGTTGCTTGTCTGTGTAGGCTTTGTTAATGGAACATTGAAGCAGCACGTCTTAGGAAAGGAGTTCAGACCCTAGCCGAGGCTAAACACACGCCGCATCCCGTCTTTCACCTCAGGAGAACGCCATTTACAAAAACATTACAGGAGCAATATACACACTCAAAATGTTAATGATGCATGAAAAACATTCAGTTGTTTAAACCAAATTGCCCTTTTTTGATTTCAGACAAAATCAGTACATAATTGACAAGCCATAACTATAGTACATAGCTACCCCTCAACCGTAGAATATTATAGCTTATTATAGAACATTATAGTACTCAAATACCTCTCTACCACAGAACACTACAGCATACAGATATCCCTCTACCATAGAAGATTATACTACACAGATGTCCCTCCACCATAGAAGATTATACTACACAGATATCCCTCTACCATAGAAGATTATACTACACAGATATCCCTCTATCATAGAACACTATATCACATAGATATCCTGCCACTAAAAAAATACCGTAGTCCCAGAGATAATCCAAAATGGAGTCGTATCAGTGTTGCTTTGCTTTCTGCCCGAGAAACAACAACAGGAAAAGATCTAACCACAAGAGCTGTCACTCTTCAGAGGCAATGCTTCTTCCTGTTTGCGCTGTAGGTTCTCCACGGAAATGAGCTGAGATGCCCACTGGTTAACCTGACAGGAGGCTTGCACACCTACACAGAGGCTGTTTCTAAACAGCCTATAACTGGGCACTGAAGTCGTTTTTGGTTTTCAAACGGGGAACCCCAGGGAAAGTATTTGTTTGGACACATCTGCACACATGCAGAGTGAATTGAAGGCCTTTGAAAGATGATTTAGAAATGTGCAGTACTTCTGAGGAGATGCTTTCACTGAGTTTTTTTTTTTTTTTTGCCATCAGATTTAAAGGGCTGGGGTTTGTTAGGGAAATTCGTGGGAATGTTCCGAGAGAGTACAAAGGATATCCTATGAAAGGAAAGAGTCACAATCGCTGTCAGTCTCTGCATTTAGTGCCATGTTCCCTCCGCTGACTGAGCAGTGCATGCTGGGAAGGTGTCCAAGTTTCGTGAGTAATGAGAGTGTGTGAGAGGCACAGATGCTATAGACCAACCAGATGGGCTGTCTGTATTCTTTGAAGGTCTTTGCCACCAAAATTTCATGCCTCTTGTGCATGTTTTCATTGATTTTCTGAATTTTATTTCTTGGATTTTCAGACATGCACGCCCCTTCATAAATATTCACACATTTCTCTGAGGTTTGATTTGGTTAGCCCAGCTAGGTTTGCAAATCTCTATATGTCTTACAGAAGGTCTTAATAGCGATTAAAAATGTTAAACTGGACTTTGACCTACATTTTGTTTTATTAGCAAAGATGTTTGGAGGTGCTCTACCACAGGGGAGACAGTCATTTTTTCGGGCTCATAGTTATGATGTCATAATCATGAGCCTCTCAACTGAGACCTACTGCTCAAGGGGAAGTGTCATACTTTAGCGCTGTCATGTGTTGTTTGGGATGCATCCATGCAGGCGTGATACACAGAGTGGCATGTACCCTTACCCACCCCACCCTCCCTGAAAATCCAGACTTTCCCAAACACGGACACTGTGGGGGAGGGGGAGTGGGCTATCTGGATGCCCACGGCGCCATCACGCAGTAATTATACAACACCCTTCAAGAGGGGCCATGTTTGGCATTTGGAGTGCAGTAATTATACCACCCTGTGCTTGCAGTGTATGTAGCCATGTGTGCATTCACAGATTCACTCCCAGAACGATTAGCAAGATACCACCACAAAAAAACCCCTCATTTCAGTCAGTTTAGTTAAGTTAGATAACACAAGGCAGTTTATATGAGATAGTTTACATTTCATGGCGTTGAGGCGAGCCAGTCATGCACTACTGACGGTCTCGCTGTGCACACTGCAGACTGGCTAGGTGGTTTTGAATTCAATACTGTGTTTTCGCCTATTCAGGAATTTGTTGTGCATTTTAAAAGAGGCTCTTTGTCACATAGAGGGGACACAGGGCAGAGTGAGATGGGACACAGGGAACACAGAAACCTGGACCTCATACAAAACAAAAGCGTAAAAGAAAAAAGTGGCAGCACAGCACTTTGACAGCAATTAAACAGTTAATAGCACTGAGGAGTTTGACTGGTCCCCCTTAGTGTTAAGGATTTCATATCCTCACCCCCCCCCCCCACACTGCTGTATTCATGATGAATTTGCATTTCCTTTGTCCTGCTACATCATTTTTTTTTTTGGCTATTGGGATGTTTTGTGAAAGAGGATACAAACCTTGCTGTTTCTTTCCTGACATGTTCATACATTTGTGCAGTTCCTGTATTCTCCTGTTTCAGTAATCCCGTTGGCAAATTAAGTTTGAGATAACAAAAAATAGTAAGTACCAGCTAGTGTGTGTGTGTGTATGTGTGCGTGCGTGTGGAGGTGTAATTATGTGTGTTTGTGTACTTTGTTTAGGTACTTTGTTAAGAAAACGTAGAGCTTTCCTCTGAAAAAGACCATCTGTTGTCTCTTGTAAAACTATCATGTAATAGATCCATATACGGTATATTGGAAGTTGAAGTGAATTTAATAGTGAAGTTAGTAGGAGAATAGAAAACTTGGGATAGTGTTTTTGTGTCTCTCTTTTTGGTCTTTGTGGAAGCACACAAAGTTTGATCTGTTTTTTTTATGGGGGGGGGGGATTAGGGAGGAACTGGATGTCTGAAAACAGCACACGGTACCACTTTAGAATAAAGGCAAATTTGCAGCTGGTCACATGACTTCCTGAATCGTTGCCACAGGAAAAAGGAGATACTCCTCGCTGGCTTCCCACTCAAGCACAACGTAAACAGTGTCCTCTAACGGAAACCAAGATCACCCAACCTTTTCATGAGGGTGAACTTTTACGAAAATCCCATGTTCCAAAGTAAATATTTCCACAATTGTACTCATTTAATAAGAGCCATCAGCTGTACTGACAAACACAGTCAAAGCATGGTGGTTTATAGGTGATTAAGTCATTTCTTGCTTGTTGGGAAGTGGTTTGACTCGTTGGTCAAAGCTGTCAGGGTGGCTGAAGAAGTGTTGGTGCTGGTTTTCTTTTTGATTTAAGGATTCTCCTTTATCTTGGCAATTAAGCCGAACTCCCATGGGATGCAATGTTAGAGGTGTGGTTTTGTGCTTTTTCTATCTAAGCCGAATCTCTAGCATTAGGTCTACATATGTCAATGACCCCCATAGTGGGTGTGACTGCAGGAAGCTTTCAGTCATTGAGTTGCTTTGACCAATCAAAAGGGTTTTGCCCTCCGCAGCAAAACACAGTGACTGGCTCAGATCGGGGTGTTGCTGAAAGGATATGCTACCTCCGCCCCCCTTTTTTTTCTTTTTTTTTTTCTCATCACAAGTGCAGAAGGCGAGACACACAGCTGTCTCGAAAGGCCCTCAAAGAACAGTGGCGGTAAATCAAGTTTGGGGAAAGAGTTTTACACGGTCGCGCTAACAGGCTGAAACTGAGACTGAATTATAGGAGGCTGGCTGGCAGCGGCACTGTAATAGCAGACAGTGAATAACAGCGACTTCATGGAGTGCAGGATCCATGAATCTTAAAATGGGTGGAGCTACCGCATGCTCACTGATGTGTGGACCAGTCACTGTGTTTCGCAGTGGACATTGAACCAATCAAAACAAAAACCTCAATGAGTGACAGCTCTCTGAAACCTATCATTACTGCTGAATACAAACTGATTTCAGAACTCATAAGAATCAAGGATCTGTTTCACACTATCTGATAATGTAGCAACTGATTCAATCCTTATTTTTTTTGTGAGGCAAATTAACTTGGCAGGGCAGAACTGGCACTTTATCAACCGGCCCTTGTGACTTTCCATTCTCACGTTGAGAGGAATACCACCCTCTCTCTCTCTCTTTCTCCTGCATGTGGAGGAAGAAAGTTAAACCAAGAGAAAGGCCAGGATTGTCAGCGACCGCACTGCTAAATGAGCCGTCATGCTATCCACAAACCGACACTCGGATTAAATTCCAACGCTCACTGCTCAATGCAAGGCCTTGTATTTCCCTATTTCACGTCCTCGCCAAACTCCAGCGTAACCAGAGGCACTTTCGCGTGTGCATTAAGGGTTAACTTCCCAGCCCTGCATGCTGAGCACAGACTCTCTCAGCCCTGCCTGCTCACTGCATGTATGACTACATGTGTTTTGTATTGCATGTGCAGCGTACATGTTTTAATGCTCACAATTAGTTTGGAAAATGCCACAGATGCTGTATATCATCTGTATCGGTCATGTTGTGAGCTTTTGTCTAACCATCCCCCCCGCAACTTCATTTTAAAATGTTTACCGGATTTTTCCACAAAATGACTGGCTTTTCAAGCTCCAGTTGGATGAACATACACAGTGCCGTACATTAAATGGTCTTTTTGTATGGTCAGTCTCTGACTATGTCCAGGGGAAATATAATGGTGTCCTTTATGAAACGGTAATCAGCGCTCATTTAACATCTGATAAACGTTTTACAAGCTGCAGAATCAGCCATTCATAGACTGGAGGATGATGTGATGTCTGAATCATACTGCCACCTAGTGGACTGCTGGCTCATTACAAGAGGAAGCTGGCATTGCAGAAGGGTAGAGAGATTTGTCTGGGTTTTCTGACTCCTCTGTTTTCTCAACAGTCATTGAAGAGAGGGGAGTGAAAATGAAGCTTACAGTCATCGACACCCCAGGTTTCGGGGACCAGATTAACAACGAAAACTGGTGAGTGGTATCAAAGTCAAAGATGCCCAAGTACCTCTGAAGTCGTTGCATATGTCTGGAAAGTGTCTTTTCACTCAGGTCATTTTAGCACTCGCCAGTTTCCTCTCAAATGCATTTTCCGCTATGTTTTCTTCTCCTCCCAGCTGGGAGCCCATTGTGAAGTACATCAATGAGCAGTACGAGAAGTACCTGAAGGAGGAGCTCAACGTCAACAGGAAGAGGAGGATCCCGGACACGCGCGTCCACTGCTGCGTCTACTTCCTGCCGGCCACCGGACACTGGTAACGTGACCCCACGTCCTGTTGGTCCCCCCCAGGCCACCGTAGCCTCAGCTGTTACATGCACTGCCTGGCTCAGTTTTATTCACTTCCTGCTATGAAATGACATCCAATCCATTGTCTTTACCCAGGGTCTCGTTTATTCAGCATCTGCACATGTTAACGTACATGCTAATTTTCACCTCTAATCAGATCTCATCCTAAATATCTTCTTTTTATTGCAGTGTAAATTTGAACATCTGAAAGCCAAAATGAGCCCCAGTAGGTTTAGCAGGGGTAGTGGTCAGTGGGTTACTGCGCTGTCCCTCTTGTTAGCTCTGTGCTACATTAAAAGGGTCCACTGGGCTGGCCTGCATCCATAGCTGCAGTAATAGCGCTGTGGACAGTGTCCCATTACATTTATATTGTTGGTATAATCACTCTCATGTTTGTATTGGGGTCATATTGCATTATCATTTCATGTCTCGTTGTATTTATATTGCCTGTTATGTCTGTAATGTGATTATGATGCAAGTAATAATTTCCATAAGGGAACAATGAAATAAGTATGCCTGATTACAATCTAAATAAAATCAGTATGTCCGACTTTGCCGACTCAAATATGGCTTGCATTTGCTGTATTTCCTTCCTGCTTAGCAGTGTCTATCTGTGGAAAGTGTGTTGATTCTTGCACTCTTTTACACGATGGGACCCTCATACTCATTTATAGGCTGAAACTCAGGCTGTGTTCTGATTCCTAGACTCATTTCCAAGTTGAGACTCACAGACGGTGCTTTGATTCTCTGACTCTTTCTCAGGTTGAGACTCACAGACGGTGCTTTGATTCTCTGACTCTTTCTCAGGTTGAGACTCACAGACGGTGCTTTGATTCTCTGACTCTTTCTCAGGTTGAGACTCACAGACGGTGCTTTGATTCTCTGACTCTTTCTCAGGTTGAGGCCCATAGACGTGGAGTTCATGAAGAGGTTGGGACTGATAGTGAGCATCGTCCCGGTGATTGCCAAGGCTGACACGCTTACCATCGAGGAGAGGCTGGAGTTCAAACAGAGGGTGAATAACTTTACACTGCTACTCTGCTCTGTAAATATACTTTACACTGCTACTCTGCTCTGTCAATGTACTTTACACTGCTACTCTGCTCTGTAAATATACTTTACACTGCTACTCTGCTCTGTCAATGTACTTTACACTGTTACTCTGCTCTGTCAATATACTTTACGCTGCTACTCTGCTCTATCAATATACTTTACACTGCTACTCTGCTCTGTCAATATACTTTACACTGCTACCCTGCTCTGTCAATATACTTTACACTGCTACTCTGCTCTGTCAATATACTTTACACTGCTACTCTGCTCTGTCAATATACTTTACACAGCTACTCTGCTCTGTCACTATACTTTACACTGCTACTCTGCTCTGTCACTATACTTTACACTGCTACTCTGCTCTGTCAATATACTTTACACAGCTACTCTGTTCTGTCAATATACTTTACACTGCTACTCTGCTCTGTCAATATACTTTACGCTGCTACTCTGCTCTATCAATATACTTTACACTGCTACTCTGCTCTGTCAATATACTTTACACTGCTACCCTGCTCTGTCAATATACTTTACACTGCTACTCTGCTCTGTCAATATACTTTACACTGCTACTCTGCTCTGTCACTATACTTTACACTGCTACTCTGCTCTGTCACTATACTTTACACTGCTACTCTGCTCTGTCAATATACTTTACTCAGCTACTCTGCTCTGTGACGGTGTTGATGAAAACCATGACAACAGCGTTGATAATGATAAAGATGATGACGACAAAACAACGTCAAGACCAAACTAAAGTGGCTCGAGCATTCTGTGTGACCCACCAGCCAAGAGAGCAGACAAACAGCCCAGCGTCCCTCATTTATGCAATTAATCCCTCTGCAAGAACTTCTCGCTCTCTGCCTCTGAACTTCTCCAGAAATTCCTCCAGTCAAACAATCTGGAAAATAACGCGGGGGAACGAATACTCCAAGAAAACATGAAAAGCCATGGCTCAAAAAGCCCTTTCTGTCATTCTGACTCCTCCACTGAAGCCTGAAATACCACAAAACGGGTGATTATTTGGTCACAAAACGCTGTCTGTGTGCCATCTGACCACCACAGGCAGAAGCAGGCCTCTCCACCGAAAACACAGTCTGTTCAGAAAACCCCTCTCTGAGAGGGGGGGGACAGTCAGGCTTGGCGGCCGGCCAGCGCGTCTCAGTGGAGGGGATATTAAGTCGCCCTCTTGGCTCCGACTGGTGACCTCCAGCAGTCTAAATCCCCCTCCACAGGGGACCCATTACCCGCTTTTATGATGTGGCTGGTGGTTTGCTCCCGGTCCATGAACCAGGCCTCAGATTAGCCTGGAAGCGCTGACCTGTGTGGGGGGAAAGTGCTTAAGATCTCAGTTTGAGCCTTAAATATAAAATCACCAAGAGAATCGTGATGGGGCACAACGGATGTCTTCATTCGTTTCACTGGAGCCCGAGGCTTTGTGAACCCCAGAATGGGTGGAGCTTCCCCGTGCTGTCATTCAATATGCCATATATTGCAAATATTGAAACATGCCATCAACCATCGCTGTGTAGCCATTCCAAAACCTGACTATGAATGGGTACCACTATGCCATTAGCCACTCCCCTTCTTATTTTACCATTCAACATTCCTCCACCTGATTGGATACTGCCGTCCATGTGACGTAGCATCACTGTCGCATCACTACAATCCACAATACAAAACAGATCTGCATGCACTGTAGGTATGAAATTGCCTTGTGATTACGGTATTAGACACACAGGGACATGCTTGTGTGATGTTGCATGATAAAATTACTCATCCATTGAAGTTTTATTTATTTCTGTTGCAGATAAGGAGCGACCTTCAGGCCAATGGGATCAGAGTGTACCCACAGACAGAGTACGATGAGGACGGAGAAGACAGAATAGTGAACGATAAAATTAGGGTAATGACACTCTTGCGATTTAAGAAGCATCTCTGTTTTTTTTATCTTTGCAACAAAAAATAACTGGGAAATGGAAATACTTTTGTTGGATATACGGTGCGGTCATATGTCAGTTGTTCTTGAAGGCATTGTCATCTTCAGCTCAGCGTTTACATAGGTACAAACTAAGCAAATACCATACAACAAACTCATTCGTTTTCAACAGACTATTACCAGCAATATTTATTCCCAAAACGGCTCAGTTTGTGCTACAAAATAAGAAATTGTATTCGCAATGCACAGTAAATGGAGTAATTGTCTGCTTGAATCCCTGTGTTTTACTTTTAGGAAAAGATCCCGTTCGCAGTGGTGGGAACAGACAAAGAGCACCAGGTGAACGGAAACAAGGTCCTCGGCAGAAAAACAAAATGGGGAATAATAGAAGGTGATTATAACATTCATAATAAACATGCCTCATAGCTAATAACTCATAAAAAGGAATAATAAAACCAGAATGTTCCTCGTTGATAAAGGTCCATGAATGGGAATAAAGACATACAGTCTATGGATCTGCTCCCAACACTAAAACTACCACATTTTGAGCATGTGTCCACAAATGTCATGATGAAACCAGCAAGTGGTTAATATTCTATTCATATAATAACATGTTTATAGTAATGTGTAAACAATAAGCAAACTGTGAAATGAATGCACATTGTGTGTATCATAATAGAGGATAAAGAGATATAGAAAGTAGAAGGCAGCGATGTGATAACCTAGCCAACTGCTTCTCTCTTCCCAGTGGAGAACGTTGCACACTGCGAGTTCGCCAACCTGAGAGATCTGCTTATCAGGTGAGAGATTGTCCGTTTGCAGCATTACAGAGTCCTGTTAGTCTAATTTAGGAGGAAAACATACCCATAAGCAAACCTGCACATTAAGAATCATAATACTCGTTTACACACAAGTGAAGCTGCTTTGGAGCTTAATGATTTTGCTACCTCTTTTTTTTGTTGAATTTGCTCTTCAGAGGGAAAAAATGACTTTTTTCTGGCTATCCTATATTGACTCTATCAGTCTGTAACTGCTGTGTTAGACACAATCCTCACATTGCAAACTGTGTGTAGGGCAGTCTGCTACACAGAACTGTGGTTTCAAATTGTGGATTGGTTATTGTGATATTGTTATGGGAGGCTGTGGATGGAAACTGGTTTTCCATTCCAGAAGTCCATTTCTGGTTTTGTGCTGAGACTGGTGGGTGGAGCCACCTCAATTGGTTAACAGGCTGAGCTGAGTCAATTGGGCCACCTGTGGCTAATCAGAAACAGGGTATATAGGCATGCCTGTGTGCAGGGTGAGTTTCAGTTGGAAATTAGGAGTGGTTAGAAGCTTTGCACCCAGCAGTTTGGCTTTGTTCAGTCCCAACTGGAAGTGTTATAGAGAGACTTGAGTCAGCATTTATGTTTTGATTTAACAATTGCCTTAATGTGGGACATTTATTTTTATTCATTGAGAACAGTTCAGGATGATTTCTAGTTGTGTAAAGAGAAACCAAACCAATGAGACTCATTCTATAAAGGCATGAGTCAGACTTGTCATATATCCAGGAAATGCTTACCAGAGGATCTGACCAGTGTCTTAGCTTGCCACGTCCCTGCCCTGGCGATCTCCGCTACAGTTAAGACGCAGTTTCCCAGACGGTCATGGTAGAACATCTTGAGATCTCTGGAGATATGACCGTCTGGGCTGGAAGGCTATGGGGCCTCTAACTGGCCCCTGGGGAACGGTGCCAAATGGGAAGGACACCCTCACAATGCAGCCCTCTGTTTTACGGGGCCAGACGAGGAAGTGTGGAGAACACAATGACTGTGTCCTTACACTGTAGTGACAGGCCTCATTCCACCTGTCCTCAGGTGCTGTGGTGATGTCATCACCTGCCCATGACCTCTCCATGGGCTGAGGAGGGTCACAGACAGGTTGCTTTCCTTTTTTTTTTTTCATGAACTGATTTTTACCTCGTTTTTTTTCGCTCTCTCTCTCTCCTTTCTCCTGCTTTAGAAAAGCCTTATTGAGTGGTTATGGAGGAAAAGCTATTTAATTCTGTCACAACTCAATAAATGTTGATATGCTGTCAACTACAAAGTGTAATATAATGGTTAGGGAGCTGGACTTAATATTCAGAGGCTGCAGGTTTGAGTCCCAAGTAGGGCACAGCTGTTGTACCCCTGAGCAAGGTACTTCACATGAATTGCTCCCATAAAAATTACCCCTCTGTATAACTGGATTTTATGAAAAGAACATAAGCGTCTGAACTGTTCTGGGTACATCTGTCTGATAAATGCCTGAAGGGTATTGTAACTTGTTCTGTGAAAATATATTTTATTAAAAATCCTGTGAATTTGTGGGTTTGAAGTCATATGCATGTCCTGTGCTGTTTCTGTTCCTCAGGTCCCACCTGCAAGACTTAAAGGACGTTACCCACAACATTCACTACGAGACCTACAGGGTCAGAAGGCTGAATGAAAGTAACCTGAATGGACTAGGGCTTTCAACTTTGAGCCCTGTGAACGGTGCGGCAGAAAAGAGCGATTCAGAAAGTCAACTCTGATCGTGAGAGAGGAGCAAAAACACAAAGAGGGCAGGAAGTTTTTCTTCCACGGGACTGCAGTATGGACGACACGCCGTGCACCAATCAAAACGGAGAGAGTGCGAAAGAGACGGAAAGACTTTGAGAAAGAACTTTCGATATGTTGCGTCACAACTTGCAGAACAGAACATCAATGGCTATTTTCTCGTAGGTATTCCTGCAAAGTAATGCATATATTTCTTCATTATTAAAAAAAAATTGTATAAGCAGACATTGTTCTTGTATCTGGAGAGGGTTATCTTAACCTTGGGGGAAGAAAAAGAAGCATTGGTCTTGTTTAAGGTGTAGCCAACACTTAACAGAAAATAACCGTCAGGCTTTCTTAAGGATGCTTTGATCTGCGCGTAGCTTTTTGGTGGTGCAGGGAGGCTGACCTGTGGCTCCTTTCTGCTGTACGGCTATCCCGGTGCTGGATTGAAGTAGGAAACTGGGAAGACTTCAGAGCCCTAATGGCCGCGTAACCTTCAATAACACAGACATTTACGGAGAGTAATTACTGCTTTCTAATCTACTTCCATTTTTTTTAGTCGTGGGGTGAGTGATTTGATAGACCTGTATTTTTGTAAAGGTCTGCTTTTTCATCTTTAAAACACGCCTAAGGGGGCTGATCGCTAAAATTCATCCGCGGTTTACCTTATAATTTTCATTTAGCGTACGCATTTCTCACGAGCCTCAAATGTTTTTCTTCAAAGGTATTTCGTAAAAAGTGACTCCTTAGTGAAAGTTTTCAGTCACGCCGCTAAAAAAAATAAAAAGGCACAGCTTTGTCACAAGGCTTTCAAGTCCAGCAGAATGCTAACCCCAGGTGGGTTTCATTTTCAGGGTGGAACCCCCCCCCACCCACATGCCTTCTAAAGAGTTATTTGAAAGTGGGGGCCGTTTGCAACACCAGGCAAGATTTTCTGTTGCAGCTGTGTTTTTTTACACCAGTTTTTTTATAAAGCTACATGCTTCCTCGGGGGTATTTCTTCAAAACCGAGACCGCTTCAGCAAAGACTTTTGATACAGTGTAAATACATGGTAACTGCGCCCTGCACACGACCATCTGCAACGCTGATCCACGTTAGTCTTGTGTTTGAATTGAGTCGTAGATGATGTTGAATGTGAGGGGTGTCAAATTCAGTTCCTGGATCTCTGCATTTCCTGTCCTGGCATATCGTCGCAATCGCTAAATTAGCTCTAACCAGTTATGACAAGACGTGCTAAATCGCATCCTAAAATTAAGTCCGGTGCTACATCTACAGTTAGCGAGCTATTTCGTGAAACGTGTAAGGCTAATTGCACAGAGACCTCTGTAGAGAGCAGAGTTTGACACTCTAGTCATGCATGTATTTACTTCATTCTGTCTGTTCACCTGGGCCGGGGATATTTGAAGAGCACAGGCATTCTAGACTCATAAACTACTCACAAATAAAGAGCTTCTGAAGTGTGAGTGGAACTGAGTGCCGTTCATTTGTTGTGGAATTGATCTGTCATTCAACAGTGCCAACACACGCTATTTCCTGGGGCACATGCCCCAGTAATGTTTTACTATAGCCCAGTGATCACGAAAAATATTACATATCTGTTGTAAATTAAATTACAGGTGTGGGGAGGATAAGGGGGCTGAGGGCCTAAACAGAATCATGTTACCACACCTGCCACTCTCTGATAAGGCTATTGTGAAATCAGGCTTGTTCAACAGATAAAATGATGTGTGACATCCAGAATGTTCTGTCTCTTGAACAGGATGTTACCGCCTCATTTGGCTTCAGTGCTCAGGGACTGTGTGCTGAGGTACTACGGAGTAAACAAAACGAACAAATTTAAGAATCCGTGTCACCCGGCACACTCGACGGCCGTTGTTAAAGTGTTCTGCACCTGGACATCCAAAGCAGCCCTGTTTCCTTTTGTGACCACTTCTACAGCTTTTACCTGCTGCTGAGTGGTTTTCCATGAAAGAAAGCATGAAACAACAGCGCCATCTTGTGGCCAGTTCCAGGAGATGCACTTGTAGTAACTGCCCGACCAAGAAGCATAACCAACCTGGAAATTACATAGAAATACGTTGCTTATAAATATGTTATAAGTGAGTACGTATGTGATCAGTGTTTATTATAACACATGTATTACACCTACAATTTTATGGAGGCAGTTATTGATGTATAAGTAGATTTGAAAATCATTTTTCTTGTGTTATGACCCAGTCACTTACAACGATGTGTGCAGTAATAACCTTTCTACTCTATGTGATATGGAAGTATCAACAGAGTATTGTTAAATGTGAGTATATTCCCAGGGACTCCCTTCACAGATTCCTGGAAGTCTCCAGACTTTAGTTTGGAATCTCCATAAAGTGACACAATGATGATAAAAAGGAAATACTGTGAGACAAAAGATGACACAAAAAACACAGTTCAGTTTTGTACAACTTTTACTAAAACGGTGTGGACTGCAACCAAACCATTTCAAAACGACAACGCTTGTCTGCCAAGGCACTGCAGCCATGAGATAAAATTAACAACAGAAAACGTTCTTTCATCAAATAAATTTCACAACCATTGTTATTTACAGAAAAAAATAAATTAAGCATAATGGAAAACAAAATCGCTGAAAAAAAAAACTCATGACTTGTTTGTCACAAATGAAATAAAATGAGAACCGTAACTGAGTTAGTTTCAGTGTGTGGCATCAAGACTGAACGCTGATCATAATAAGCATAATTTAATAAATCACAGTCATTCGTACCAGCTTTTAAAACGTAAACTTTTTTTTGCTGCAAAAAGGTCAGTTTCGCTAATGATCCTACATATTTCTATGTGAAGGTAACAGGACAACACAAAACGGCCAACATTTTGTATCTATGTCACTATGACACCCATGTGGTGCCCAGTCAAAAATATTTATTTTGTAGTTTTAGTCTCTTGTGATAAAGTACTCATCGCTGTCTCACCTGTACATTCAGATGGGAATGTTCATCACCAGGTTATTCCGTTATGCAATGACACTATTTATTTTGGGATATATCCAGTCCAGGTGGCAACTTTAAATACAATCTTTGGGAATAGTTGTTTCAATAAAACTGCTTTAGAAACAGGTGGTAAAAAAGTAACTATTGGCTTTAGTTTATTCACTGAACAAACTGCTGTCTGGTTAGTTTGAATAGAAGCCTGGAGATTAGCCTAAAAGGTGTTTCATGATCAGTCAGTGTAGTTTCTAAATAACTAAGAGAGGGGAAATGCAGTGCCCTCATAAATACTACAGGAAAACAGTCATTATGTATGGCCACTGCGATACAGTCAACAGCAACGGGGTTTCTCTTTCTCCTGTGTTTTTTTTTTTTTTTGTTTTTGTTACACATTTCAAAGATCCAGCCGTTGCAAAAACTGTTCCACATAGTTTCACGCCCGCAAACACACTGTGGCAAAATCATTCTCACCCAAATCATTCAGACGTTATCACAGTCCAAATACGAACATACTCCTTAAAAAAAAACATAAAAGAAAAAAAAAGCACCACAAGAATGCCACGTTGGGCATTAGATAATATTCTTCGATCAGTTTGCATGCCCCAGTGATATCGATATTATTCTTTATTTGTCACTATTTTACAATTCATATATTCATTTGTATACTGTACCTCTCTGCAATAAAAATATTAACATGTTCATGTGATCTCGTGTGGGGTGGTGGAGAGGAATCAGAAGTGAAGAAGCGAAACACCCGAAATGGCGTGAGTTCAAATTCAGGCCTCAGATACGCCCCTCGTACACAGATTCTCCAGACTGACCACATGGTCGGCTTCCGTATTCATTCATTCATAACCGCAACATGCTCTGCCTGCGAATGCGAGTTCCTTGTGTGACATCACAGTTTATGGATAACTCTAAAGTGTGCATAAGGATAAAAGGGCTTTTAGCCCCGCCCCCGTAATGAACAACTACAGATAAGTCAGGTCAGAATGCTTCATGGTCATTGGCAGACAGGCAAAATATCTAACGTTCAGAATAAAGAGCTGACCATCTGATTGGTCAAAACAATCTGTGCTTCCTGTCAACTAATTCAACAAGATAGAAAGTGTTTTTTTTTTTAGTAAAGAAATGCTTCTAGTGCTGAGAAATGTCCCAGGTCTACAAAAGTGTTTACAGTGAACAAGAGGTGCCATAGCGAGGCCCAAAAACAGCAACAGGTGCTCCAGAATTACGACCTTTAGTCTCTCAGCTGGTTTAACTGTGATGGGTCTCAAACCTGCCACTCAGCTCTATCGATACTCACACAACAAAACAGCCGAGACAAGTTGTGGAAGATAAAAGTGTCATTATCTTGTAATGCAGTACACAGTCACCAGTTGCACAGTCATTTTACTTACAAAAAATATCATGTTAAATGTAAAATCCAACATATAAGGAATATATGTGGCACACGTGTCTGAAATATATGCCATATATACATAATATATACTTTATTGCCACTTTTCTATGCATAATTTCAGTCACTTTTTACTGTAGATTATATAATGCATCTTACAATTACACTGTGAAATTTTAGGCTTTTTAAATCAAGTGCATGTGCCCCAGCTGCAATAAAGCATACATATCACATATATAAAGCTGTATATTCAGTCACATATAACTAGTATTCACATACTTATGCCTATATTTTGGATTTAATGTTTTGCCTCTATACTCCGTGAAAGTTTGAGAGCTCCAAAAAAATCAGAGGTCCGTTAAAGTCAGCTGCCATCTCGTCACCCTGAAAAACATCAACCGTCAGTTCGGCCCTCCCATCTAATTCTCTGTAAATAAATAAATAAAGTTATGTACATAAATAAATTAGTCAACTAATCTACCCTCAAATATATAAAAATCAAATTATACAGAGAGGATTCCTTCCGTTCCGTCGACGGAAATATAAATCAGTAAACAAGCGAGCAGTCCTAGGTGCGGAGTGTCTCTGCTGCCGATGGTAGCCAGTGCGGCGGTTTAGGTAACCATTTAGAATCCCGAGCGGGGCTTTCGCTTGTTCGCTTCCCATTACAGTGAAAGTTTGCCGATAAAATATTTAAAAAAAGGAACTTGTGCACACCGTCAACATGTGTAACAGAGTCTGCTAAGACGATGACCAAACCGATAGATCTGTAGATAACTTAAGAGTCCCGAAGTGAATGCGATTCCAACTACAGTATTCTGAGCTATATACAGAAAGCCACTGAAATAACCAGGAGATCAGCCTTATAACTCTAAAAGTGGCGACCACCCTCTCCCCCTACCTCCTCTATCAATGTGCTCTGCCCTCACCTGCGCCAATACGCGGCGGCAACCATGTCGCTATAGCAACCCATCGAGTCCACAGGGTATGAGAGGAAAGTTCTGAGGCGGCGGTTCGCTTCAGTAAGACCCTGATCACCAACCCAGAGGCTACAGCATAACCGTCAACACTCGGAACCCGATTTAAGACCACGAGTCAAAAGAACGGAGACTCTTCTCCCTGTTCTGCACTTGGACCGTGCCCTTTACCTGACTCTAAATCAATGCAAAAAAGGTCATATCTCAAACCAAAACACTGCACAATACTGTTAGCATCTCTTTCCCTGCAAGCACATACAGTATTTATGTAGAAAAAAATACAGATTTTTTGTAAACATATACAATAGCATACAGCATGTGAGGAAAACAAATGTTATCATTTTCTTGGCTTACATGAAGACAAAAGAATAGCCAAAAAAAATCCATAAATTTCACACTGGAAAGCTCGTTGTCACAGGTTAGGGGTAGAGTAGAACCTGGTTTTGGTTGGAGCCATATTTGATCATTAGTCTGTATCACAAAATGACTCATAATGGACAATATATATGGAGAGAGGGTGGAATTTGAAAGTGAAGAAAGTGAAGTTCTTTTTCTTTTTTAAAGAATCTTTTTTAAAAAAAAATGCTCAACACACCTATCCAACTAACATTGTGTTGCTGGGTGGAATGGCTCCAAAAGAGAATGTTCAAATTTATAATTCTCTCATTAAGGTTGACAGTGCGTACCTTCTCATCTAACTGGGCAGGAGTGGCACTTTTCTGGCCAATCACAGACAAGCATACAAGGCCTTGTCATCAAAATGCATCATACCCTATGAAGTAGCCTCACTTGTCAAGTTCACAACTATGACATCATAACTATGCGCCTGACAAACTACAGTCTCCTACTGAGAGCAAGGATGCACAGCTTTGGGGATGTTCTTTGCTAATGACCCGATGACCAGGTGCTACTTCAAATCATGATCTTGTGTAGGCAGAACTCCAGGCTAAGGGCGGGTCTTTTTCCCTTCGAGGTGCATTTGGGACGGCTGCTTATACAACAGACACACAGCAGAGTGTGCTTGCAAGTCAGGAGGTCCAGAAAAGAGGCTTTCAAGTGAAATTCTGCTGTACAGCTTAAATATTAAAGTGGTCCAGTCGAATAATTGGTAAAAGTTTGGTACTGTACAGTTCCTCATACTGAAATGACTTGCATTAGGTTTCCACTTTGGGTCACCATGAGCAGCCAAACAGAACATACATGGACATATAGTTCACCAATAGTGAGGGTTGAAATGAAGTTTCACGAAACTCATTTCATGTGGGTGGAGCCAATCTCATCTGTCAGTCATTTATATGTTTGAACCAATCAGAAATGTTTTCTTCAGCTCATCTAATGTAGTTATTGGTCCAAATCATTGAGTTAGTGATACTACATGGCAGCTCCTCCCATTTTTGGTCCAGTGAAACTTCAGTCCACCATCATTAGTTCACCGTTTTAAACAGGATTAAGACTGCAACCTGGCCACCACGTCACATGACATTAAAACATGGATTGAAAATAAACTTTTAAAAAAAGGCCAAGTTGAACAAACTTATCTATGGCATATATACACACAGCCCCATTAGGATAAGTAATATACAACCTTATTTCCGCTCTGTCACCCCTGCCCCCCCCACTCACACACCCCAGAGTCAACCCTGAAGACCCTTCTTTGCAGTCCTTCCTCTGAAATCCTCTTCTCAAATCCCCCAGCAAAATGGCGAGTTTGATTCACAAATCATCAAAAACAGGGCTGTCTTTTCCTCCAATTAACTCCGCAAACCTCGCTCGTCATGTTATTCCGTGAATCCAAAAAATAATATTTAAAAAAATAATATTTTCAAAGAAAAAAAAAACTGCATGACAACAAGCGGGTAAAAAGCGTGCAGCTTATTTGACACAACAAAAATCTTTTAAAGTAGCTTTTTTTAAAATTTAAATCATCTTCTACATACCTTCATGTAAACGTTTTATTTCTTTTTTTAATTTCTTTGTTAAGACACAGAAATGTAAAAAAGCGACTGCTTGCAGAGCGGTCCGGGCTGAGTCCATCTGAAACCTGGCGGGGGAGTCTGTGCAAGCTTCTCTCCTCCTTTATAATCCTGTCTTCTACAGCCAGGACGAAGAATCTCTTGCCTGGCCTGTGTTACCTTCTTCCTTTTATCTTTTATTTATTTAATTTTCCTCTTATTTTGGGAAAAGAAAACATGGGATGATGTCACACCAAAGCAAAGTGTCACTGTTAATGTGGATGTTCATGTTTCACACACTGGGTGCATGTATGGATGTTAACTTCATGTTAATCTAGTGTGTTATGTCTTTTCCGCTATTTCAGATTTTCTCCCCTTTTTTAAAAAGTAAGAAGGAAAAAGTAAAAGAGAACTTCATGGAGGCCTTTGTTTCTTTAACCAACTCCCCAGTGTGGTTTTTTTTTTATTTATTTAAATTGTATAATTTTTTCCCCACCATAGTTTTTCCTTGTCTTGTGTTCTTCGTTGTCATGGTTCCACTTGGATTCCTAGTCCCACATGGGTCAGCATTCATTTTGTTTGTTTTGTTTTTTTTTTGTTTTTGTTTCAACTGAAGGAGGGAAGTTAATGTTTACAGGTGTGCATTGTGTTTTAGCGCTCTGGCGCCCCCTGGTGTTACTCAATGACCATGCAACGGGGCAGGTGCTGAGAGTAGTACTTGAAGAGTTCCGCGGTAGCTCCAGGACAGTTGGTCAACTCAAGCTCCTCCAGGTCCTGCAGCTGGATCAAGCCCGACAGGCCGGTGGTGGTCAGCAGGGGGCAGCCTAACATAAGACAGACAACCAGGGAATCAGAACAGGAAGTGACCACACAGGAAGTAACCATAAATGCCCAGTCTGGAACCAGAGCAAGTTCCATTCAGCCTGATAACTCCTTAAGGAATACATAGGCTTACGTTCATAACAAGAACAGATGTTATTATACAGAAACATAGGAAACAGAATTCTACGGGTACCTGCGAGGGACAGAAGGCGCAGACTCCGCATCCCAAACAGGTGCTGCAATCCAAAGTCCTGCACCTGCAGAGGAAGGCAGCAAAAGGTGAGGGAACCCTATCGCAGTGAGTTACGGCATCCCAGGCCTGCTGCAGTACTGGATACTCTCTGGACCGCAGGTAAATGGAGAGTACTGTTCTCTGTTCCTATAATTATGTTCAATAAATATGTTCCCAAACCTTCAAAGATAATGTTCTTGCACTATTATGAATACCACGGTGCTAAATGCCCAAAATGTGAATATAAATGTAATGACACACAGTTTGCCCTCCCTGCTTCACCTGAGGGCGTGGCCTGCAGGACTCACCTGGCAGCACCATCTCAGGTACAGGCTGTGGAGCGAGGACATGGTGGACAGGTAACCCAGCCCTGTGTCCGTGATCCGGACACACCTGGAGGAGGGAGATCCAAGTGGGGAGGGGGGTTAGGACAGAGTCACACCTGAGAGCAAGTCACAAATCTCTCAATCAGCTCCAAAGTAAAACATGTTACCACACTTAGCATTAGCACAATGACGCACCAGTCCACACTTAGCGTTAGCACAATGGCACACCAGACCACACTTAGCATAAGCACAATGACGCACCAGACCACACTTAGCGTTAGCGCTATGACACACCAGACCACACTTAGCGTTAGCGCTACGACACACCAGACCACACTTAGCCTTAGCACAATGACACACCAGACCACACTTAGCATTAGCACACTGACTGGAAGTCTATGGGGGACTTCTCATAACGCTACCTAACATTAATTAAAATGAAGGAAATAAGCGATGTGATTTTGGTCTTTTGCTTACAAAAGAAAAAAACCAAAACAGTGGAACCAATATACTACAATAATAAGCGCTAAAGCTGGAACACTACGGTTTCTTACTTCCTGTCTCCGTTCTCACTGTCCCATACCTCTCTACCTATATATCTCTCTATATGCTCAGTGCTGTGGTCGCTCGTCGCTCCTGACCCTGCGACCTCGTCAGCTTTATGACCACCTCTCCGCCCCCCGCCCCTCCGCCCCCCAGTCCCTCAATCCCACTCACCGGTCCAGCACCAGCTCCTCCAGCTTGTGCAGGTCGCAGGCGATGTACTCCAGCGCAGCGTCTGTGATGCGGGGGCACCAGGACAGGTCCAGGCTGCGCAGCTTGCGCAGGTTCTCCGCCACCAGCTCCACACCGTCGTCGGTGATCTTGGAGCAGCCGGACAGGCTGAGGGCGGTGAGGTTGGGCAGGCTGTGCACCATGTTGACCACGCCGTGGTTGGTGATCTCCCAGCAGGACTGCAGGCGGAGCGTGCGTGTGGTGTGGCCCTGCTTGGCCGTGAAGTACGCCATGGCCGTGTCCGTCACATGATAGGCCTGCAAACACGGTTACCGTTTTACATTCTCATCACACGGCCCCCCCGAACAGAGCCTTCAGCCCCCAAGCAACCCCTTCATCCACAGACTCAAGCAGAATTCATCCAGGAAAACAAAACTTTTTTTACGACCTCGGCTGTTCAAGCTCATCGCTCAACTTTTTTGTGAGTCGCTCTGGGTAAGAGTGTCTGCAAAATGCCTAAATGTAAATGTAAACGTTGTTCTTTAGTTTTAGAGGCAAGGGAACTTTCCAGACAAAAAAATTTTGAGGAAGACCAAAATAAACGGGTGCATATGTACTGTACTTACATGCACGTTAAACGTTACGTTTACAGAACGTTTCCCATCACAATGCTTGTCAGGATGAATGTCATTCAAGTAAGAGTGACGTACTGCTGTCCAGCCACTGGGCTTCTGAAACTCGACTGGGGTAAACTGAGTTGAAAGTAGCTGCTATCAGTTTTTCAGTGCTGCGGTGACTGAGTGTAACTTTGTGTCCTAAGAACGCACAGGTGAGTTAACCTGGCGTTGCCGCTGTTCTCACCTGAAGGCTCAGGTCGGCCAGGTTGGGCAGCAGCTGGGAGATGGCGGCGATGGCGTCGTCGGCCACGTTGATGCAGTCGCTGACACTCAGGGAGGTCAGCCGCGCGTTCAGGCCCGACCACAGCCCAGCCTCGGTGAAGTCGTTACACCCTGACAGCTCCAGGTGAACCAGGCCCTGCATCTGCTCCAGCATCACCTGCAGGGGACGACAGAGAGGCCGGCTCAGATCTCAAACCTCGAACGCCAAACCGCACTCCAGCAGAAAGGACACTTGAAATGAACACAATAAAAACAAACTGCACTTCAGACATGGCCAGACCTAACGCTGGGGGTGCCATGACGTCGTCTGCTACTTGGCAAACAGTCCAAGGAAAAAAACAGAAATCTGAAAACAGTCTTTGACATGAATCAATACAAATTTTCCCTCTCAGATCACACAAATGATTGGAGTTATTCAGATCAATAAGAGAAAAACTGGACACAGACAAGGCCGTCCTTGCCCACTTCTGATCCAGCATGGCAGGGAACCTGGACCTGAAACACCCTTCTACCGCATCAGCTGGGCAGCTGTTCTGTAGCTTTTACAACTCTTGCTTCAAGTACAAAAAAAGACAGTACTGTTCTTTTACCACTAGGGGGCATAACAAACAGCATTTAAAGGGATCCACAATGAGCTGTCTCATCTCCACAAAAGAAATGACTCTCCCACTGGTTTGGTACTAAAAAATATTTTGAATAAATAATATTTTGAATTTAATAATTCTGTTCTAAGCTATACAAACTACTTTATGCTCCAAAAAAATTTGGGCAGACTTCAAGTCTGGAATTCCCAGTGGTTCGAAAGTTTACTGAAAACAAAAACTGTGGATAAAGTGCCGATGGAGTTAAGAACATCTTTTATGAACTAATTAAAACCCTGCCAGAGGCCATTTCCTAGACTGTGCTTCCCTCATTCCCCACCTCCACAGCACAACACTTCATAATTATAGCCTTAGCTCCAGCATCATTATGCAAAAAATACTTTTTTTTGTATAATGTAACAATCCCCTCTTGCCATGAAACACAGAGAATTCGCATAATTCTACGGCAACGGTGAGCCCAGTGAATGAAGCCTTACAAGAGAATTTCAGTATTTCTAATAATTAGAATATACTCTCCTCTGTTCTGAAATTAAGCGAGAACATTAAGTATTCATTTAGTTTGGGCATTTTAATTGACCCCATTGAGATGCAGCGGATAGGCAACCAAACATGAAGCAAAACACAGATCAGGAGAAAGAGGAAGCCAAAACAGCATGACAAAATACCACAAGCCTTTACAAAGAAACTTTCATGCTATTTTTGATTTTGACTCATTAATAGACGGCTTGCATCATCGGTTGTGTAACCCTAATTTGTCGTATCTCCATGACTCTATAAAACCAAATGCAGTCAAAACTCAGTGAGACTAAAACTTGTCTAATGTAATAATAATAACAACGATAAAACCGTGTTTATCGCTTCCTGAAAAGTTGTTTTTTGGTTGACCCTGCTGCTCAGGTAAAAAACGCAGACATGCAGAGACTGTATGACTTAGCCCTGCGCATGGGACAGTGAGAATTCCGTAGCTGCCAGCTGATCCTGCTGCCTCTCTTTTTGTCTGTTTTTTTTTTTTGTCTGTGTTATCAGTATGGAACTGGATGTACCGTGAGACAGGCACTGTCAGAGCTCCTGCATCACCATACGTCCAATGAGATCATTGAGACAGAGGTCACATGACCCCGGTCTCCCCAGCACTGTGACCTTAATGACCCTAATTGCCGGGCCCCACAAAAAGAAAAAGAAAAAAAACCAGGCGCACTTTTCCGTGACGGGTCTCTTAGCAACTGCCTTCGGGTCATCAAGTTCAAAGGATTTAGACTGCGTGATTATGGGGGGAGAAAGAGAGAGGGATAGAGAGAACAGAGACAAACGACAAAGTGCTTCTCTGTTGGTTCTAGTCTGGTAGGACTGATAACAAAGTCACATTCAGACTGGGCTAACTGTCTGAAATAGGGGGTGGGAGTGAGGGGGGGTGAAGGGGGTTGGCAGACACAGAACACCTGTTGCATGAAGAAAGAGATTGCTTCCTTTTACCTGCCCTGTTCTGAATGTGTGCAAACACAAACACTCTACTTTCCAGACCTTCCAAGGTCAAAAATTTTAAGTTTTGGACAGCGACAGTCATAGAGGGCTTTCCTCACTGGCCCATAAAACTCCAAACGAATGCAGCAACACAGCAATCAAAGCCAGATACAGACATAGACATTCAAACCACATAAAGTTGTCTCAGTAAGTACTAATACAATGGCCGGCCACAAACTCCATCACACACAATACTGACTACACAAATCTTTCATCGATACATTACATGTCAACATTTGTTTCAGTTGTTGGTTTTTTGCGTACATTTTACAGCAGGCTGACCAAACCTTCATACATGAAAGTCAGACCCATTCCAGGTAGCAGTAAAGTAGTGAAGGTGTGGCGAAGATGCCACAAAGACACCTGCAGACCAGGTGACTGATCTCCAAGTGGGATAATGAGTGTAGGCTGGTTTTTTTTCCACAAATTAGCCTCACCCTATTAGCTTATTACACAAATTCAGCAATGAATGCAGTGTACTTATGGGCACTGTTAGATTCTACTGCAAGAGCGGGAGACACGGCCGCACTGCGCAGCTCCATACGTGAAAGTTATCACAGACATGGCCGCACTGCGAAGCTCCACATGTGAAAGTTATCACAGACATGGCCGCACTGTGCGGATTTCAGATTTTCAAGCATTTCTGATTTTAGATTTTTGGATAAGGGATTCTCAACCTGTATTACGTTCACCCTGCTGTTGCCTCATTAACTGCCCGGTGCGAGCTCGGAGCAGAGCTGGGCTTTTAGACCCCTTTGAGCTAGGTTTGACTCAAAGTCCCCTCCTTTAAGGAGGGAGTATTTCCAGGCTACCATCACTCTGGGCTTAGGCCCGGTCCTACATTCAACCGTTTTGTGATAATTTGTGCTGAAAGAAGCCTTGAAGGAACGAAGGGAATTGAGCTGAATTACCTCCAGGCCGGCGTCCGTGATGGTGGACCTCTTCAGGCTGATAGACTTCACGCCCTTCTTGGACAGCGGGTAGTTGTCGATGAACTCGCAGATGTCCAGGTCGGACACGCCCACCAGGCAGAAGGCGTGGAAGCCCCGGAGGGCGAAGGCCTGCAGGCTGACGAACTGCTTCTCGCCGCTGGGCAGCACGTTGTACAGCTCCTTGGAGTGCAGGATGGGCGTGACGCCGTCCCAGAACTTGGGCTGGTACAGAACCTTGCGCCAGGTCTTGCACACCTGGGCCAGGGTGCACTTCTCGGCCGTGGTGAAGTACCACAGCAGCCGGTTCAGCACCTTCTCGTCCAGCACCAGCTGGCCTTCCCCGGGGGCCTTGGGGAACCTGCGGATGGGGGGTAGGGGGAGGGCGGAGGTGGGGGAGATCAGCTCCGCGTCGGGCCCCAGGAGGGGCGGGGCCGTGGCGGGCAGCGCCAGCCCCGGGGGGGGCAGGATGGTGGGCACGGACGAGCTCTGGCACAGTCGGTTCTTGGCGGCCGGCGTTCCCTTGGTGATGCTGGCGGAGCCCAGGCCATTGGGCTGGGGGGGCAGCTTCACCAGCCCGTTCCGCGTCACGCACGCGGACTTCAGGTCACCGGAGGTGGACATGTTCAGCATTTATAGCTGTGGAGATCAAACACATGCAGTCAGTGTTCCCTTATCTCACCGTCCCTCACACAGCCCAGGAGACCTCCCTTTCTAAGAGCGACCTGGGCAAGACAGCAGCTAAATTACACTAACAAACAACACGCTAAGAGCAACTCATTATTATTATTTCTAAGACTACTGTTACTACTACTACTACTGCTGCTAACAATAATAATAATAGCAATAAATAACAATAATAATACAATGAAAATGTTAAGAAATGCTGATAATAATGGCTTGTGTGCCGTTTACCACGTTAAAATTTGTGCAACAAATATTTTACAAGTGATTGTGCACCCCCATCCCCCATCTGAAGGTGACTGAAATTCTCGTACAAATATAAATCACACGGACGTTTCAGTGTACCTGTGACTGATTTCCACCCTAACAATGAAGCTGAAGGGCAGTATGAAAAGGCTGGACATCTGTCTGTTTATCATGTATATTCACCTGGAGTCTGAAACCTCATCTCAGCCTCTGACCTTAAGTGTGGAGAAACTGAAGGTTTTTTTTTTTTTTTTTAATCCTTTACAAAGCTTTACAAAGTCTGTCACCAAAGGGGTTTAACTAAAATGAGGTTTTCAAACTGCGGGGGGATAAGGAGCAGCGTAAGAAGGGGCACTTGGTTAAATGATCAGGCCCACGGGCACGCGCAGCCCAATCACCTAGGGGCCGCGCATGCCATGATCGGCACCTCACAACACCAGAGGAAAACGCCACTGCATCAGTTTCGCCCGTGTTATGTGTTATATCAGTTCATTTGCAATTATGTAACGTGGGCTAAAGTGGCCAGGTTTCCTGAGGGACCGTGTGCATATTCACAGCTCGCTTGTCGCTTGAGCAATTTGTGCAGAGCAATTTGAGTGCTATGGATCTGTCCACGGAAGCCAGGGCACGGGCGTGTAGTGTGCGTGCTGAGTGTAGCTCATGGTCCGTGCCGAATGCAGGCTCATGACATTCCCTCTTCATTATCACACATGATGCAGGTGATCTCGATCACGGACCGCATAAAATAAACTGAGCGTTGAAAAGGACATGGCAGCGGCGGACAGGTTGCTCTGCTCGTTCATGTATGAACCTGAGCGCGTTTGGAACATAAACGGCAACGAACCAAGTTGCACTTGAACCATTGCGAGCGCTTAATTGAGCAAGTTCCTCGCAGGGTTGCACACACTCGCGAATTGATTCGGTTAAGACGTTGCGACAGTTGCGGTTGTTCCTCAATTTTGGCCCATCCCACCCCCCATATTCCCGGACCTCATAATGACAGCTCAGTGAGCCCACCTTAATGGTAAAGATGAAACGGAAAGCATGATTAGTATTACATAACACTGATGTGGGTTGGCTTTGCTTTGAACATTATCTCTTTTTAGCAGCCACTACATAAGCTTTACAGTTTAATTCTGTCTGTTATGGGAAAATAATTAAAATGGCTGGCTAAAAGCAATAACCTATTTCAGTATTTGTCTTTGCCAAGATTGTCTTAGCCAAAATTGCACTATCTTGCTAAATAATGAACGTAAAGCGAAGGGTAGCTTCAACAATCAAATAAACCCCCAAAATCTTCTGGAACGGACCATTTTGCTAGTATTGGACTGCAATATAAAGAATAAGATGCATGTATCAAAGGCTATTGTTGAAAATTATATGTAAATTCTGCACTTTTATATTTATAGGCTACAGCACATACATAACCATGAAAGCTGTAACATTAGAGCTGCCTAAATAAATGCTACATTTATATGGTAGCAGTGACTTCTCATTAGATATCATTTCTTCCTTTTGTTATGAAACGACTCTGTCAAGGCACAAGTAGGCTTGTCATGCGGCAGCGACAGTACCAGCAACCAGCACTGCGAGAGGCGAATGGCTGCTCCGGACAGCAGAACAACAAAAAAAGACAGCTTCCCAGCGCAAGGTGCACCGCACAAGGCGAATCTGCGTCGCACTCTTACCTTACACAACAAAAGCAGTGATGCTTCTGCAGGCGTGTATTTAGGATGTGACTGCACCTCTCCCCAGAAACGAAATCGCCATGTTAATACATTAGCGTCCACGGGGAATGGCGGAGAGCGCGCTGGTCGGCGTGCAACATCACTAACGTTGTTAAAAAAAAAAAAAAACGATGCTGAAATCGTGCGTGGCTGGGTACCAGCGGGGAAAATCGATAAATAATTAAAACGGATATTCCGTCAGTGGTACCGATTTCTGTTGCTAACATCTGCTATCTGTTTGTATCAATGCCGAGTCCCGAGCAGGCTCCGAGCGCTGGCCGACCTGCCGTCAGCATCCCCATTGAAAACAACGTAGAACAGATCACCCTACTCTCAACCAGCTGCGTTTCCTTTTATATCCCGTCCAGTGTGTTCCACGGACTGTTTTGTCATCAGTGCAACAAAGAGATCCTCCTAAAACAGCTCAGCTTAAATGACTCTTTCCTCCACGCACGTCCCATGATTCCCATCAAATGAGAAACCTGTCGCCCTTTACCCTGTCGATACTGACAAGGGATAGCCATCTTACTTCCTTCAGATCATTTTTAATATTCAAACTCCCACTGAACATAAATCACAGATTGTAAGCCACAACATTTCGCCGTCGAATTAGAAATATATTTAGGCCGATGGTTATCAGAAATTCTCGTTTAAGAATATCAAGAGGCATCCTCGCAGCTACCCAACTGCGGGGGGATTATGACCAAACCGCCTCGCGCAGAAACATGAATTCATTCACAGATTTTCAGCAGCCGGAATGAATGACTGTCTCGGCATATCAAATTTATGCCCATGACACATAACCACTGTAGCAATCACCAAACCAACGTCTGCTGTAATGAGTGCTAATTTCTACACACTTTATAAACATGCAATGCGTTTGTAAGATTTCGGTATGATCTTTATGATGGTTTTATTTTGTGAAGTACAGTATTTAATGATTATCTGCATATTCATGTTTTTCACTCCAATTGCTGAGGGTTAATGTTTGTAGTTTCTTTCCTTTGTTTTTTTTTTCCAGCATTCATTTTACAATGCAAATAATTGTTCTGTTAGCACACACCTGCGGTAGCCTGTAGGTGATGTAATAACGTCAGAGATGCTAGACTGCAAATAAGCAAAAGTGTCCACGGTTGAATCTACAAAGCTGTCGATTTGATGACAGTTTAAGGATTTGTAAGACTGGCAATTTGACAATCAGAAAGTTGGAACTGGTCTAAATGGCTATTAAAAGTTAAGTCATGCAGGTTTTTTGTGATAAATTGTGCTTCATACACTGCAGTCTAGTCAAACATAAAAACACAGCATCCACTCAAAAGCAGTAATATGGATTTGTTGGACATGTATTATGCCTGAGAAACCCAAACTTCACCACAGACTTAATAATGAAAACAATCCAACTAAATTTCACAAAATAATCCTCAAAAATAAGACAGACTAAATGATATATCGTAAGTGACAGTCGATGTCCATTCTACAGGGCAAAATGAAATAAATAACATGCAGGCAGGCAATAACTAGGACATGGCAGGAGGAATTACTGTGTTCTCTGAATTCCGTGTTCCCATAACAACATTGTGCACTGCGCAGGCCTTTTTGAAGGAAAGCAGGTCAGTGTTCTTAAAGATGGCCAGCTATAAACAGTGACAGCATTGCACTAGCTGTGCTTAGCCTGCAACACACAACAGGTCACAGAGCCCTGCTTTCAGAAGCAAGGTCACTCTGCAGGGAAGCTGCACAGAGCTGCCACAACACTCAGGTAAAAGCACAAGAAACGTGTGCCTCCATGCCAAAACCCAACCTCTTCAGGGTTCGTCATGGAGAAGAGTGACATGGCATCTGTTTTATGGTTTGATTTATGAAATGAACATTATCTTCCCTTATTAAAAAAAGATATACATCAGATTATCAGGAATATAGTATATCTATACAGAAGAAGGTGTTTACAAGGTGAGACCTCTAACCAGAATGCTATCGGTTCAGATGCTACTTATTCCTTTGACCATTGTGCTTAATCTGGATTTCTTTCTCTTGCTTTCTGTTTCTTTCTTTCTCACAGAAAGTAAAATGAAAAAAAAAAACATTTTGCACAACAAAGAGAAAGAGAAAGAAAGACATTCTTTCTCTTTGTTGTGCAAAATGTTTTTTTTTTCCATTTTACTTTCTGTTTTATTTTATGTTATAGTTTAGTTTTTATGGTATCGTTTTGTTTTCTCTTTGGGGTTTGAATTTCACATTTAAAACTGAAACTTTAGAAAGTGTATAGTCTGATTATATATCATATTCTTTGGCTAAACCAACATAAAAGGAAGGACTTTTAAAATGAAATTCCACTCTCTTCCTCTTTCTGTCTCTCTACAGTGTGTCTCACTGGGTCAGATTTAGAGCTATCAGCTCATTCCTTTGGTTTGGGAACTCCAGAGTTGAAGTGGAGCCGTGCCAAACCATGTGTCACTGCTGAGTGTTCTCAGCTTCATGAGGTAGGTCTTAGACCGCCAGTTATCTGTTTAGCCTGCTAGTGAACTAATAGAGCAGATATGACTGCCATATCAGAAAGTACAGTCAACCACTTGTCACAAAAATGGAGGAGGTCACATGCTCTACCTGAGCCAGTGGGAGAGGACCATGAGTTAGGCTGGTAAATCCAGTTCAGGGTGGGAAAGGGTTAATGAAAAATCATATGCAGTTTAATGATTTTGCTTTGCTGGGTTACAGCTCACTGCTCACTGCTTACTGGCACAGCCCTGACCACAGGTCCCCTGTGTCCTGTAAGGGGCCAGTCATCAAATGGCCATGCTGTCATTGCCATCGACTGGTCTGGGCCAGGGCTGTGCCTTGCTGGGAAGCTCACGGCCAGCGCGATCCTACGCCCTCAGCAAAGGTATTACCTAACGTAGCCTTGAGTCCTTGGGGGAAGATAAATATATAAATAAAATATATAATAAATAATGTATATTTATATATAAATAAATAAATGCTCTGTACCAAAACTTCACTTCCAGTGAAATCATGCTATGCCACACCACGCCACATCGTGCGGTGGTGCAGGAGTCCAGCCTCCACCAGCTACTTTCCACCTACGAGCCGCCCCGACAGCGCTGTTCCCCCAGCGCTAAGTCACGATGCAGAGGAGACCGACACTTTCAGAGTGACACAGTGCAGCTTCACACAGTGGTCAGGGATTTGGGATTATAATAACGTTCATGTAACGTAACTACTCATAGTCCTAAGAACTGCATCCTGCATCATTAAACCTCATGGTTACATCTGACTGACTGAAAGGGATTGGGGGTTGCAGGTTCAATTCCAAGGAAGGGCACTGCCATTGCACCTTTCTGCAAGGTACTTCATCTGAAACTGCTCAGTAAATGTGCAGCCGCGTAAACGGACAGTGTGTAAAAATATACTCTGCGTAAGTCGCTCGGGATAAGAACATCTACGAAATGCCTAAATGCCTCAAGGTTCAGCCCACAGAAAGCATCAGCATCAGAGCAATGAAGCGCCACCGCGCTCCACCTGTTCTGCTGTCGTCACCTTGAAAGCCCACTCCAGCCAAACGTACTTCCTGATTTTACACAGAGAACCAGTCATGAAACAGAAGCAGGGCGGCGGTGTGGGCGTTCAGGGGAACTATGGCCGCAAAAGCGACGCCCCCTCATGTGCTCGCCAACTCCACAAACAGAAAAGCTGAAGAGCTACGCCACATCTGTGCAATATGCAACAGCATACGTCAAGGCATGAGGGAGCTAGCTTTGGGAGGAAGGAAGAGGAATGGATTTGGCAGCCAAAACGTTCATGCCTTCAATGGAATATTGGTTTTCAGCCTTGGGTCTTTCATTTTCAGCTTATCAGGGTGTGACCTGTGTCTGAAATATGCTGTGATTAGTCAAGTGGGCCTATAAATTAGCAAGGGTAGTATGAGTTTTCATTCACTCTGGTGCTTTAATGAGCTGTCAATCATTTTTGGTTTGAATCTCACAGGGGGAACACAATGATTGGTTGTAATCGGTGTGTCTCTCCCAGCTAATGGTAGCTCTGCCAGCCTTCGGTTTTCGTGACTCCAGTTCAGACGCAGGAAACCAGATGTAATCAACTATGCAATCAGCCGCTATGACCAATCGATTAAGCGATGATTAGCGTCAGAAAACCAGCACACACTACGGCTCTCAAGGACTGAAGCCGAGGACCACTGCCAGAGGCTGAGTAATGTAACCATTGGAAGAAAATTTCACTAACAATTCTTGGAAGAAAAGCAAGTCACATGGCGTAACATTAATGACCGTCTGTCTGCCCGCTGTTGGTAGGAAACGAACAGAACAACTCAGCCAGCTCGTACCAAATATTTTGCAGTCTCATCTGCCAGGATAAGAGCCATAAGCCTGACTAGTTTTTTCCTGTTACGTGGCATGATGAAACTTCCAGTGTTTTGCTGATGAGCAAACTGTCTGATTCCGACACATCACATGTCTCTAGGGAGGATAAAACACTCAAGCCAATCAAATCCACCCTCACACATCTGCTTGCACCAATTACATTGCAGGAGAGAACTTACTATGTCAGGGATTGGGTGTCATTTGGAATTGAGGCAATGGAACCCATAACACATATAAAAACATTCAAACTTCTTCAGCTGATATGTGGAGAGAATATTCCGCAATAAAATCAGATACTAGTGGAGGTCAGTCACACTGCTTCTGACCATAGACTGCGTTTGTGAAACAATAAACCACCCAGCAGACCCAAAACGCTGTCAGACATTTTCTGGCAAACTTTAAAGTCTCGATATCAAATATAGAGTGTGTGGGGTTGAGACCTGGCACCTTTCACCTGGTGGAGAACCTAACTCTTAGGAGAGCAGAGAAAGGTGTGGTAGTGAACCTCCGGCTGCAAAAGCATTGTTGCTATGGCTACTGATTGGGTGACTGAGTGCAATATGACACTGGTCCTCAAAAGTGTCTGTCACTGCTTCTGATTGCAACTTAACCCCCCTGCCTCCCCCCACCCCAGACCAGCATTACGATTACCAAACCAGGAGGAGACACCATCTAAAAGATTTTTACTGAGTGTTGCAAACCATTTAGAGTTAATGTCACATTCGGCATTCAATGAGAGACTGTATAAAAGCTTATCGACACTGTTCTGTTTGCTAATTTACAGGCACCATGGCACGGAGGCACTGAGGACTGCCTTGAGAAATATGGCAAGACGAAAATATCCAGAATCCGTCAGCGGGTTCCTGTGAATGTTCTTTGAAAAACTGATTACAATTTCATGACATTTTAGGCATCTAGCGCATGCCCTTATCTAGACCGATTCGCACAGCGAACATTTTTACACACTATCCATTCGTACAGTTTGTTATTTACTGAAGTAATTTAGGTTAGGTACCCTCCCCAAGACAGCAATGGCAGCACACCACCTGGAAATCAACTGAAAGTAAACCTTGGGTTACTAAGTCCAGTTCCTACTCCATTACATTTCACTTCACAGTCATGCAGTCATGCATGAGTATTCATCTCACCTCTCACACAGAATCGCATGTCCTTCCTTTCATTTTTATTATTAACCTTTATATACTATTACCTATATTTATTTAGATTCCGTTGAGATAGAGAATTCATTTTCAAGTGATACCTGATTAACAATAAAGAAAACAGTATAAAATCAAATAAAAAAAAACATTCAGGGACAAATACTATAAAAGATTTACATTGCAATTTAAATAACAAAATAAACACATAAAATCCAAATGAACAGTATCAGCCATTCCTCCACACTGAAAGAGAGCATACAACCTCATCACTTAAAACGACTGCACACTGATGTGGGGAGGTTGAACATCTTTGCAAAAAATGTATGACTATCAACTTTTATCTGTTGGCATCACAATTTATTTATTTCACATTTTTTTCAACGCTTTTTAAACATTATTTCTGGCATTTTTTGTGCCACGCTGTTGAGCAGGATAAAGATGAATTAAAGTCCCAATTGACTCATTCAGACATTTTTCAGCCTTATGTCACTTCCTGCAGTCTGGAAACGGTGTGGCAAAATGAGGCCTAAAAATGGACATGTCACTGAAAGCAAGAACGCTTTGGCCATAAAAGTCCATTTTCTGACCTCCCACTAAAATGACTTTCCCACGTACCATGACGCAAGCCATAGCTTACAGCGTGTCAGAGAGGTGGCATAGCTATCCTGTTCCTACAGGTACAGAGCAAATGGAAATGAGTGCGGACATTACTTTTCCAAATAGTGCCACATGCTCTCCTCATACTGTCTGAGGAGGTGGGCATACTGTAACTCCAAACCCCATATGTATTAATGGTAGTAAGGCTTATAGGTGGGTATACTGTAACTCCAAACCCCATATGTATTAATGGTAATAAGGCTAATAGGTGGGTATACTGTCTGCGGAGGTGGGCATACTGTAACTCCAAAGCCCATATGTATTAATGGTAATAAGGCTAATAGGTGAGCATACTGTCTGAGGAGGTGGGCATACTGTAACTCCAAAGCCCATATGTATTAATGGTAGTAAGGCTAATAGGTGAGTATACTGTCTGAGGAGGTGGTCATACTGTAACTCCAAAGCCCATATGTATTAATGGTAATAAGGCTAATAGGTGAGTATGCTGTCTGAGAAGGTGGGCATACTGTAACTCCAAAGCCCATATGTATTAATGGTGATAAGGTTAATAGGTGAGTATACTGTCTGAGGAGGTGGTCATACTGTAACTCCAAACCCCATATGTATTAATGGTAATAAGGCTAATAGGTGAGTATACTGTCTGCAGAGGTGGGCATACTATAACTCCAAAGCCCATATGTATTAATGGTAATAAGGCTAATAGGTGAGTATACTGTCTGAGAAGGTGGGCATACTGTAACTCCAAAGCCCATATGTATTAATGGTAATGAGGCTTGTGGGTGTATTGTACATCCCCCGAGGTTTAAGCTGGTATCTTCCATATACAAGTGTATTCTCTCAACTACAGCACTGAGCCTAGCTCTACATTTCATTTTTTGCAGTAGTGTGTTCTCCATAGAGCTAAAGCTGGCTGTGTATGAACCCTTCCCAGTCTGTGAGACTTCAATGGGCAGTTTTCCTCATAATTATTCTTATTTCTGAATGTGTCCCTGAAAACCATGAATGGATGTACTCATCTCCGGCTTTTACTCTGGTTGCATATTACAGTACAAAGACACACTGAATGACAGGTAGATTTCGATCTGACGCTTTCCTTTCAAAAACTTTTGAAAAGACTAAAAGCTATATATATTTTTTTTTTTTTTTTTGAAGCAAGGACTCAAACCCAGATGCAGAGAGTTTCAAGTGTTTTTGACTTTTCAAAAGAGCTGTACAAAGGCTTTTTAAAATGGCAAGCTGCAACTGTAGCAAACTTGATGATGTAATTTTTCATTTTTAAACCTGCTGCCGGGTTTCTTTCCCCTTTCGCCAGCAAGCAGTTTAAAATAACTGCCGGCAGACACACGACTTTGGAAATGGCTGTAGTGAACCCAGCCTCTCTATTATGTAACCTGCTTTCAGAAACTCAAACGCACCTGCGAGTGTCTGCGGAGTGCGTATCCCAGTCCCTTCCAAGCAGGCCGGGTGAAAGACGCCCCATGGATCTCCATTTTTATTTTTTAAACGGTTGAGGTTAAAAATAGCTCGCCTTAACCTGCAGTCTCACTCAACGGAGAAAGAGAGAGATACAAAGAGGCAAACATCACAGGGCAGACAAGAGAGAGCAAGAAAGAGAGAGGGAAAGGAAGAGAGCATGAGAGAAGAGGGGGATAGAGAGGGAGAAGGAGAGAGAGAGAGGAAGGAGAGAGAAGGAGAGAGAGAGGGAGGGAGGGAGGCATTCAGGACAGGGGTCGCACTGAAGCGGAAGAGACGCAACATTCAGGACCATCTGGCCTCTGTGGAAAGACGGCCGGGGGAATAGCGCACTCGGCCGCGGGTCCTGGGAGGCTCTTCACTGTCTAACAGGGGCTTCCCAAGAGCAGCACCCAGCCGAGGCGCTTGGTCTTAACGCAGTAAGGCGCCCCGCAGGCCGACTGTGACCGGAACCATCAGCCCTCCTCTCTCAAGAGCTCAGAGCTGCAAGGTATTTTCCAAAGGACTGCAGCTACTGGTTGCTGAAAAAGTAGCAAGGTGATGTCACGTGCTAATTTGCATGTTAGTGATGCCATTTGATGATTACAGGGCCTATCTCTCTCCTCTCCCTCTCATTGGAGGAGAAAGAGGATGTGGCTGCGTGCTGCTCTATGTTCCCTCCTCATTCGAGAGCACAGTGCTGCCAACCACTTTCCAAGCAGAGCAGCTACTTGCTCAGAAAGTAACTAGATGATGTCACATGCCAATTTGCATATCCATGATGTTATCACAGGCCCAATTGTTCCTCTCGCTCTCATTGGAGGAGGAGGAGGCTGCGGTTGTGTGGTCCTCTGTGTTCCCTGATTGACTGGCATGTGGGCTCAGATCTGCACTGGTTCACAGCAGCTTCAGAAATTGGTCCCCAAATGCGATGAAAATGTAAACGTAAACTCCATTAAAACATTAACTTCACTTCTATCACGGACCCTCATGTTTGGTATCCGTAACTAATCGCACTTATTCTTAGAGAGGGTCTGAAAACTCAAGAAATCTAGCAGAAAATCTGGCAACACTGAAAGAGCGCCCCCTTTGGTTAACTGCTTGATCTGTGGAGTTCTCTGACTAATTAACTGCCTGGGCTCAGCCAGCTGCACTGAGCCGAGAGAGCGCACGACGTGCGGTTAGCTCGCGCTCACCCCCGTGAGTTGCCGTGGGAGGACAACCGCCGTGATGGGACGGGCCTGAAATCGTGACTGCGCGCTCCAGTCTTCAGGACGGGAAAATAAGGTGGGCTGACGGTCATTAAAAAAAAAAAAGGAGTAGAGCGGTTAATTAAAGGAGGGAACTGAAGCAAAACAAAGATAAATGAAAACAGAGTGGAAAGTGATCTGAAGCATATGAGTGTTTGGGCTCAGGAAGCCGAGCCGAGCTCGGCTGGACAGCCGTGGTACAGACGGAGGGCCTAATTTAGCTACAGAAAACGGGGCCGAAAACACGGCCTGTCAGGAAATAATTGGAAGGATTCTGCGCAGGATGGTAATGAAGAGGGGATTCGGTTACTTGTTTTGGAAATGTAAGCCTCTTACTTCAGTTTTGAAAGGGGAAAAAAGGCGAAGAACGGTGCTGGAGCCATTCACCCCTTTGTGCCATTTTCTGTTTGTTATGTTGTTTGTATACTTGACTATTTTTAGGCATTTTATTCAGTTTGTTCTCTCCTTGAACATTCTTATGAATCCGGTTTCACGGGGCCATGAGTTTCCTTTGATTTTACAGCCCTTTCCAACAGTTCCTGACACATGGGATTTGCCCTTTCGCCACTAAGCAAATACATTTCTACAGCTGCCATCTAAGCTCTCGAAATTATTCAAGGGATATAATGGTAGATGTACAAAACGTATTTTTACTCACTGAGTTTGAAAAAAATAATAACTGTTTACCCCTGACAAAAAGGGTACTTCTGTTGTATGGCTTGCCTTTTGTAATTAAAGGTACAAAGGGTGACATATTTTACACCCTACAGGCCACAGACAGTACAAAAGAACAGAGACAGTGATGTCAGCAGTGTTGTCAAGCTCAGGTACTGAAGGGCCCCAGAGTGTGCTGGTTCTCAGTGTGTTACATCACTTAATTGATCAATATATTATCTCTGATTGATTTATGAGTTTGTACACCTTGTTCCTGAACTGGCTATTGAAAAGAAGCCACGAAAACCCACAGACACTGCGGCCCTCCAGGACTGGAGTTAAACCTGCAGACACTGCCCCCTCCAGGACTGGAGTTAAACCTGCAGACACTGACTGGAGTTAAACACTGCAGACTGGAGTTAAACTGCCCTGCGGCCCTCCAGGACTGGAGTTAAACCTGCAGACACTGTGGACACTGGAGTTAAACCTGGACACTGCTCCAGGACTGCAGTTAAACCTGCAGACACTGCCCCTCCAGGACTGGAGTTAAACCAGGACTGGACTGGAGTTAAACCTGCAGACACTGCCCCTCCAGGACTGGAGTTAAACCTGCAGACACTGCCCCCTCCAGGACTGGAGTTAAACCTGCAGACACTGCCCCCTCCAGGACTGGAGTTAAACCTGCAGACACTGCGGCCCTCCAGGACTGGAGTTTGACACCCTTGCCCCACAGTACAGAAGAAGTGAGTTCTCCAAACCTGTCCTAAAACTGCATGTTTCACAGAGTCTCTAAGAATGCACCTGAGCAAGCACTTAATTTCTTCTTAAGAACATTGTAAACAAACACCAGTTGCCTCGCTGAGTCTTTCTCATTTAGTCTTTGGCTATGGCAGCTGGTTGCTTTACAGTTTGATAATTCTATTGGCATCTATGAAAACTTGACACTCAGCCCTCTTCCATTAATTTTCATAATGGATAAAAAAAGGTGATAAACCCTATGATTTAAAAGCATATTTTAACTGTGAGTCAAGGTTAAAAAAACAAATGAAGACTCATCCCCTTGGGCTAGTCATCCATATTTCATCGTCTGTATTTAAATCATTAATGGTGGATTGTGCTGCACTTTGTAACTTGTATGTACTGTGTAATGTTCCGCGTTGCCATGGAGACGGACATTGGCGGTGTTTATAAATAAGCAGAAATCAGATGCAGCCACAATTAGCCCATGTGCTCTTGGAACGCTCAAATCTTTAAAACCCAGGAGGTGAAAATCTGAGAAGGCTGGCTCATGGCTGCCTGCAGGACCCTTTTACATAATTACCTGTGCAGCAGGGAGAAAAAAAAAGGAGACGTAATTAAACATTTTGTAGAGCTGCTGACAGGAAAGTGGCGGGGAGGATATCCCCTAGGAAAATAAGTGGACTGGGCCTGTATTCATACAGTATCTCAGAGTGCTAATGCTGATCTGGGATCAGCTTATCTTTATAATGCATAAGGTTAGGATATGGGCAATAGGAAACCTGATCCTATATCACCTCGACTAGGCACTTTATCATATAGGCACTGATCTAAGATCAGTTTTGCCATTTATTTCATGATAGGCAGACAGTGTTGGATTGGGATGGGGGAACCTGATCCTTTGATCTGAAATATTTCCTGAAACCAAGCTCTGATCTCAGATCAGTTGTGCCTTTTGGCTCACTATCCATGAAGGCACGACAAGGCAGGGGACTACTGATCCTAGATCAGAATATGGGCCCTGCCCTTCCTTACTCTGCCAGGCCTGCAGTTCCAGTCAGCCCACCTACAGGGGGCGCTGTGGCGGCTGGAGTCAGCGTGACTGACTGGAGCGGCACAGCAACAAAGCAAGGAACAAAGGGGAAACACAGCACTGTGGGGATGGTTCTGCTTTCCTCCAGCTAGATGCGTTTATAAAGTGCGCACTGTGGGTGTTTAAGGGAGCAGGGAGGAAGAGGATCCCTGGAGTGGGAGTTTGGTGAGGAAACAACGCTTCTGAGCTTTCAAAGCCTCCCCACCATCCAGCATTTTCTGTTTTTTTACATGTAGCTCTGAGACTCAGAGGGCTTTGAAGTCGAACAGAAGAAATTCCCGGTCTTTTTTTATTATTATTATTTCTTTCTTTTCTGTTCTTTTTCTGGAAACCAGGTCACCGGCTGGAAATAAATAATTTTTTTAAATCATATTTTTATTTATCCTTGATGGAGAGATCTATTTAGTCCTGAATGTGCAGTAAGTAGAACAAATGAATATATAGAAAGCAACCTAATGTATGGAGCACAGAACACGCAGTTGAATGCGAAGACAAAAGCACAATTGAATGCATAGACAACAGTGCAGCTGAATAGAATGTATAGAATGTGGGCCAACAAAATGTACACAACACAGGCACTATAATCTGTCATGGATTCAACCAACATTTGTCCTTGATGACACACAATCTGATGCAGATTTTTGTAAAGGTTTTTTTTTATTGCAATTGCCATTTTTGCAAGTTTCACAAGCTGCCAAAATTCAAATTATTTTTTTTCATATGACCTGTACTGAAAAAAACATGATACTTGAATTTTGCTTCAATACCATTGATTAAGTGCAAACCTTACGTGGCAACGCTAGACAGGGTGAATCCTTGCCGTTATGCACTCACTATTAATACTTATTGTTATTATTGTTATTGATGCTGTTCTAGTCATTATGTACTCTCATGTTCTTGGGTTCTCATGAATGGCCTGTTCTCAACATTCCAGTTTTTATTTTCTCATGTATACATAGGAGACAGTTTAACATAATGATTAGGGAGTAGGCCTTTTAAGTCAGAGGTTGCAGGTTTGATTCCCGACTAATGGACATGCACTGTTGTTGTACCCTTAAGCAAGGTATTTTAAATAAATTGCATCAGTAAATATCGAGCTGTAGTACAACAACCACCCTCCTGAAGGTAAACATTCTTTTTTTTCTTAGAAACCAGAACCGGAGACAGAGGAGGAAATTTCCTTAATGAGTCGCAGTACATCCACACCTTCAGTGGTGTCAAACTCGATGCCACAGACAGCCATGCTTACGCTGGGTTCCACTCCAGCCTCTGCTCTTCATTACGCAATTAGTTTCATTACTTGCCAAATTAGCCCTGCTGGCTTACATACGATGCATATAAAGTGAAGCGAGTTATTCATGTTGTTTACATAACAGCCGTGGCTGAGATTCTATGCTTTAACACAGACTAACATGCATATGGCTGAATGAGTAATTGAACCAATTAAAGCAGCATTAATTGGTTGGAATGAAAGCAGAGAATGCACACAAACACACACACACACAGCACACCCTTGCACTGGCTTTGCCTTTAGCTTCACAACCTTCCATATAAGATTTCATAACCAGGCTCGCTGGCTGGATGGAGTCCATTTTCGATGATCAATCCTGTCTCATACGATAGGTGGATCTGGGTGTTTTGGCATGGCACACTGAGGGACTCCTGCCAGATACTGCAGAGTTCTGTGTGCCACGCTCAGTCACACTGGTGCTGTGCCACCGCTACACTTTTCAGTCAGATGCCCGCCAGTATCCCAGCGGTCAGGAAATAATTTTCAAAAATTTCCCCCAAATTGGCTCAACTGGCATTGATTTGTTTTGCTGTTTTTGTCTTAGGAAATGTCCATTGTGAAACCCACTGTGACAATTTGTTTATAAATGGTTCTATACCAAAATAATCATTGATTTATTGATTGGTTGGTTGGTCGATTGATTGATTGATTGACTGATTAATTGACTGATTGGTTGGATGGTTGATTTTTTTTTTGGTGTGACAAGAAATTGGTTATGCAGGGCAGTGACCTCAGTCTCTAGGAGTTCAGTTTAGCTCTGTCCAAAAGCATAGGAAACTGGCTGCCAAAGTAAAATAAAAAAATAAAAAAGCTGACAATAAAGACAGCCAGAAAGCAACCCAGAATGGTAGTCTGGCAAAGCAGAACATGAATCTTAAAATGCTACGATGAAGATCTTAAACATATATTTTATTTCACTCTATCTCAGTACATAGTAGGTATATAAGTGCAAATGTATAAGTGTACAAAGGCAAGTGATTCGGTATGTTCCTGACTGTCTGGCAGCACCACAGATGCAAATGATCCGTCAGGAATGATATCAAAATCTGAGCACTGGGAGAGGGGGGAGGGTGGGGGAGGGGGAGGGATGTGGGAGATGGGGGTGTTTAGACTGAAATCGCATTATTTCAGTCTGCCAGTCTGTAAATCTATAAATATCTAAACCTGTGACAGGATGAAGTTAAATACCCTGTGAACTCCTGACAGCAAAGTTTGCATCCCACAGCCTCTCTCTCTGTCTCTCTCACTCTGCCTCATTTTCTGTCTCTCTCTCTCTCTCTCTCTCTCTCTCTCTCTCTCTCTCTCATTCTGTCTCTCTTTCCCTCCCTACCTTTTTTATCTCACAAGCATTTTTTTTTTTTTTTTTCGCCCAAGATTAGAAAGGCAATCACTGTAATACCGCAAAGCGGCTCAGTGTTCTAAGATGGAATTATCCCACGGTTAAGCTACCTGCAGACCCTTTGGCTCTGGTGATGTCGGAGTTCCATCCCCCCATTGCCTCGACTTCTTGACCCCAGTGGGTCTGAGACTAGTCGAGTGCACCGAGCCTCCGAGCAGGGCCAGATCATGCACATATGCTCCAGACACCTTGAGTCACGTAGCAGCCTTATCCTGGACAGCGCGACGTTGCATTGCTAACGTAAAGCTGCAATGCATGCATGTTCATCCTGTAGCGCTGTAGCAGAAATAATGCATGTTTTATGCTAATGCTAATTGCAGAATGTGGGTCTATGCAGCACTGCTAATCTTACCATTAGCAGTCCATGCTAAATTTGCTAATGTCAGAATCCAAGTCTATGCAATATTGCAAATGTTAGGTTGCATGTCTGCGCTACAGCGTTAAATTGGGAATCCTGTGCTGTAAAACAGCTATGCTAAAGCACCAACCCAAAAAGGCATTGAATGCACAACCACTGTAGTGCACATTCATTTGTGTAGTAGCACAAAAGCAGTGTCCAATAATCAACTATGGTGCAGGAATGAGAATGAATGACTTCTACATTGCAAGTGAAACAATGCATGTCTATGCAACAGTGCTAATGTGAGAATGTGCTGCTATGCAACAGTGTTGCTACTGTACTAGAGCAAGAAGGCATTAGCAACTGCAGTCCCACAGTGAGGATGAATTAATCTGTCGTATAGTGATAATGACATAATGCATGACAGCTATATTGCTAACGGGGGATTTTATTGTTTACTGTGCTAATGTGCTAAAGTGAGACAGCAAGCCAGATGCAAAAGTGCTAACATGAGATTGCATGTCTATGCTATACTGCAAATGTGAGAATGGATGCTTAAGCTGTGGTGCTAATATGAGGATGTATGGTTGCTATAGCACTGAAGTGGCAATGCACGTCGGCAGTACTGCTAAGATAAACATACGTGTGTGTCAAAGCTCTGATACTCTTCCTATTCATCTCTGCATTAACCACAAAAACACACACACACAAACATGTGAGGGTGTGTGTCTGCATATATCCAGTGTTCGCACCATACATTGTACAATATACATCAAATCTGAAAATAGTCAAAAATACATATTGTGATTTTACTTTCACAACGACATGCTACAAAACATATTTATGGACATGTGTTATTATAGTGTGTATGATTACACTTTGATATTTATCCATAAATACACTTGTAAATGTGGCACTGTTGGTTTCTTATATAAGTATGCAGTCAACTTGATAAGCAATCTTTGGTTTCCTATTGTACCACATCGCTACATGCAAAAATGAAACATTTTTGCCCAATAGTTTTTCAAAATCGTCCATGAAAGGTGCTATTTGACTCGCGTGGCAATTCCACTGTCAAAATCGCGTGGTAGCCGATTGGAACAAATCCTCCTCCAACGTGTTTGCACACAGAATGAAGCCCATTCATTTAAACGGCATGCGCAAGGAGACAAATCAGATCAGTTTCTGAAGTTCACGTGAGTGAGCACACGAGATTTTCCACCCCAAAGAAACGTCTTTTCAAAAACCGAGTTACCATAGCAATTTACATGGCACGAAAATAAAGGGCATGATTCGCATTTAATCGTTTAACCTCCACTATATACCTTCCCCCCTTGTATAAATCCTGTTTCTGCGTTGTACGAGCTTTAAATAACCTTCTTCCCTGGTACCAACCCACCCTCATTGTATTTGTAGATTCATTTCGCATTATTACAACCCATTATATCAGGTCTCTGTGAAAACTGCTACAGTTTGAACTTGATGCTTACAGTATTAATACATCAATATTATATTCTGAGTCAAGCTGGATCATTCTGCGAATGAGTTAAATGCCAGGCTACGCAGCGACCATACACTAGCTAAGTGCCTGGTGAGAATTTGCCATGAATAAACCGTCAGCAAATACAAACGGCATTACATCACTTGCGTCGAACAAGACAGAGACGTAATGTTAGCATTCCTTAAGACGTCATGTCATTTTGACAGACCAAAAAAAATTGAGAGGACAAAAGACGTATGGAACATATCATCTCTGCAACGCATTGGGCCACAGTTCCATTTTTAAAATATGTCTTCAATTCAATAATCTATAAACTTTTTATCAGAGGGGGAGGTTGTCAAGTATCTTTTTGACATCCATTCAGTTTACACACCCAAATTACCATTTCCCAAATTAAAATGATGTAATAATGTGGTATTTAAGCTAAACCCAAGTCAGTAACCAAACGTACAAGAACCCTTAAGGATCACATTATTGAATATAATGCAAAAATAAATACTTTAGTTTTTTCTGTACATACCTTATACAGTACACACAGATATTAATCCATGGTCTGCCCGCTCGGCCAGTGAGGGTAGATCACGTTTCCCACAACGTTGCGGAGCTCATGAGGAAATAAATAAATAATGTAATATAAAAGATAGGAGCCCAGCCCGTTATTTCCTTGGCAAACCTTAAATATTTGCCACAGATATTTCGACAGAGGTGCAACCAAATCCTACCAAATGTCAGAGAAAGACCAGGCTCGGTGAAAGAAAAAAAATGTCGGAAATGTTCGACAAAAGAGCAGCGCTGTAACCCAAAATAACGGAGTCTAATTCCTATTCAATGAGTGCTCCATCACACAAAGCTCCTGCCTCCTACTCTCTCTCTCTTTCTCGCTCTCTCACACACACTCACACACGCGCCCGCGCCCGCGCACGCAGCTAAGAAGACCAAACCCATTTAAAGAGACACGCGCTATAATGTAGACAATGCAGGCGCCTTGGTCTGGGACAGTTAAACATTGAATTATGTATCTGATACTTTACAGATGGATTTGCCCACACGGGGCAGTTGTATGGTCATGTGTTAACTACCCTCTGCAGGCACGTGGAGAGTATTTGTCTCTGAGGTATTTTGTGCCATTCACGAATAGTTCAGGTTGCACAGGCAGCGTCTGAGTCCGCCACTCGCCACAAAATATCTGAAACTTTCTGTCCCACCAACCAAGTCGTGTTTAATTGTTCATTGTTATATATTTGTATATGTGTTATTTTGTATGTCAATAGATTTTCACATAATGGGAGCAGATGGCTGAAATATTGCTCGTCTGATGATGCCAAAGCAACTTATTGCAAGTAATCATGCAATTAAGGTTTGGAGTGTTATAATCGCTCACGCAAAAAAAAAAAAAAAACAGATGAATCAAGCTAAATAAACTTCTAGACTTGCTTATGGACTGATGGATCTGCAAGGGCGCAAGATGGTTGTTGCGCAGCAGTGTCCCAAGACGTTTACTCAAGCGGTGTATTGTTCAGAATAACTTATTGGTCTCTTGTGCCGCCAATAACATGGGTGACTGACATGCTTTGGCTGTATCACAGTGTCCCGCTGTGTCCCATTGGTGCCCTGTTTGGTTTTGACACAATATCCAGGAAAATTTGCCTGAAATTTCATACAAAATGGATTGACAGAAGATGCACCATGCTCTTTAAACGCTTCACATTAAATTTTCTCAGGGGGTCTGGGGCGCGGTCGGTCAGTTTATTTGGGGATTTTTACAGGTTGTTGACAGGCAGCGGGACAAATCTTTCCCTGATGTCCAGATAACCTGCGGTGAGCGTCAACAGGCTCTAACAAGGCGCAGCTCTTCCGGGCTACCTTTTACTCGTTATGTATTCAATGCGCATCCAATGACAACTGCAACTGAGAGCGCGAGAGCTCGGCAGCGTTCTATTTATAACCCGCAGTCTGTTCGCTCTCCATCCGCCCCCCGCCCATCGCAGGGCGCTGCACTACAGATTGAGAAATCCTCTGCGTCTGTTACAACTTAAGCATACATAATATAAAATACTTGAAGTGTGCACCCTGATCTTACCAATTGAGCAGAAATACCAGATTCTAAGGACCACTAGGACCAGGCAGCTTATTTTGAAATAATATTTATTTGTTGTGACAATTTTTTTGTGTTTTACTGCGTGCGCATATTCGCATGGTAATGTGCATGCCCCTTCGAGCGTTTGTGTGCAGACTGCATTATGCGTGCACGAGACGGGAGACGCACTGGGTCACGTGAGAACCACGATCGGTCGTGAGAGTTTGCCCGCTCGACCCTGGGGCGAGGGCCTTGTTTGTCTATGAATACATAATGAGATGCGTTATCATGAACAACGTCAACCTTACACTCTCCACAGCAGCACATTTTGAACATTGCACGTTAAAATTGTAAACTCTTCCGGTTTGTCCCATACCCACCGCTTACTCATTGCTAGGTAGCTGATAGGGCTCTTCAAGGCCCACTTGGCTCTTCAGAAGCTTTTCAGCACTTCATTTCTTCAGCTGACATATTCCATCCACTATCTGAAAACTGGGCTGTACAAAGATGCATGTCCAAAAGTTGTCATTTTAACGAAAGTTATTTCAGTCAAAGTTACTTTTTACTACAAAAAGTTAATGTGCCTTCATCTTAAACAAAAAGTGTTACTTTTATAACTACTTCCATGAATGCACACTAACCACTCTAACTCAATTATTTCTGTATTTTTTCAAGTGAACTCTGGAAGTAAGATTAACTGGAGAGGGCGTCTTAGTTCAGGGCTCTGGTATGGTACAGGGACCCATGCTAGTTGGGGCGGTCAAGGCAAGAAACAAGAAGTGATACTCATGATTAAAACGATGGACAGAAATATTTCAGTGAAAGCAAGGTTATCAGTGGGAGTTCACAAATCTGCATGACTGCTGCATTCAGCATGCATTCCTTCAGAGCCCTTTCCTCCACACACAACGGCGTGACAGAAAAACCTTGAGAGGATACACTTTATTATTAGAGCCCCACACTTAGACCGGCACGTAACCTTCACATGAAAATTGAGGGCTGTTATGTTTTCAAGGACAGAATATAATGTTACTATGTCAAAATTTATTAACACTGGAGAAATATATCCTCACATAAATTTTGACTATGGCCTTAAAACAGTTTTGTCACTCACATGGTGTTCTATAAATAGTGAACCATGAAAGAGTAACCAAGTGATGATGCAGCTATTCCACTGGAAAAAGGTTTTGAACATGAAAGGATTTTTTTTTCTCTCTCAGTGCCAATGAAATTCTCCATTCCGTCAGAGCGTCCATTCACTCTCATTTGTCCTTATGTTCTCAGAATAGTAAATGAGGTTTAACAAAAACAACAGACCAAAGTTCACCTGAGCAGTAATGACGGCCTGAATCTCCCTTTGTGTAGCTGTGTCACAGTCACATGACCAAAGTAGCTTTGTAGAGGAGGGATTTTTGTGTGGTATTTTGGCAGGTATTGAGATTTATTCATTTGTAATTACAATTATGTAATTACGTCACTTCCTGTATTTGATTCCAAGGAAGCACTGCTTATATGTCATGTGTCTTAAGTGACTTGCACCTGCTTGGGGTTTACCCCCCATTCTAGGCAATGGGAGCTGGAGTATTTAGGGGTCTGCTTGAAAAACCACTGGGGTGAATCCTGTGAATATCTCCTTATATGGAAGACATCAAGAGGTACTGAGGCAAAGATCATGACAGGCCAAGGGTGAAAATAGGGAGGGCAGGTGAAGTCGTGTTGAATATAATGTAATGCACTCTTTGCATTCATGTTAAACGCAGAGAAAATCTCGCCAGGATATGGAAGATGGGCAGCTGTTGTGTGGTGCTCACCTGGTATCCAGTCACCAGGCTGGGGATTGGGAATCGGTTATTTGGGGTAGCCGTGTGGTATAACATTCAGAGAGCTGAGCTTGTAACTCAGACAGGCTTGATTCCCAGTTTGGATGCTACTGTACGCAGAAACAGAGACTGCAGGACCCAGGCCACAAGTGAAGGTCCTTCCTGAGTCCTGATAGGTGCAGGTTGTGACAGGCCCCACAGGCAATCGTGTCATTGGCTGCAGTGACGCTGAGGGCGGGACTTAGTCTGTAAGGGTCGTCGGCAGCCCGCTGCTCACCAGCACCCTCCCGTGTTCCACGATTAGCTTCACAAGAAGTGTACCCCCACCTCCGCCCTCTACTATCCCCCCACCTCCTGACACGGTGAATGTGAGGCTCAGCTGGCAGACTGGAGCAAAAACAAGCGCCGGCCTGCAGTACCGTGTCTCAGAGGCAGAGGGCGCACAGTTGCGGTGAGACAGGCTCATGAGTTTAGTGCATGATCCAAATAAGGAGGAAAAAGGATAACATGAGTCTAAAAAAAATTGGTTAAAAATAATTATTGTTTCTCAAGCTCCACACACACACAAACAACCCATATGGTGAGAATAAAGAGGAGGGATGGAGGGGTGGAATGAGTGTGTGCCGAGAGAGAGAGAGAGAGAGAGAGGGGGACGGGGGGGGCTGGGTGACAGACTGGGGGTGGGACAGAAGGCTCCTCCAGTCTGGCCAGAGACGGTGGCAGATACCACCATCAGCATATGCCAATAACTGGAGTTTTTTTTTGTTTGTTTTGTTTTTTTTTTTTAGCAAAGAATCAGGAGTGATATTTCCAGATAACCCCTTACCTGTAATCGGTTCCATGAATTTTGTTAGGGCGCACACTGATGCAGCTAAGATACGATACATAGCTTTAATAACTAAGGGCATATCAGATATGTGTTACATGGGGCAGAAGTACATGACAGGTGTGTGCTACATGGGGCAGAATATGTCAGGTGTGTGCTACATGGGGCAGAATATGTCAGGTGTGAGTTACATGGGGCAGAATATGTCAGGTGTGAGTTACATGGGGCAGAATATGTCAGGTGTGAGTTACATGGGGCAGCTTACTGCCTAGAGGACTAGAAGGTTTTTATGGTTCAAGCCGATTCAAGCCGCAAAGAGATCAGTGCAGCTATTTGGCCCTTGAGCGAGGCCCTTAACCCCACATTGCTCCCAGGGGGGATTGGCCCAGGTTTTTCTAATCAACTACGATACTTACATATCCAAAATCATTTTGGATATGTAAGTATCAGATAATTAACTGTATTGTAATATGGTGTTTTGTTGAGGGTACAGGCCCAGTCCATTAATCATTTGATTACTCCACCATCCCACTGCTACAAATCACCATACCACCCCACCACACTGTCCTTTCACCTTTACCTGTTCAGCTTTGATCACTGGCTTCTCTGGGATGCATGGCACTGTCGTCATGGCAATGGTGCTGGTGTTTTTTTCTTTTTTTGGGGTGCCCTGTGGCTGGTCTCTTTGCCATGACTGAGGCACCATCAGCCCGCACCACCCATGCCGCCCACTCCCGGGGACAACACTCTAACTGCGGATGACTCAGCCCCAGCCGTTGCCACGGCAACCGGCTTCCCTTTCCTCCCCATCACTGTCTCTTAGAAACTCCGTCTGGTTGCCAAGTAACCATGTTTGTGTGTGTGCGTGTGTGTGTGTGTGTCAATATGAGGTTATATGTGTATGAGTTTGTGCCTGTAACTAAATGTGTTGCCAAGTGTTTGAGTATATTATATCATACATATGCTATATTTCATTACATTTACTTTACAGCCATTTAGCAGTTGCTCACATCCAGAATGACTTCCAGAGCAAACACAACTGCACAGTGGGTGTGTATGAGCATATGCATACTGTAGACTTGTGTCTGTATGTGTGTGTGTTTATTTGTAGTTGGGTGTGTGTGTGTGAGTACGTGTAAGTGTGTGTTTGTTTAGATAGTGCAGTAATTGAGTTATTTCTATGTATGTGGTGTTTCACAAAGATAAGTGATGGGCCCTGTAGCTGTCTCTAATTTCGTCCCCATGGTATTTTTCAAACTTAAGTGCGTACTCCATTAGTGACTCGCGGAACTGTCATGTGATTTGGCAGTAATGGTACACAATTCCCTACACACATGCACACACAAACACACGTACATATACATATACATACACACACACAAACACGTGCACATACACACACATACATATACATGCACACACACAAAAACACACGCACACACACACAAAGATGCATGTACATATACATATATACAATGCATACACACATGTACACACACACACACACACACACAAACTGGCATACATAAATACACATATGCAGATGCGCAAACATGAACACACAGATTCATGCTCACATATATACACTCATCTACGCATAAAACTGCTCACAAAAACACACATAAACGTACACACACGTGCAAACACACACACAATCACACACAAACATGCGCCTACACATACACACACACCAGAACACAATGCTTGCATTCAAGCCTAATTTACCTCAGAAGGTGATTAGAGTAAACTGAGGGTCTTTTGTTTGTGGTGCTGAACGCACAGTTCCAGCTAATCTAACCCATTCAGGCCTTCCACAGAAATATGACATAGAGGCCTGAGGCTCCCCTGTGAATCCCCAGGTCAGAGTCACCACATCCAGCCCAGGTGCTGCAGGTACAGGCTCAGAGTCACCACATCCAGCCCAGGTGCTGCAGGCACAGGCTCAGAGTCACCACATCCAGCCCAGGTGCTGCAGGCACAGGCTCAGAGTCACCACATCCAGCCCAGGTGCTGCAGGCACAGGCTCAGAGTCACCACATCCAGCCCAGGTGCTGCAGGTACAGGCTCAGAGTCACCACATCCAGCCCAGGTGCTGCAGGTACAGGCTCAGAGTCACCACATCCAGCCCAGGTGCTGCAGGTACAGGCTCAGAGACACCACATCCAGCCCAGGTGCTGCAGGTACAGGCTCAGAGTCACCACATCCAGCCCAGGTGCTGCAGGTACAGGCTCAGAGTCACCACATCCAGCCCAGGTGCTGCAGGTACAGGCTCAGAGTCACCACATCCAGCCCAGGTGCTGCAGGTACAGGCTCAGAGTCACCACATCCAGCCCAGGTGCTGCAGGTACAGGCTCAGAGTCACCACATCCAGCCCAGGTGCTGCAGGTACAGGCTCAGGTGACATCAGCGGTAGCTGGACCTGGCCATCATTTAAACTGCTCTTCACAACCCCAACAAACACAAACCAACACACAAAAGATAACATCACACACAGGGATCCAGGAATGAAGGTACATGCAAAACAACAAATACAATAAACAAAGGAATATGACAATTATGATTATGATTATGATTGTTATTATTGTTATTATTGTTATTATTATTGTGCCCCAAGTCCATTTCTCCACAATATGGGCCCTAAGCAGGGAAACACTGACCCTCCAACCCATACTAATTCTGACTCTCACACACACACACACACACACACACACACACACACACACACACACACACACACACACACACATACACACACACACACACACACACATAGACATACACACACTCACACACACACACACACACACACACACTAGACACACACACACATACATACACACACACACACACACACACACACACAGACACTCCCAGCGTGTTAGCAGTAATTGTACTCAGACAAAGGGAAGGGGCATTAGCCTGCCCTGCACAGAGCTCAGTGCTGCAGCAGAGCAGGGCCGAGCCAGGCTCCTGCCTGTCACACAATGCCGTCGCTTCTTCTGCCTCTCTCTCTTTTCTTCCTCTCCTTTTCCCCGTCTCATTCACAGGGGCTGCGACAGCCCCGCCCACTCACCCCCCCTCCTCCCCCTCCGCCTACAGCGGGAGCCCCGCTCCGGCTCGATTGACGTCATCGCTGACGCACGCAGACCGGAGCGGGCCGGGGATCAAAGGCAGCTACGCGTGGGCCTGGGAGGAAGTGTTTTGGAGTGGTGGAGAACGAGGGGGGCCAGAGGAACGAGGGGCGGGGGGGCTCGTGGGGTACAGAGCAGGGGGCAGAGGGGCAGGAGAGAGGGGGGAAGGGGAGAACTCCCGTGTTTAAAAAATGAGCAGAGACTTGTTGTATTTTTTACATGTATTGACAGCGTAAGACTGAGACACAGTCAGTCAGAGTGAGGCATGGGCCCATGACCCAAAGGGCCAATAACAGGCTCCCATACCACTGCCAGGGAGCATGAGGCACGAGCCAAGGCTTCACAACATGCTGCACTGTACCATGAATTATGCATCCTCATCTTTCATCTAAAACGAGAATAGGTTCGCTTACATCTGTGATAGTCGCGCTGTGTGAAGAGGTGTTGACACACCATTATATAATGTCATGAGTGCGTCATTTTCGAACTTATTTGTCGATTGGGATTTTGCCGAAAGGTCTGAGCGCTTAGCTCCTGTGGCGTGACACAAATTATCACAATGAGAAAATGTATAAGCGTATAGTCAGCATTATTGCGTGCAAACTGGTTTTGTTTTTGTGAAAGATTGTATGAAAATAATAATAGGTGTGTTAAATAAATCAGGCTGTGCGGGGGCGGGGGGGTCTGGGGGCTGTAGAGAGAAGCTGGTGGAATGGGGCCCTCTGCAGAGTTAATATTTATTTCGAAATATATATTATTATCAAGACCACAAAAGACATTATAACTCCTCACAGCACATGGACAAACAGTATGAAGGACTTTCATCCATTATATATTTCAAATGTATATTCATATATTCATAAAATACTGCAGTATATTCCATTTTAAAAATTGGGGGGGGGGGCGGTGTCTGAATGAGCTGATAGACACATTGACCTGATAGGACACACTGAGCTGATAGACACACTGACCTGATTGGACACACTGAGCTGATAGACACACTGACCTGATTGGACACACTGACCTGATTGGACACACTGAGCTGATAGACACACTGAGCTGATAGACACACTGACCTGATTGGACACATTGAGCTGATAGACACACTGAGCTGATAGACACACTGACCTGATTGGACACATTGAGCTGATAGACACACTGAGCTGATAGACACACTGACCTGATTGGACACACTGAGCTGATAGACACACTGACCTGATTGGACACACTGAGCTGATAGACACACTGACCTGATTGGACACACTGAGCTGATAGACAGACTGACCTGATTGGACACACTTGAGCTGATAGACACACTGACCTGATTGGACACACAGTGTTCAGTCACAAAAGGTTTGATTTCAAAGGTATTTCACCACGAGCACATAAATTATTCATCCGCAGAGTTTACTCCAAAATCCAAAAAGCAACTTTTGAAAGACGAAAATAAAAGAGTTATAATTTGCTTTGATGGCAGTCAGTAATTAGGCCAACCTTGACACGACACACGTCAAACTCCAGAAATGCAACACTGGCGCTGTGAGGTTCTGTTATTCCTTGGCGAGAAAAAGAGGTCTGTTCAAAATGGTAATTTTATCTAAAAAAAATAAAAATAAAAATAAAATAGACATGCCTGGGGCTTCAGAAAAACATTGTTTGAAATCCTCTGTTGTCAAACGACTGTCAAGAAATACAATAACAGAGCAGCGAGTGAAGTTATGTCTGCAAATTTGAGACCAACTGGCTTTTGCAAATATACAATAAATGAAGAGTTCAGACTGTCATATGTTATTTCTTACACATGTTAAGAGTGAGTTTGTTGATAGTCAGGGAAGGGTAGGAGTGTGACACGGTATCACCCCCAAAATAGTGGAAACTACCATCATCATACTTCTTGTGGACCAGTTGATTCATGCGATGGCTAAGACCAAACCGTCAAATGATGGCCCCATCATTGGCAGTATAGCTGCTTTATAGATGTTTAAATGGAGGTGCTAAATTTGGCACCCACATGTGGTCACGTCTCAGCTCTCTTCAAGCCCATTTCAACAGCGGTGGGAAACGCATATCCTGTGTTTACTTTCGCATCCGGGACATTGTGGGTATTTTAAAAAAGGATTAGAACCTGCGGGTCGTGCGCGCGGTGGCTCCATTCATAAAGCGCATAATAAGTGTTTGTGCCTCGGCTCGAGCGCTATTTCCAGCGCGTTCCGCGCATAAAAGATGAGTCAGCCGCTAATGGCAAAACAACACAGTCGTGTCAGCGAGCAGTTAGCCTGACTCTGCGTTTACTGTCAGCCTCAAAACAACGTTACAGAATGATGCTCTGAACAGCCGTTAGCGTGATTAATCGGTTTTAGCTCGGAGAAAAGTGCGAACGCGATAATGTTCGGATTTATTCCAAGCATGAAAGAAACCTTAAAATATATTATGTTTGATTTAACATTACAGGTTAGTAACCTGAAAACCACAAAACCAGTGGTTTTAAAACGGCTGTCCTTATGCATTTTTGTGAAAGAATTTTAAATACAACTGCAAGGTTACAATGATATGTAAAAGTACATTTCAAACAGTACCTACATTATAATACAATATCATTTTGGAAAACCTACAACTTGGGAAGTCATTGGTTTATGGCCAACACAACGTAAAGCATGCTGGAAAAAAAAATCAAAAAGTGGGGAAATGATCGGTTTTAAACAAAAGTCCGATTTCATTATTTACTTGGACCATAAATTATCTGGAAAGACAAGCTCGACTTAAAGAAAAGACCCGGTTGTCTTTTTGTAGATGCTTTAATAAAAAAAAAAATTCTATTGACTAACAGTGAGGTGCAAGGCATTGTAACTCCCCCTAGCGGCGAAAAAAAATAATTTTAAAGTTCCTCTTTTGTGAAACTCGTTTTTAGGCGTAACACTAGTTATAAATGGCAAAACATAACATTGGCATATACATCATTAGTGTTACTTCGGCAAAGAAATTGCTTTATCCATTCTATATGTGGCTTATGATAGAGCATCATAGTGTATTACCCAAAAGGTGAAAACCTAAAGGTGAATTTCCTTGTATGATGCACTTGCATTCTAAACTGACTGTGTGAGTGCAGGTTTTACTAAATTGTTCCGATTTGCCATGTGGTTGTCAGCAGTTCATTGCAGCCTCCTGTAGCGATTTAAGGAGTCTTACATTCTTTCGTTTTTAACTGGGAAAAGTGGGTAAATGTAACTTTCCGATATACAGCACTAGATGGCAGCAAAATAAAAGTTTTCATGGCAACAAACTCGCTTCTGACTGCTCAACATGAAGAATGAATGATAAACGTACAAAAAAAACTTTAATCAGAATATGCCTTTATGTACAGATTTTCATTTTCCTGCAATTAATTTATGACATGTATTGTAGATAAACATCTTCCCCATTAGCATAGCATGTGTGTGTGTGTGTGTGTGTGTGTGTGCGTGAGCGTGCATGTGTGTGTGCGTATGTGTGTGTGTGTGTGTGTGTGTGTGTGTGTGTGTGTGTGTGCGTATATGTGCGTGTGTGTGCGTATGTGTGTGTGTGTATGTGTGTGTGTGTGTGCGTATGTGTGTGTGTGTGTGTGTGTGTGTGTGTGTGCGTGCGTATATGCGTGTGTGTGCGTATGTGTGTGTGTGTGTGTGTGCGTGTGTGTGCGTGTGTGTGTGTGTGTGTGTGTGTGTGTGTGTGTGTGTGTGTGTGCGTATGTGTGCGTATGTGTGTGTGCGTGTGTGTGTGTTAAGTGCTTTAATGTGGCACCTTGCATAATGTGATCTCCACTCCCTAGTGTTCTCTGTCACTGTGACATGACCAAACTGCCCTGGCAGCTTCAATCTGTGTGTTATAAAATATTCACAGTGAATCCACAACAAATCTTTACCATAAATATTACACTCACAGAATACAGTCAAACTGAAAGTGAGTACCGCTGTGAATATTTAAAAAATATGTATATTTTGCATACAAATACATCATTCAGCTCAGGGAAGTTGCTGGGCTTTTAGCACTACTGGGCCCCCAGTGCCCACATCCTCACACATGCCATTTTTGATACGTTTTTAAAAATGAGTTATTTTTCATGATCATTTACTGGGGCACTACAAATCTGGTGACACACCTGTTTCAGCTGCATGTTTCTGTAACAGATTGTTGGAATTTTAACTTTGCAGCTGAAGTACACCAAAGAAAACATTGTTATAAATAATGTAATGTGCATTGCATGGCTAAACCTTTGATGAAGTTTGCTACAATATGTGATTTCCGATGGAAAAATCTAAATTATATGAAATGAGAACAGTTCAGGCTTTTTGTATGCCCATGATCGTTGTTGACCAATGAGAGATTTAATGATACTACCTTACAATGCGGTTGTCATGACACCGAAATCATGCCCTACAATACCAGCCAAATATAAGCCCAAGTAGTAACACAATGCCATGACAAATTAAAACATATTCAGAAAATATTTATTTGGTTAAAATATGATGCCAGGAACAGGCTAATGGTCCATTCTTTAGCGAGTTCATTTGTTCATTTTGTTGTTGTTTTTCATCAACTTCATCAACGTTGGGACACCTTGTGTTGCATATTAATTCCACCACAGCAAGCCACTGCACACGCAGATAGCAAATCATGGTACTGCTGTTTCTCAGAATTTTGGAATCACTAGTTTCAGAAGGATATGACATCACAGTATTGTCATGGAGACAGTTTGTCCAACAACCCTTATATAAGTAATATGTATAAAAAAAATCACTTGTAAATTGTCATTTACGTGATATTATTTAAAATAAAATACTGAGTGAATGTCTGGCCCAGTTCTACTACATATGCGCATAAGTGCATGCAACCCATTCAGTCATAGGATATTTGCTAATTTATTAACTGTGCACAAGATATTAACAATGTGCTTTTGTCATCATAATGAAATTAATGCTTAAAATTCAGTTTATATCCTAACTGTAAAAAGTGGTCATTATTCCAACTGTGTTCCTCCAGCACGGACCAGAAGGCACTTCTGTGTTTGTACTTGGGTAAACAAACAACAACAACCACCAGCAGAAAATGATAAGTAAAAAAAAAACACACAAACAAACACAAAACAAATAAATGAATAAACAAGTACACTCACAAGTGAG
>CM040762.1:3467552-3637552 GCA_022829145.1 Albula goreensis
CCAAACCGTCCTCTGATGCCAGCTAAATAAAAACCCGCCGCTGCGGACCTCACCTTGCGTTACAGACCTTGGAGGAGCCATTAGCATGCTCAGTATCTCACAATGGTCTGACAGCAAACCCCTGAAGTAAAATCTGAACAACTCAAAATCAAATCTATTTGTTTAGTGAATTTAACAGGCATTTGCCACAACACGCTTTGCTGGAGAGCCTGGCCTTTACCTCCACAAAAGCAGACTTGAGGCGAAAACGATGGCAAGGAAAAAACTCCTAATGTGAAACAGACATTAGGAGGAACCAGGCTTACATGGGGGGAAGCTCATCCTTCTCTGGCCAGCTGAGAATCAAGCAAACAGTTTATCCCCACAGGCGAGTCTTTATCTTAGACAGGGGTTTTACATCTTATCTGAAAAGGGCTGGTATTGACGCAGGCTTTAAAATGCCTGATTCAACTCATGAACGTCTAAAGTCAAGGACCAGTTGGCTAGCTGAATCCAGGTGCTTGAGAGCAGTGCCAAATCCTGAGCCCATGTTGGCCCTTCATGAATAAGCCTGGCCCTGACGGGTCACTATTTGGCAGCTCATGTGCTCTATGATAAAAAGCAGAGCAGCTCTCTTTTATCGTTACTCGGCTTCACCCGGGCGTTGGTGTGACGCTGGGATGGATTTATACGGCACTGTCTCTCTGCTAATGCAATATATTTTAGGCCAGGTTTCTGGCTTAACACAAGTGTCCCACTACGTGCTGTTCTTGTTCCTGATATTGCTGCATTTTAATACATCATGAGTGCCCTTGTACATCCCTGCGGCAAAGCAGCATGATGACTGCTGAAGATGCTACCACCTCTACTACTACTGCAAATACCACTGCTGCTGCTGCTGTCACCGCAGCCACAACGGCTTCTGCTGCAATTGCTACCACCATGACTACTGCTACAACAATGACAAACACTACAGGGACTATTAAAGCTACATCTCCATCAGTAACTACTGCGGCAGCTACGACTAATACAATACGCACTTACCCTGGTTAACACTATACGGCTGCTACTGCAATTGTACAGTACAGCAACTTGTTACTGTTACTCCTACGAATATGTAAACGGGTATGGATGTTTTTTCTGCTTCTTCCTCTTCTTATTCATAACATTTATAACAATATATGAATGATAATAACAATGTTATATTAATGTAATAAATTGATTGAACTGTGTGCATTGCATTCAGTATACAACTGCATGACTTCTTTAATCAGTCGCACACAACAACCCACATTACTGCAATCACCAGGAATATCTGCCATTATCAGTAACATTTAAAAAACCACGCACACTTCCATTTCTGAGGGTACTTTATAGCTGATGTGAACACAAGGTCCTTCCATAGCTGGTTTGACAGTGCATAGAGTTACTCAGGAAAGACTAGCTGAAAAGCCTTTTCAAAATCCTCAAAAGAAAAAAAAAGCACTTCCAACTCTAATTAAAACACGGTTAGCCCGCATATTTAAATGTTACCACCTCCACTCTGCCACCTTGTCAATGGTTGGCTGCAGTTACGAGATTTAATTTTTTATTTACTCTGTAAAGGCAAGCCTCAAAGCAAGCCTGACAGTTTCTCTTCCAAGGGCAAAGGGAAAAAACAACTCCAGCACAACATGTATAATAAACCACAAGGACAAAAAATATACTGTATAAATCAGACCCACTGGATACTGAGAAACATGCACGGCAGCGGTGAAAACAAATTAGCAACCGTGCGATATATTCCAATTTACCGCTTTGAGAAAAGACATACAGTACCACTTAATTCAAATTTAGAACGTGGCAACACTACTGAAATTTTACACGTACATGTACGTGATCAAGAGAGGACTCTTCGAAACAGCAGAGAGAGAGAGAGAGATTCGCTCCCGGGCTATTTTTATCCCCATGGCGCGCAACCTTCGCTGCTCTCAGGTAAAGCGACAGGCGGCTGTCAGGGAGATGGAGGGGCCGGGAGTATTCGTTTAAAGTTGTGACATGGCGCCCCGTGTAGCAAAGATTAGGGAGCGGAGGCGGAACGGCGACGGGAATGTGACGGCTTATCGTCAAACTCGGGGCTCCCCTGCCGTGAATCGTAAGCAGTGGGTCGGAAAACTACAGCAACGGGAGATCCCATCTCGATGTGTCTGTTCTGGTTAGATGGCTTCTATATAAACCTGTCACCACCATCTGTCTCAGCTCCGAATTAATTCGGCTGCTGACCTAAGTGGCGCTACACAACACTGCACCAGGAGGCGCAAACTTGGAGAGGATGATTTAAATGGCGGCCTGTAAAATGTGGGAATTTTTCAATCATGTGACAGACTGAGGGCTACATCCTGCTGTTCACTCAGCACCTACATCGCAGGACTTGATTCCAGGCTGTCTGGGCATGTTATCATACCAAGAGTTCCAAGAGTTTACATTCCTGTGTAAAACTTGCTTTAGCACGACTGCCACTGAATTAAGTGTGCTTTAGCTTTAGCAGTTATGTTTTAGCATGATTTCCACTGAATTAAGAGTGCTTTAGCTTTATCAGTTACGCTTTAGCATGACTGCCACTGAATTAAGTGTGCTTTAGCTTTAGCAGTTATGCTTTAGCATGATTTCCACTGAATTAAGAGTGCTTTAGCTTTAGCAGTTACCCTTTAGCATGACTGCCACTGAATTAAGTGTGCTTTAGCTTTAGCAGTTATGCTTTAGCATGGCTGCCACTGCACTAAGCCTGCTGTCATATTAGCTCTTGTGTTTTAGCATGGCTGCCATGGCAGTAAGTGTACATTCATTAAGTGTACAGTAAGTGCAATCTACTGGGCCCTCGGCTGGACAGGGGCCCCAAAAATGTTCATCAATGTGATGAACAGGCTGGGGGTGGAGGAGCAGTGTCTGTCTCTGCCTGTACCCCAGAATTCCAGGCTGCGCCCCAGGGGGAGAGATTGATGACATGCAGAGAAATGCCCCAAATTTGGGAAAGAAATAGCTCTGCACTCACAGCCAAATAGAATAATGATTCACCACCATTACCGATTTTGTCACAGATAACACATTTGCTCAACTTAACCTCGACTGCTGATGGGAATTAAACCCTAACATAAGGGAGATTCAAAGGGAGAGGATGGTGATGGAGGAGAAGGAAACCAGACCAGAGCCAGAGGGGTTGCAGGTTTGAATCCCAGGGTCATTTGTGGCAATGTTGGTGGTGGTGGTTGGGGTCAGCATGATAACATTGAGCTCAGATGAAGTCCCAAAGTCTCATCTCCCAAACAGACGGCACTTGCCATACACTCACATACAGTCACATGCTCATTCTTTATGAATGAATAATGTAGAGGTGCTGATTCTACTCAACACTTCCCCTCCCCCTCCCCTCCTCCTCCTCCTCCACCTCCACCTCCTCCCCAATTCAAATTCTCTGGGCGAACACATAGCTGATGTGACTCTAGAAAATATAACGGTTCCTTCTGCATCGGGTGACTTGCGGAATAAATCTCCCCCACCCATTTAAAGTAGTCAGTGATGCAGTTCCGAGAAAAACTTCTATGCATCCCCCCATCCCCCCCCATACCACACTTTACCAGCAAGGGCAGTGCATGATGGAAAACCTGCGTGCATCTAAAAAAAAGGCACGCGCATCTCGTACATCATGGAAATAAGCGACACTGTAGGCTAAATCTATAGCAGCAGATGAAATGTAGATGGGGGGGTAAAGTATTTTAAATCTCCAGCACCCGCCCCGGGGCTCCCGCAGACAGGCCTGTGATTGAAAACATGGCGGCGGCCGAGGGCCCAAGCCAGGCCTGCTGACGGACCTACCCTGCGCCCGCTTATGATTGAGTTACATATAAAAATAAAAATAACATATGGGCCATGCTGGCAGCATCATTAAAATAATCCCTATTGCCATTTTTATCGTTTTTGAATTTGATGCTTCATGAATCAAAAGCTCACATCACTGGCTGTGTACTGTCAATGTCTTTCAAGCTCTGTGACTGATAAAGTTTATTTAAAAAAACACCATTTGACTAAAACATGTCTGATGTAATGTAGTGTAATAATAACTTAGTTTTTCTTCTTTTTCTTTAATGGTGTTGATGTTTTGATACAACATAACAAAATTATCAAAAAAAATTGTAGTGACGGCTTGTAGCTTGGCACTCCAAAGTTATGGTGCATGAGTGTAGAAGACTTTTCTAGCTGGTGCTTAATTTTAAAAGCTGAATTTGTATGATATCTGTGTCAGGTCAAGAAGGTTTGGGGTGGGGGGGACAGTCTCTGAAAAACCACAGTCATAAAGTCACAAAGCCTTGATGTTTTGGGTTTTCTGATTCATGGCATTGTACAGACTGAACATCACAGGTCATTTCTGCGTGCATTAGAATAAGGAGAGTGAGGATGGTGGGGGGTGATGCTTGTGGGGCTCTTTGCAGAAATTATGTGAAAACAATTCAATCACAGCTGAAGATGTTCCCATTTTCAGACCCCATTTTGCGGAGCATCAGCGCGTCGCTGTAATAAGAGCGCGTCTCGTTAAGGCTGGGAAGTCTGAAGCAATTGCTGCACCGCGGCCCGATGACTAACGCGGGGACAGGCTTCTCTGAACACCGGCAGAGAGCAGGTGGATCACTGACGATGCGATGCCTTCTCTCCACAATTACAGGCCCTGCGAGCGTCACCCGTGCGGGGGAATTTCAGACGTGATTGTAGCTGTCTCATCGCTTTACCTGCCTCAGCAGCTTTGGAAATGACGGGGGAAATGACACTGGTGGGTGCTGAGGGGAACTGAGCCTAATAAACGATCATGGAAAACATATTTGGATGTACAAAAAAAGGACAAAAAAAACACTGGGAGGAAAACATTAATCATAATCTGATGGAAAAACACGCGGCGGTTGTTTTCAAAACAAATTTCGCTTTTATGCCCCAGTGCGGATATTATGTGTGATCTGCATATCTGCACTCAGTACAGAGCAGAGAGGAAGCACTAGGGAGCCAAGCATGCTGGGATACCTCCTGTAGAAACATAACAGTAAATGATTACAATAATTATTATTATGATTATTATTATGGTTATATGCTCAAAGCACCCATGTAAAAAAAGGGGGAAGAGTCATAGTATTTTTTCAGTAGAAGGAAAAAGCATAACAAGAGAAAGCATGTAGATCACACTCTCTCTACACAATGCATGTATATATAGAGAGAGAGCGACAGAGAGTTGAGAAACGGATATAATTTTCATATATAGCTTACATAATACAGTAATTACTGATGTCTTCAGTTTATTGCCAGTTCAGTTTATTATTTAAAGCGTAGCACTGAGACATTCCCTTGGGTGCAGTTTGATCACTCAATCTGCCAGCTCAAACAGCTCGTCCATTACGGCTTCATGTGAAATAAAAAGTGGAAATTAAACCCGAGCATGGCCGCCTCTTCATCTCCCTGTCCTCTCGGCTCGGACAAAGAGCTTCTCTGAAACCTAAGTGCAGAAACTTTTCATATTTCATTTACAAACGCAGTCTACCCGTAGGAGCTGAGGATAAACCGTAACACCCCTTTGAAACCAATCTGCATGGAAAGCAGCGACGCACCGTTGATAACACATTTTTCAAACTGCATTTTCATAATTAACGATTGTTTCAGAAATAAGCTCTGCCTGCCGATAGCCATAACAACCATGTGCAACAAAAATGAGATGTTTATCAGGCTGTGGTGCACTCAAACTTAGTAATGAACAAAGACCCAAAGTGTGCAAAGAGTGCTAGCCGGGCACTGGATCACACTTGTCTTATTAAAGATTTTAAACAATAAAAATGCAATTTAATACTGAGTCAGTTTCATAAGTGGGCTCACGGCAACATAATCACGTTTCATCAACAAAAAGAGCGTTACACTGTGATACAAAGTGCAATTAGTTTTGCATTTTGTAAAACCTGCCTAGACACTTTCAGCTTCAGTTTGAATGTTGGGGTAGTTTCATACAGTTCAATACAGCACAATTTCATCATATTCATTAGCTACCTTGTTAGGATTTATATAATAATAATAATATATAATGTGACATTTATGCATGTATAAATCCCCAGGATGGAATTATTTTTGTTGCCTTTGGTTCTTGTGGATATTATCAGTATTTTTATTGCTGACTTTATTGGCCACAAAGCCTTGAAACATTGCTGGTATGCAAGTGATGGTTGAAAATTTATATTCATTTATTCAGACTGAAAAATGGCAAAACTGGAGATGGAGGTTTTTTAATAATGCTGATGATGTGTGTAATTGTGTTAGGTGGGGCTGGATCGGGCAAGGTGCTAGAGCTTAAAGTGTGTTAGGTGGGGCTGGATCTGGCAAGGTGCTGGAGCTTAATTGTGTTAGGTGGGACTGGATCTGGCAAGGTGCTGGAGCTTAAAGTGTGTTAGGTGGGGCTGGATCTGGCAAGGTGCTGGACCTTAATTGTGTTAGGTGGGGCTGGATCTGGCAAGGTGCTGGAGCTTAAAGTGTGTTAGGTGGGGCTGGATCGGGCAAGGTGCTGGAGCTAAATGCAGAGTGGGGCTGGATCTGGCAAGGTGCTGGAGCTTAATGTGTGTTAGGTGGGGCTGGATCTGGCAAGGTGCTGGAGTTTCATTGTGTTAGGTGGGGCTGGATCTGGCAAGGTGCTGGAGCTTAAAGTGTGTTAGGTGGGGCTGGATCTGGCAAGGTGCTGGAGCTAAATGCAGAGCGGGGCCTTTGAGGGGAGGGATGATAGATGACTTTGTGCTTTTGGGGGACTTTTGGTTTGTGTTAGCGCAGGTTATCACAGTGATGGGAGAGGCAGACGGTGCGTTTGCAGGAGCGGAGAGACTACAAAAACCCCTCCTTTAGCTTATTAAACCTGGATGCGCGTTGCTGTGTCATCATTTTAGTTTCTGAACTTTGAAAGCAGAGGAATTCTCTCTTTTTTCTTTTTTGTGCAAGGTGGAACCGAGACTCGGGGGAAGACCAGGGAGCCATGTCACCCCAGAACAGCGTAAAGTAAGCCTACTTTTTTAACAGCATCATTAAAAAACATCTTGTTTTCAGAGTTTGAGTTTTACGCATGACGAGTGCCAGCATCAACTGTTGTGTTCTGTCAGTATTTCATTGCTCTCCGACTAATAAAGTTGCCTTTTTTTGGTAATGTTCATACCCTTTACTTTGCTGCAGAACTATTTTTCCTGTTGAAGTACGCATTACTATGTTCCTCCGCACAGACCCTGTGGAGGGATACTTTACAGTTGGACTTAAACAAAGGTCCTTTCAAAACCACTGCTTGACTTCAGAACCATGGAATAAAATCTATACACAATCATAATAATTTTCTTTGTTTAATTTGAATTATTTTAGCTAATTTTGGAAGGAATTCCAGTCTTACACAGTACTTCTGAACCATAGTGCTTGCAGTGAGTTTCATGATCTAAGGCAGGGTCCTGAAGAACTGCAGGGCATACTGGTTTCTGTTTACTTTCCTGCTCTTATTTAATTCATTAGAGGAGCCGAGTCACCTCACCTTGCTTCTGGGGTGAGAATTTGTTGTTTTTTTAGGCGAATCAAAAGCCTGCATCTTTCCAGGAATAGAGTGTACATTGTATGCCCTCACACCAGTGAAAGACTGAGGTTTCAGGAAGCCAAAAAGGGGCCCGATCAGGCCGAACCAATCATTATGATATCATTGTGATCTGCTGTAATGGGAATGATCGTGAACCCCACAAAAAAACAATACATATAGAAAAAATACATGTATAAAAAATAGTAAAAATTTCAAAAACAACAAATGAAAGCACCTCCAGTCCCTGAATATGGTTACATTCTGCTCTTCCTTAGAGTTTTGGGTCCTATTAAAAACCGCTGCAGGTGTAGGGAAGGAGGGGGGCAGGTGAGTACAAATCTCTATGAAATTCTAAGTCTGTCCAAACCTGGCAGCAACTAAACAACACAGAGGATGTAATTCCAGAAGCCGAAACTCGTCTTGCAGTCTTACTGGGTTATGAGTTTGATTTATTAGGAGGAGAAAAAAAAAAAACAAAACCGACAACTGGAACGAGATTAGTACATCAAGGGAAGCAACTTTGTGCTGTCAACGATTTGGCTTCACAGATTGGTTCGCTGCTCGGTTTTAAAGTATGCTGTGAAGTGGGGGGTGTATGGGGGGGTAAGATACAGCCCCATCATGAACTCAAAATGTTGCATTGATTTCAGCCAATCGTAATGCCTTGCTGTGCAAAGTAGTCTTTTGATTGACAGCTCAGTAGGTGACAACAGATGAAAGTTCCGCCTATAATGAGGTTCACAAAGCCATACTCTCCCCTCAGTAGTTAACACTAACCTGTACTAAAGGCTCTGGTTGGGATTGAAAAGGCTTTCTATATCTGGGTGTCATACAGAGTTCACGTCTCACTATAATGACCAATGATAAAATATAGATCAATGTAAGAGATTTAGCTAGTCAGGCCTGGGGCAAGACGACCCTTACGCTGTTGCTCAGCTCAAGAAAATGGCCCAATGAACCTACTATAGGAATCTGAGGTGAAGCTGACTGTCACACACATGCACAAACGATTACACACACACACGCACACTAACACACACACACATTCACACTACACATCTGTAAGAATGAATACAATAATCTAATCTTTCCTTTAGCATCACACCAGGCTTATATTACTAAGCATGTGTATCCTTACACCTCCCCCTCGACAGATGCAGTCAGCAGTAATTTATTTTACCATTGGCAGAATCAAGAGGGGTTCACCACCAAAAAAGTAAGCTAAACATAAGAAAAAGGGTCCTGGCCCACGGTAGTTATTAAAGAGCTTAAGGCTCTTTTCTATTACAGTCATTAACCCTGGAGTCCTCTGCAAATTCACAGAAAAATCTGTTTCTGGCCAGCTAATCGAGCCCTTAATCTGGCTACTCAGGCTTGTAAACATGAGTTCAGTTGGGAATTAGCAGTGGTAAGGTTAGATGCTCAGCTCCTGGTGATTGGGTACAACACTACCCCAACTTAAAGGTCATCTAGAGACTCGCGTCTTTTTGTTAATTGAAAGAGAGCCACAAAGCCAGGTTGCTTTCAGCTGTTTTGAGAAAACCGTGGAAAAGTCATGGAAATTCTAAATTAGGAAATGTGTTAGTGACTAAAGAAACCGCTACGCTCTTCTTTCCGTTCCCCCTTTTGTGTTTCAGAGTGAATTCAGTTTTTTGTTTTCTCCATTGAATCCCTGAATTCTTCAATACCCTTAAGTGTCTTTTAGCCACCTGTACACTGCCACTATAGTGGTTACTGAGTTTTTGCTACTTCTCTTTTGTTAATTGTGACTTGGTCATACTGATTCGGCAGAGACTTACAAGAGACACTCCCTTCCCACTGGCATACATGCAGTGAAAGCTGTTTCTATAACAACCAAACAGCTGAGATGAGTCGGGGAAAAAGATTCAAGAAAGCAATTTTTGGAACATCCTTAATCCTATTACAGACTATTTTAACTACTCGCACAAAATTAGATGTCAGAGATAAGGAACTTCAGTGAGCGTGAAGAAGGATGGGGGCGGTTCAGGATCTTCACTGAATATCTCACATTTTCTCCCAGCTTTATCATGTGGGGGTTGATTCTGTAGCCCGATGACTTAAAGAGGGCAACAGCAACAAAAACCTTAATTTAGCAGCATTCAAATGTATGCTGAAGTAAAATAATCCTTTTAGTCCTCAAATTCAGCACTTTGTATACAAAACATGTTTGACTACATAAAGTTCACCTGTACCACACTCTTACTTTGGCAGTGATTCAATGCGCCCCATGTAAATCAAAATAAGAAAATGTAGGCAGGATATCCAAGTAATTGGATATTCCACATCACACACTCTGTTAATTGAATGCTGGCTCTCTCTGCTCGTCTTAAAACGGGAGCTATTCCTGCAGAAATTTCCATCTCCCATTAAAGTTTATACTCCTGTCACATTTCAGTCCAGTCTACCAATAACCACCTCTGTTTTTACAGCCGAGCAGAATCTTCTGCATTTCCATTAGGATATATGACCTGGCCACTTTCGATTCCGCCGGTGACCTTGGGGACGAGAGGTGCATTAAAACGGAGCTCCATTACACCTGCTCCAGACGTCATTAGCCTGAGTGAAAATGCTGGCTGGCTTGAAACATGGGCCAGTTCAACACAAACCGCATACATAGGTTATTTCACATTTATTCACAGGTGAGAAAATGGTTTCATTTTCCTTAATGCTCCATGTGGGAGTGCACTGTCACCAGGAGACGAACATAATGCAGTCCTAAGCGAGCAGTACATACATACGGCGATTTACAAGTTGAATAACACTGACAAAAATGCATGGAAGAAAAATGGTAATGTGCATTCACAAAGAGATATCTCTTACATTTAATAGTTATTTTAACATTTTAAAAAAACTAAATAACACGTTAGACTCTGGATTATTCACAGTTTTAACTTGAAAATTCATATTCTGTATGAATTTTCGGCGTGACATCTTGTTTTATTTTATTTTACACTGTTTGCCTTCGTCACAATAAAAGATGTAAATTCTGTTCCGGAAAATGGCATTGTGTGCGTATGAGCTGACAGCCAGAGGTCTTTTTTAAGTAGCGCCGCTGGTGTTTTATGGAGTGGCGGGTGGAACACCGCGTTCGCACATCCTTTCATTCAGCCGCTCTCGTGCCTGACTACTTCAGGCGCGTGAGTAATGTTCATCGCTCTCTCGCTGTGACCCGCGAGCAGATGGTGCTTCGGCGGCCAAGAGAGGCAGAAGACGGAGCCGCCGCCGACCGACCGACCGAGGGAGGGGCGGGGGTTCGTCTGGCAGACGCCGCTGGCTGCTCCGAGGCTCGTACTGTAGTCAGACAGACCAGGGCGCTCGGCTGAACCAGGTGTGCTGAAGAAGGTGTTCTGAGCACCCTGATCTCGACACAGCAGGCTATATTTGACAACAAATACCTCCGTGCAAAACTCCTCATCCACATCTGGTATTTCAGCACTGATAAAATATTTTAACAGTCAATTTATTACCACTGACAAACTTCATTAAGTACAGTCCTGTGCAGAAGGATTGTTTTTTTCTTCAAATGAGACAACTTAATTATTCACATATTCAATCGAATGCCCATCACTCACACTTGTCTCTGTGGGCTGGTGAAGGTTTTCTGCCTGACAGGTCCACTGTCTTAGAGAGACCTCAGATTAATCCCAGTGTTCCAGAATTTCCTTCACTCAAGGTGAAAACAGAAGTCAATAGATCCAGTGGTTCTCAGTCCTGGCCCATACAGCACAAAGACCAACCCTAAGGTGATCATCCACAGTGTGGAACCTTGTCTGGACTGGCCTCCACCTTTTTGGATTCTGGTCGGGGGTCCTCCAGAATGCACGTATAAGAGTAGTGGTGTCATAATGGGTCATTACACCACTACTCATATATTACCCTGTGTGTGTTCCGGAGGCCCCTATTGGCTAATTTATGACAACGTTGCAACAAAACGTAGTAAAACTGTAATTTGTGGGACTTCTACCAGGTAAGATGGAATATGCGGGTACTCATGTTAAGATATTCAAAGAAGCACTGAAAGAGTGTTCAGGCACTGGAAATAATACCATAGAAACATGAAAGAAAGGAACTGGATGGCAGACTCACTTCACTGGACTTTTCACAGATGAGCTACCCTGATGAGTGGAAATGGGCATACTCTGAAACATGTTTGCATTGAAGGGAATCAGCCAATCAGAACCTGTCTTTCATGCCATTCAGTTGCAACAATGGTCTGTATGTCACCATCTTAACTATGCTGAAGGACCGCATTGCAGTGAAAAAAAGCAAACCCTCCACAATTAAGTCAGATCTAAGAAGTGGTGGGTCTCTCAAACCACTAGGTGGCCCTAATCAGATTTTTATGCGACCGATGCCATGGGACAGCAGTGTTGATTCTGGTATATGTGTACTTTATGTTTTCAATACACATTCTTTGAAGCACACACCTGTCCATATTCAATGTGTCTGAAGACTACCCATTGGTTACATAGTGTACCACAGAGGGAATAAACCTATGTAATAAGTCATCTTAAGTCTGACTCCCTACATACAGCGCTATGTAGTGAATATGAGTATCAGATGTAGCCATTGTGTTTTGCTCTGTTTTGCTCGCATAAGCCAAACCTACCTTAGCCTGCATCTTTGCTGGGGTTGCTTTGACCCAAACTGAATCCGCAGTTGATTCATTGCATGCCAACAGGTGGCTGCATCTCAGAGTACGAACTTTAATTGACTAGACCACGCCCGCTCTCCACTTCCTGTCAGCAAACCAGTGCGTGAATACAATCGTGAGGCTTTCGCTTTCGTTCTCCGTAAAAGTACAAGGAGTGATCAAAGAGTCATCAAATTAAGTGCACCTTTTACGACAAACTGAGGGAAATTACTGATTACCGCCTCGCCGGGTCTGGGGGTTTTCAGGCCTTTCGCCCTGAGAGCATTGACGATATCTGCAATTAGAGCTGATTTAATTGAAGTGCTCGCACCCGGTCTCCTTTCCCTCGCAATCCTCCGAGCCACAACCACTTAACCAGCCCCATGCAACGCGTACGAATGCACTCATTTCAACGAGCAGTGTTTTTACAGCCACCAGTAAAAGCTCTCCTCACTTAAGAGCCTGCAAGAATGTGCTCCTGTAAATCCTTTAGATTAAACGTGCGCCCGGAAGGGCCAGCGGCCTCTCCAGACGTGTCCGCTGCCACGGGACAGGAAATGGGCTGAAATCAGCTTCGCCACCGGAAAGGATGAACGGCCAGCTTTGCTCGCGCCACAAGCAGTGTTCCACCGGGAGTACATCCCCGTGATTTCTCAATTCCTAAGAACGATGCGAATGCAAAGAAACGACTTACGAGACAAGTGATCTTTTCTCAAAATTAACACACGATTTCCTGGATTCAGTCAAAACTGAATCCGCAATAAAAATGGAATACAAACTAGATTCATGTGACATATTTTTTTTAATTCTCCAGTATGGTATTGGTGGGTTAATTTTGGATTGTTGATAAACAGCTTTTTTCTACAGAAAGCAAATTGTAAATTTCACATATAAATGAGAGGCAAGGCTGATGAAAATGTAGTAGAATTGAATCCACCTGACCATCATGTTTTCATGGTACTGTGGGCATGGAGACTTTAATGAGACGGTGCAGAGACAGTAACTTCTCTGTAAAACTGTATAAGAGGGTTTATGCAGTTTCTCTTCAAGAACGGTTTGGAGAGCTCATTTTCATGGTCACTGAACTCAAAACACTGTGTTTGTGAAGATAACAATGACCTCTCGCTGATTCTTTTTTAAAGTCCCTGTTTGCGCTCAGAAGTGAATGTGCTCAATACCACTGCTCACGCAGGCCTTAGTGGCCAACTGTGCCCTCTTTCCAGGTGCCCAGAATATACTACAGAATATTATATTTGCTCCAGAAATACAAAATGTCCCAGATTTATCCATCCATTTACAATTGATCACAAGTGCCAGTTCCTTTTAATTTCCCATTGCATGGAAAACAACAAAATAGATTGAAGTGATGAAATGGCAGATGTATAGTTACCTTGGTTACAGTGGCTTCAACATACCTCAGGTGTGGATGACTAAAATAACGCAGTGTTTGTCAGATACTGGCTGATAGGACTGATGTGTTGAAAACCCACACTGAAGTTTCCCATGTGTCGGATGCGCTTACTGGAGAAGATCACACACGATTCGGTCATTATTTATTCAGAATGACTCCATGTGGCTTAGATCTGACGTGTTTCACCGCTTGTTTCCCGTGGCTTCTCCTCACTCCCATCAAAAGAAGTCAAAACATCATAACCAGTGAATCAACTACCCTTGAAGGAATATAAATTTATGCCAAGAACGGGGGAACTGCGGGCTGCAAACCCGGTACAAGCTTGTGCCATTTCTCTGGATTACAAGGAGTGTCATTTCCTATTAAATGTTCAGTTTGAGGATTGGTAGCAAGATAAAATTTCTGGGTTACCACTCTCTTAAGGGACCAGTGTTAAAGCGCTGGGAAACTGAGCAAAATCTACAAGGAGAACAAGACTGCTAGGCAATGAGAAATGTTATACCTGTTTCTGGTGCCAAAAAAAAAAAAACTTTTTATTTGGTGTCTGTTGTAAATGTGCAGGCGTCTGGCACAGATTGACTGACCAGAAAATCTGCCCTTGTGTGCTTTGCATTTGAGGATATATGTTCTTCATTCTTGCTGGTAAAACAATAGTATCTAGATGTTCAAACTCTGATAGAGGGTCAAGAAATTTTTACTTTTTCCGGCCGAGGTTGTAATCTGATTGGTGTCTGCGTATTTCTGAGAACAGATCTGGCTGGCTGCACTGGTTTATCACTTCGCACAGTAATCCTGCAGACATTTGACTCATTAGAAGTGGCATCAGATGAATGCCTCATCAATAAAGCACATGTTTATCTTTCATCAGAGTGAAAAAATGGTCAGTTTTATGGCTATGAGCCGGGCAATTGAGCTTACAAGGACAGAAACACACAATAGACCTATTAACTACCGCCCATGTTACACCCTTACATCAAGTGAGCCTGGAAAATGGATGTATTTATTTAACCATTGAGTAGGGCTCAGTATTACAGAGAGAATTCCACCCACACACACACACACTCACACACACACTCACATCTTTTCACTCACCTTTCTGTTGCAGTCAAACAGAAATTAATTTAGATGGCCAAAGCGAAGGTGGCCAAAGGGTAACAATGGTAACTGTTGCCACGGAGAAAGCATACATTTATTCTTTAAGTGTATTACAGTAAACCTTACAATTCAGATTGTGCAGAGGAAATGGACAGTTTCATTACTGACAGTATTGTTGCTATGTTTTGAAATTATCGTGTAATATTTTATATTTCTGAATACAATATAATGCATTTAGGTGCAAATGCATTTTAAAAATGAGGAGCTTTTATGAACTTGCATTTGCTTTGCCTAATACAATATCACAACGATTATTTTTGAATATATTCCGAGAATGTTGCTTTGGCTATACGTGAGTCAGTATGCTAAACAGGCTGGTCCATAAATGCGCATTCCTACACAGGTGTCAATGGCAGTTGTGTTAATGTGTGACTGTTGTAACCTCCTGGGAACACACACTTTGGCTGCATGACTAAAAAAATCATTTCTATTTTCAATGGTTTCCCCTAAAATACATCTTAACCCAAACCACAACCTGAATCCTGTAACCTGCAAAATTGTCACAGTAACTTTGGTTCTCCATTGGATAAGACAGTTCGGACAGACTTGGATAATTACATGCTTTGGGCTCTGTTGCACTGAAGTATTTATTTGTTAAATTTTGAAATTCAGCATTGTACTTTCTGATATTCTGTCAAGTCACTCTGGGTAACAGTGTCTGCCAAATAAATAATCATATTGTAATTATAATAATGGTAATAATAATCATTATTATCATGTTCAATTTATACAAATATTTTCTTATTGTACATATAAAAGATACAATAGAGTGCATAAATAATAAATAAATGTATACATTCAGACATAGAATAGCTTCTTAATAGTTTGTGTACATTTACATCGGTGAATGTCTCAAGAATTACAAATGATCGATACGCACATTGTCACTGACCGTTTTGTGGTAAGAATCCAGCGAAGTCCATAAACAACCACAGATATACACAGGCAGGATACAAACCGAGCTGTAATTTTGCATAAAGAGTTTCATTCCCAAGGGGCACTCAGTCCAACCTCACTGGTGCTCAATCCTTAACTCTGAGCAAAAAATCAAAGCAAGCATTACACAGCTTTTGATAATTTCATATCAGTGAATTTCTAAGTGAAATGCTAGCTCAAATTTGCCACTTCAAAGTCGAGGGAAAAAAAGCAGTTGGATCGTATGACACCCTTTCATCCACAATTGATATATATATATATGTATATATATGAACGGCAGTGATATATAGTCCTTCAAAAATATATATATGTGCTCACTCCCACAGTCTGTTCTGTAAGCCTTTCCAAATCTCCAAATTCACAAACCAGTGGTGCCTCTCAGAGCAAAAGTGTGGAGGAGAATTAAACAAAATACAATCATTGGTAGATGTCTTTTCCGTACTTGAGTAAACTGTTGACTGAGATCAACATCCAAACAAATATTTCACTGTACCCTTACTCCCACCCTCCACAGCTAAACAAAATCTTTGATCATATGTTTGTAGAGACGTCCATCTGTAGTCTGAAAAAGCCAAACGTGTCTCTACGCCACTCCTTTCCCATGATCCCTCAGTAAGTGCCGATCCAGGGTCGCGGGGTTATCTGAACGGCGTTTTGTGGTACCCGCCGTAAGGAGCCTGGCCGGGGGTGGAACCCCGCCCCTCTCAGCACTGCTCTTCCCCTAGGGAATCAGGGCTGTCCCCCAGGTCTATGGAGGTGGCGGCCGGGGGCCCCCGCGTCTTGCCCCTGCTGCCTTGCCCCGGGCCCAGTCCTGGCCCTCCTGGGGGCGGGGCCTGGAACACCTCCACGGAGCCGGAGACGGACTGCACGGAACGGTCCCGGAAGTAGTGGAAGGCCTCCTGGTCCAGGAAGGTCTGCTCCTCGCGCAGGCCCTGCTCGAACAGCTTGCGCTTGTGCCGGAACTCGATCACAGTCTTTGTGTAGGAGTTGAGGGTGGTGACGGAAGCCGCCATGCAGCAGGTGAACGATCCCCAGGCCATGCTGTTGGGGGGGGAACAGGGGGTGGACACACACGGGTCAATACCTGAATCCATTTCCTCACACAACTCTCATTCTAATGCTTAAAGAGCCAAGATATCACTGGAGTCCCAAGCCAGCTGTCCACAGTCCTGGAGAGCTAGAGTGTGTACTGGCCCTTTTTCATGCAGGACTTAAAACAGCTGATTAGACATTTAACTCTCACATCACTGAGTTTCTTGGGAATGAACTGTTTGTGGATTTTTGGAGAGCAAGATGATGCACAGATTTTTGTTGTTTTGAAGGATTTTGTTAATCAATTAAAAGTAAAGAATTACACAGTTCAATCACCTCGCCTGGTTTCTAGAGTCTAAGATGGTTGCTGATTTTAAGGAGAAAACAAAACCAGTGGGACACTGCAGATCTCCAGCACCAGGGCTGGACAACCCAGATCTACTCAAGCCAAATGGTAACAGGCACCTTACCCTTCAAACTAACAGTTGTGTCTCTATCATCCAAACCTTAATGCTCTGATTTAATTCAACTTCATGAATATTTGTGAAGAGGCTTAGCCAGGGAAAGTACAGATGAAATGTATTTTCTGTCCTTGGACATGCCTCTTCGTGAATATTCATAAAGTGTAACTTAGCAACTGGTCCCTCCTAGACTAAGGAAGCAGAAGATGGAGGAAGTACAGGGGCAGGCCATCTGGTTACCATAGAGAATCTGTGCTTACAGTCCATCATTGTGAGATTCTGAAGTAGTTACAATGAATCATCTTGAACATTCCAAAAAAGGAGGTAAAAAAATTAATGACAGAACATTAGAAATTAGAAGCTTGCAATTCATCATTGAAGCATTCCGCATTAGAATGTACGCATAATCACCAGAACATTCCAAATGAGAACGCACAATCACAGATATTCCAATGTGCCGAGCAGACCATTGTGCTGAATTTGCCAAACACTAGGAATTCTTTCCACATTCTGTTCTGCAATCTTAGCGTGAATATTCATGAAGGGGGTGTGTCCCAGGCCAGAAAAGTTGTTGGACTTAACATGGACAACCCTGGCAACTACTACTCTCAAAGGGGATTGGAGGTATTTCAGATAGATATATTTAAAATTGGCATATTTGTGTATGTTTCATATGCAATATGTGCTCATTTTTCTCTCAGTTCATGCCTTTGTACCACCTGCAAAACAACAACTTGAGATGTCAATCACTGACACAGGGACCACTTAAAGAGGTTGTCCTTCACATCCAAACAGAATTACTGGGTCAATCCCCACTGAAGTAAATCGCAGCTTATGGAAGCTTTGCCTGTCCTTGAGGCCTTCCTTGTTTTTCCACCAGCAAACACCAACGTAAATGTCAGGGGAATGTAAAATAAAAAGGTTCTGGTCTGTCCAACGCTTCCACAGTCTGCCTTTGTCACAGACCCACCCACTCTGCTTGCCCTTGAGAAGGGAAAAAAAAAAACGTTATAATGTACCCAGTGTGGTAGGCAGCCGTTGTGAAACAAATTAGCCCTTAAAAAAAAAAAACGGAGAGTGTTTTTAACAAGGGGCTAGTTCATTTGAAGGGTTTCTCAGATCTTTAAAAGTGTAGCAGGAAGGAAGAAATTGGCCATATGGTTGGGGGAGAGGGGGTGTGATGGGGGAGATGAAGCAATTTTGGCTGGGATTAATGGTTGCCAACCGAACAGCTGGGACACCGTAGCCAATGTAAATAGCACTTTCAAGGCTATCAGAACAAAACTGCAAGGCCTCCGCGCTCTATACAAGCACCGCAGCACCTTCCCGTAAACTGCTTGCGACAAATTTCACTTTATTGCTTAAGCAAGGCGTCCTTCTCTATTGCTCATATTAAAGGGAATGTGTTCCTCCCATAAAGGAGATAAAAAATGCAAAAATAAAATAAATCATTCACTGATCGGTCGGACGGTTTAGACCTTAACTGAATTTTTGGAACAGAGCTGTGGAAGTTTCTGATTGACTGTTTTGGAACATAGCCAGGTTAAGGGCATCCACCAGTGAAGTGTCCAATGAACTGTGCATGAACTGGGTTGCCAGATTGAGTTTCATTATGAACTGTACATGAACAGGGTTGCCAGATTGAGTTTCATTATGAACTGTACATGAACAGGGTTGCCAGATTGTGGTTCCCAATGAACTGTACATGAACAGGGTTGCCAGATTGAGTTTCATTATGAACTTTACATGAACAGGGTTGCCAGATTGAGTTTCATTATGAACTGTACATGAACAGGGTTGCCAGATTGTGGTTCCCAATGAACTGTACATGAACTGGATTGCCAGATTGAGTTTCATTATGAACTTTACATGAACAGGGTTGCCAGATTGAGTTTCATTATGAACTGTACATGAACAGGGTTGCCAGATTGTGGTTCCCAATGAACTGTACATGAACAAGGTTGCCAGATTTTGGATACATTACTGTATACATTATGACTATGCATAGTTACAACGGAACATATGTATAGACTCTTTTTTCATTGTGATTAAAACGTAAGAAATGTGCAAAATTTAAGCTCTGTATTTTCAGAGCTACCTTACGGGTATCGTTATCCCACTGGTATCGTAAGTAAGAGTTGTGAAAAACATGCAACATTAATTTGAAAAGGTTTAAAAGACACTTCTGCTTATCAACCTGATTGAAAAGAAACTATTTTATATACTGTCATGATAACATTTCTGTTTTAAAAGAGTGGAGTATTATCAGCTTTAATTAGCACATTCTGGCGTCCCTGGTTGAGCATCTTGACAGTGAAAGTTTTATTCAGGAACTCAGAGGCTAAAACACAAAATAATGAACGTCCCACAGCAAAGGATACACAATGCAGACGTGCTGTTTCATTTATGCAGAGGACCAAATGTTCTTCAGGAAGTGCTGCCACCGAAGTTTGATAACTTTTCGCAAAAGTGGAATATATACTGAGTTGCCATAGTGATGTACTGTCTGTGTTTTATATTCAAGTATTTTTTATATCAAAACGTATGGGGTGTTTAATGAGCATATATTATGTGAGTGTGTACTAATTGCTATTATTGCTTATCCTGGATTTGAACACTCCAACTAAATGTACAAATTACAAAACATTCCCTAAATAAACGGACCACTATCCCTCGATTACATTGGTGGCGGCTTAGATTATCTTACAGTTTGACGCAAATGCTAGTCAAATATTTCAGAAACAAATGTATTTGAACTGCCTACACATAGCAAAAATGTAAAATGGCTGGACTGTACTCAGTTCCCAGTTATCTGCTTCTGTGGAATCTGTTCACTTGTCGTCCGCGCTGTGTTGCCACTTCTCCTATACCTTTCATTTAAAGCTGCTGCCGAAGCTTTTGTTTGGTAAACAGTCTTTTCATTTTTTTGTGGGAGTTCACCTTGGAAATGTGATTCAGAAGGTAAAAAAAAAAACACAGATCTGGATGAGCAACACTTTTTTTTGCATATTTCCAGTGTTGTGAATTCAAAACACCTTCCATATTCGTCCATGCAAAAAAAAAAAAAAAAATTGTATTTGTTCGCACAACAATATGCTCCACTATTTCACCTTTGAGCCGGTTTCCATGGGAACCCCCAGTGGGCACTGAATTCTCAGTTTTGAAATAGACTCCAAATGATCTATCACACCAGGATGACACGACAGGCCAAAGGGAAACCGATGTCAGACTTAATTAAACTGTATAAAAAAAGGAACTTGTTTTTTCTGCTTGACCCCCCTCCATATGTGTTGTGTTCACATTCTCTGTGGCTGTTTTCGCTTTCCCTAGTCTACCCACCTGTTGTGAAAAGTCATTGCTATATATAGTCATACATGTGCTCTGAGCCATAGAGGGGACAAGAATAACATCTGAGCAGGTGCAGAAATGTATTTAATAATTGGGTCCTTCGCCAACTCCAGAGAGGACACACCTTAAGAGTGAATGCTGTATACACATATGTTGATGAGCTGACAGAGGTATATGTATAGTTTGGATATATTACTTAACACACTCTGACCGTGTTTTGTTGTGTGGGCCTTCTCAGCTGTAACATGTATGAGTTGCACTGTTCTTATTAAATGTTTTTATGCAAGCAAAAGTAATTTTGAGTCAATGGGATTGCCTGAACAAATAAAGGATAATGAAACGTGTTTAATCTTTGAGCGTAAGGGACTGGATGTGGGGTTATTCGACCCGATGTCCCCTAATTCGGGGTCTCACTGTTGAGTGGAGTTTAGCTTCTCCCTCACGGGGTGTTAACATCATGCTTAGGGTGCCCCTGTCCTGGTCACTCACTGCAGCGAGGCCGATGCATTCCGTTCAGGTTGAGCAGAAGCAGCAGAATAAAGGGGGAAGAGAGAGAGGGGGAAATGGTTAAGGTGGGTTAAGGTGAGGCACTGACCAGAAGGACCAGCCGTAGTCCCAGGTGTGGGGTCTCCAGTCCTCCGGGCCCAGGCTCACGGTGATCTGGAACACCTGCGTGTACATCATGTGAGCCACCATTCCCAGCAGCCCTGGAGAGAAACACACACGTACACGTAAACACACTGCACACACACACATACGCACACACACTGCACACACTGCACACACATACACACACACACACACACACTGCACACACACACACACACACACACACACACATACGCACACACACTCACACACACTGCACACACACTACACACACACACACACTGCACACACACTGCACACACACACATACACACACACACATACGCACACACACTCACACACACTGCACACACATACACACACACACTGCACACACAGACACACACACACATATGCATACTGTACATGCACACATATACATACTGTATACTCACTAATTCACACACGTACATACTGTACACTCACACACAAAAACACACACATATACATATTGTACACACAAACACACATGCACATACTGTACACACATACATGTAAACATATACATACATACTGTACACACGCACACACACACGCACTGCATAACGATCACATTCTTGACAAAACGGTCTAACTATGTAACATAATATAGATTTTTACATTTGAGTTCCTCCTTAAGAGTAAACGTAAAAAAAAACATAATGCCATTGGTTTCGAGGTGACATACATTTTTCTTCACTGGAGACTGAAGTGGAAGTAGAATTCTAAGGAAGGAACAAAGCACAGTTTTCTGCACAATCACACAGTATGCTAACTCCCAATGAAGCTTATTATTTTATGTATAGCGCAATCATCTTTCGAGCCCCCAAGCTTTGCCTCGGAACCTTGAAACTTCTTGAAAGCCTCTTTTCTCCCCCCGGTAAATTCAAAAGGAAAGACACCTCTCCGGTGTGATGCCATTTGCGTTGCCGGGGAGAAGCCGTTTTCACCGAGGGAGCCAGTGTGCTAGCCTTGGACTGAAAACGCTTCGATAGGAAACAGTTAGTGAGCGGGGACCTGTTCCGTCTTTTTTTGTCCTTTTAATTAAATTAGGAATATGATCCTGTCAGAAAGTAAATGCGTGTCATAAATCTATCCAAATAGCTTTTTAATGGTGGATCTAATTGAACTATCTTGCATCCCATCCCGAGTTGTCCCGTTTCATCATGCAGGTGTAGCGTGTCTCTCATAATGGCATTCGGATTTTAAATTACTTTCACTCCTTCCATTGATTTGAAATTTGAACTGCTATGAGATAGAGAGATAAGGGGGGGGAGAGGTAGGAGAGAGAGAGAGAAGAGGAGGGAGGAACTGAGAGAGAGAGGGGGAGAGAGACCAGGAGAATTTTGAGCATTCTGAGCAAAAAGCTGCAAATTTTCCATTCTCGGATCCCTGATCAATATCATGTGTGCTTTTCTGTTTGTGGGGGGTGGGGGAGGGGGGATTTATGAATGTGAAATGAATTACTAGAATTGCATTACGCCTTCCACACACTCACTGTGCTGGGTATTACTGTCCTCACTGTACCAAACAGAAACCAAACCAGAAAGTGCAGCAGAATCAAATCTGCAAATAGCAAAATAACACATTGGTGTGGCACTACACGCAATACTTTATCAGTGCAAGCAGACTTCAGATGAGAGAAAGCAGGTTTGTGTTTTTTTCTGAAGGCAGAGGGAGAGGGGAATGCTGGTTCAGGACAAAGAAAGGTACAGTCTGAAAAGTTTTCTATCCGTGGCAAAATATGGGTAGGGATTTGGCAATTCTGACAAGAGGAAGGGAGGTCCTTCCAACATCAACCAACCAGAATGTAGGTTCTTGGGGCCACTGCTGTGACTGTAATGGAGGACTGTGATGGAAGAAGAGTCTCTACCAGGGAGACATTCAGCACCATGGACAGTGGCAGCCTCATCAACAGCCATACACGGCTGAGGCTGACTGCAGAGCAGCACGGCTGAGGCTGACTGCAGAGCAGCACGGCTGAGGCTCACTGCAGAGCAGTATGACTGATGCTCATTGGCTTGCTCAGGCAGAATGATGGGAGAGTAAGACATTAACTGACAAATAAGGGTGTTTCACACAGAAATCAGTAACAAGACAGAATAAAGGACAATAGACAAAAAAGCTGTAAAATGAACAAAAAACACATAAATACACAAAAAGGCTAAATACCTTAAAGGGTGGAGCTAAAATTCAGCTGTCAATCAAAGATTTGTTACTTGCAATCAGCAGGTTTTGTTCTTTGCTACAAAGAAGAACCACTGCTCCATATTGGGTAGTCCAGTCAGTTAATTTGGTATGGTATGGCAGCTCGCATAGGGGTAGGGATGCTTATGGAATGTTTGTCTATAGTTTTGCTCTTCTGTTTTTTTTTTGCCTGTAATAGCTAACCGAACTAAACAAAACTCCCTTGTTGTTCTTGATCTGATTCTCCCTCATACATACTGAATATTTGACCTAGATGTCAAGGATGTACACAGGATTTTGCCTCCACTCATTATATAGTTATTCAATTCACTTTTGCAAAAGTAACACAGAAACAATGACAGACTTCAGCTGCCATTCATGAGTTTGCAAAGTAGTGTCGCTGAAATCAACCCGCAACGGCATTATCAAAATGCAGAACGTGATACACAGCTAAAAACTCGTCAGATAAGATGAGTCAAGTGGGCCTTAAAAAGCAAAGCGACAGTGCAAGATTCAAACTTGTTTTTCTTCGGTTCATATTGAATGTTACATTCACTCTAAACTGTATTCATTAGCAACCTCCGAGATCCACTTGTTCCCACTTGGTGGATGCATTGGGGGTTGGGGGGTAGGCGGGTGGGGGTGGGGGTGGGGGCGGTCAGGGCTGTAGATAAAAGAGAGACCGCCACATACATTTTGCTGCAGGTATGTCAAAGTGAAAAAGTCCATATGATGAAAGAATAGCAGAAAACTCCCACGCAAAATCTATTATAAATGAAATATTTTTAACTTACAGCAGTATGTGGGAGTTTTTTTTTTCTGCAACCAGTAGCGACATACCTAAGTATCATTGTCTCATCGTGCACAATCAGCCTATTGACCACCACAGTAAAAAAAAAAAAAAAAAAAACTCATTACAACTAGACGTACAAAGCAGCACAGTTTCCACAAATAGGAACTGCGGGTGTTGACTGTGATCATTGCTGGTTATTGTCCTGTCTTGGCCATTTTCTTTTCTTTCATTTCTAACAAATGGTTCCCTTTTAGTGACCTGGTTTCCACACTATCATTCATTGGAAACCAGTTGATTCCACCTGTCAGTCTATAATTCGATCCAGTTAAAATATAACCCTTTTATACAGGAATGATTTATCATACAGTACAATGAGAGAATTAAAGCATTAGCTTATCTGACTGACTGACAGCCCACAGCATGCACAGATATTTCTTACTTAATACAAACTAGAAGCATGAAAAGTGTCTAATTAATAACAATTAACAGCTTATTACAATTCAGGGGTTGCGACTGCGGGTGTAAGGAAAACCAGCCTACACAGGGGTCCCTCTGGATGGAGTGTGAAACCCCCGCCTCTCAACGTACTCTGCACCATGTCTGGCTCAAAACTCGACAGCAATTTGGCTCGGAACGCCTCGCGCTTGCTTGCGAGATTACTGGAGTTAAGCCGAAAATGGGAAAGGTTTCACACACGCGATAAACAAGCGCTGAAATGTTATGAAAACATTAGCTGTATGGCAGGTTTTCATTTTTTTGTGTCCTTGGTGTGATAAGCGAGCCGTCTCCCGTAAGCTCGCCGCCGTTTATAAGTCCTCAATAACGGTGCACAGCCGAGTGCATGCTGATGGTGGAATGCCATTTTTCAAAGTGTGCGCTGATTCTTAATGAAGCGCAAGACCAGACATGTTCTGCTACAGGGGCGCAAATCCACCGGATTTACTTCATTCCAAAATAAGTCCAGATGAATTAGCTCCTTATTTTCGGTGCCACGTGGCCAGTCCCTACAGGAGAAACAAGCTTTCCCTGCTGTCAGTTCAGTGCCCATGTGGACTAATTCCTAACAGGGGTTCACAAATATGCACCAGAACGTTATGGGTTCAAGCCCCTACTTCGTCTCTAAATGTAAAACTCAGCGGATTCCACTGATCCACCCTATACAGCGGAATATTTACTGAAGTAATTCAGGTGAGGCAGCCTGCTCGAGGGTACAATGGCAGTGCCCCACTCTGGGAATTGAACCTGTAACCTCTGTATTAATTCTGGATAACTACAAAACCCAGAATACCCTGTGGCTTTCTCCCACATTTGACATCCCAGACTGAGCCTCTTGGAGCCAAATCAAAAGCTGCAGTAGAAATGCTTGTACAGTCGTAGAGATTGTCTTTTTTACTGAACTTTAAGCTTTCTCATCCTCTATTCTGCTCGTTATAGATGCCAAAAATGTCTGTCTTCCACTTCTTTTATATTCTGTCCCCTCTTGCCCTCAACTGCCCCCCCACCTTCACGAAAATCTTATTTAATTTCATTTTCCTTGTCAGATTAAGCTGTGCAATTTTTTACTGGTGTGACCCTTGTGCAGAAGGAGAGATGAGGAGAGACTTTGATTAGACCTTCCTGAGAGAGAGACAGACAGAGAGAGAGAGAGAGAGTAGGAAAAACAAACCTGACCGTGAAATTTTAAATAAAGGTTGGACAGGAGCCTTTGTTAGTGTTGGTGGTGTTAATTGCATCCGGGGCTCTGTCTCGCACATTGTTTTTTTTTAAAAAAAAAAACATATGTTTCATACAAATAATACTTCTGGTCTCCGACTTGTAAACCCCAGATAAGTTCAGTAATCCGTGGTGTGAGTGATCAAGGTCAGGGAGCAGATCGGGATTCACAGGCTCAGTGTTAGCTTCTGCAGAGCGGGGACAGACCCCGAAGAAGAACAGAGTTTTCTGTTTTATATGGATGCAAATCAAATACTAATAACTAAAAAACAAAAAACTTCAAATCTTCAAATCTTCAAACTGGACTCCACAGACCAGCATTATTAAATTGCCAGTGTGGGTACAGGCTTCTGTTCTGCCCCATCACTAAAACACCTGAATAAACTAATCAAGCTCTTGTTTGCAGACACCAATTAGCTGATTAGTTCACTCAGGTGTTCATCCATGGGCTGCTACAAAAAGCTGCACTCTGGTTGGCTTTCTTCATACAGGGTGTCGAATCTAAGTCAGACAGGGCCAGGTCCCTTTTTAAATGCGATTAGACACCCCTGCCATAGACTGTACTGTGGGCGCCCTGCCAATCGCGAGCTGAAACTTTCTGCTTTGGGGCGAAGCAAGATTCATGTTTTTTGACTGTCTGTGACGAAAGCTGAAGCAAGCGCTAATACAGGGAGAGACAGAGGGAAAGAGAGACAGAAAAAGAGAGGTGGGAGGGAGAGTGGAGAAGATAGGAGGAGAAGGAGAGAAAGGGGGGGAGGGAGAGCGACAGAAAATGACTGAGACAGGAAGAGAAGGAGAAAAACAGGGAGCTGGAAGGAGTGAGAGAGAGTGAGAGAAATATAGGAACAGGGAGGGAGGGAAAGAGACAGCAAAAAGGAGAGAAGGAAGGTAAGCAACAAAGGAAGGCAGACACACGGGGAGAGGGAATGATAGAGACAGAGGGGGAAGGGAAAGAGAGAAATATAGCTAGAGAGAGACAGAAAGAAAGAGAGAAAGAGAGAGATGGATCAGATCTTTGAGCCTGATCTACCCTGGAATTACACGGCATTAACAGGCATTAACCGAGCAGTGCCTAAGACCAGCTGACCAATCACATAATCTCACCCTGAAACCAACAGACCATCTGACCAATCACATAATCTCACCCTGAAACCAACAGACCAGCTGACCAATCACATAATCTCACCCTGAAACCAACAGCTGCTGCAGCTCAGGGGCAGCTGGGAATTACGGGGCTGCCGGCCACTGCCGCCACAGCGGAGAGACAAGGCGGAAATGTGTACGTAACAACTGGGAAGAGGAAATATTTCTTTATTCTAGAGCTTATCAGTTTATTTTTCAACTCCTTATCCCCCCAATGGCCTCTTAGTGACTTTAATTGTTATACATTTGGTGAAAAAGAAAATAAATAAAATAATTGCAGACAAAAATAAGAAAATCTGTTTGTATTGTATCTCTGTGAATTAGAAACATTATCCTTTTAACATTGACAATATGTTTAACATTAAACAGAACAAAGAAATGTTAATCAATAAATAGGCGTACACTATATCTAAATTTACAACTTAGAGTTCTGTTTCAACCCTTTCTGTAATAAGCAAAGTCTGAGTGAGAGGTGTGTTATTTCACAGATGTGCTATATTATAATTTCATTTATTTATTTATTTTTGCTCTCAGTGGCTTTTTACAGTCGCTCTTGTCCAAGGTTCAGTTCATGAAGGTTTTGAAGAATACCTAATCCATGAGTTGACCTTCCAACATCCTTGGCACAGAAAAAAACTGCCAAATGAGACATAGACATTGAGCAGAAAGTATAAATACAGCAAAAACAAATCAATTCCATAAAAACAGCCCTGCCATCCCTCAAAGCGCTCTTCAGCAGGTACGTCCTATTTCCTCAAAATGCAGGCTCAGAGGGCTCCTTTAACGACCCCCCTTCTGCGACCGAGAGGGCTCGAGCCTCGATCGATCAATCAAAACCAAATATGTACGTGTTCGTGCTACGTGTTTAATGGGGCATTCGTCAGAGCACCTGTCGCAGCGGCAGCGTTTACCTGACAGCACGGTGAAGACGGCGGCGAAGGCGTTGAGCTTGAGTCCGTCGATGACGTTGCTGGAGTGGAAGAGCTCCAGACACATGAGGCTGAACCCCACGACCAGCAGCATGATGTACAACACCTCCGACACCACGGACAGCCAGAGCACACCTGCACACACACGAGGACAGGTGCATGTCAGTTACATACTCCTGCACACACACGGGGACAGGTGCATGTCAGTTACATACACCTGCACACACACGGGGACAGGTGCATGTCAGTTACATACTCCTGCACACACACGGGGACAGGTGCATGTCAGTTACATACACCTGCACACACACGGGGACAGGTGCATGTCAGTTACATACTCCTGCACACACACGGGGACAGGTGCATGTCAGTTACATACACCTGCACACACACGGGGACAGGTGCATGTCAGTTACATACACCTGCAGAGACAGGGGGCAGGTGCTTGAAGTTATATACCTGTAGAGAGGGGAGCAGGGGGCATCGACCAGAGTACACCTGCAAAAACAGGGGGTATCGTCCATTGGCATCACTCACACAGTCACTGCCCTGGGTGTGTGTGTGTGTATGTGAGTGTGAGTGTGTGTGTGTTCGTGATTCACTCATTGAAAATACAGATGATGTTCAATTTCCTCGATTACCTTACAGCTCACAGATGCCACAGAACTGAAGCAGCTGTGTATGGGGCTGCGGGCCACAGCACTGCGCGAGACTGATCAATTCCTCCAGCAAAGGTTTGGCTTCAGTCATTACTGCTAAACATGGCACGTGCAGCTAGTGAGGTGGTGATTAGTTCTTCACACAGAGGTACTGGGTTTTGCACAGCTAATTAAGCAAAGCATCACATTTTTGTTTTGCTTGTTCATTCTGTCTAATATTACATTTTTGTTGAGGAGATGCTAAAATTCAGCCTTGAAAATATGCCAGAATGAGGAAAATCCGACAAGAGGCAATAATTTTTGACAGTACTCTACACACTTTGTTTGGGGGTGGGTGGGCTGTTTTGCCTCGTGCGCCTACCTCGCGCTTCTCATTACTCTGTAGATTGGCACACCGATGCCTATGATCGGTTATGACAGTAATAACTAATAACGCCGCGCTGACTCCGCTCTTCATTTCAAACGTAGCTGTGCATGAGAGCGGCTGCTGGATGGCTGTTTGCAAACGCAGACCTGGGCGGTACAGAAGGACAGGGTGTCATCATTAATATGGGGGGGAGGGGGATATATCCCAAAGTCGGAGGAGCACTCCTCTCTCCTCACTGCTCCGCATGACCACGGTCCACGTCAGAACTCTGACACGCACGCTGGGGGAAGACGGCGGGGCAGTATTGGCCTTCTCCTTCAGTCATAAATCTGCCCCTCTCTGTAGGGACCCTTTGCCCCGCTGTGACTTTCGGTGAAGGGCAGGAGAGGGCTTGGGAGGGGGCGTGACCGCTGACCTCTCAGTCATAAATCATACAGATCACCACAAACCCGGGCACAGGACGCCATGCTGAGACACCACCTTCCATCCAACTACACTGGGAAAGAGCAAGTTCTTTAAAACTTTCAGTTATGAAAATGGCCAACACAAGTATGTTTATCATTATGAGGTGGAGCTGTCTATACATACACATACACCACTCTGGTTAGGCTGTTCAGGGCACCCACACTCTGACCCAGCCAAAGACACTCATACAATGGAAGTAGAGAATGGTGATGTGGGAGTTCACAGAACTGCTGAGAGTAAAGCCCCATTTGCTCATTAAGTTTGCACAGACCAGTTGCATCACAAATGTTCAATCACAAAAGCATTAGGTAACTGCAGCAGCACGAAAGCATTAATTACAGCTCACAGGAAATCATTTTCGGAGTCAGAAAATGTACTCTTATTGCTAAAATACTCATACTTTCACTGAGAAATACTCATACTTTCACTGACAGTTTTCAGGCTATGATCATTTCTAACTACAGGATGTGACATATAGCTGAGAAATAGGAGTCCCACTTTATTGAGTGGAATGACACAGTGGTATGGCAGCAACAATTCAAACTTCTGTGAAATGAACTTTGCCTTGACAGATATGACACAAATCTGTGTTTTCAAACATAGCAATGCACCAATTATGCAATATAAACTCTATAAAACAATCTTTCCTTCTTCTAATCATTGTGCAAGAGTTTTGGACCGCCATATTAACAGAGCCCCTTAGTCACCAGTCACTCTGCGCTCAGTTACTGGGGAGCCACACACAGACCCAAACAGTACTGGCACTTCACCCCGAGCAGAAGTGTGCCAACCGTCAGAAAGCTCGGAGAACAAGGGAAATGCACCGTCAGTGCAGCTCTGTAGCGATACTGCCACGAGAAATATGTTCCCTGTCATCTCTGGTTTTCCTTAAGAGTGAATACAATAAATCGAAAGGCTGCAGCGCTGAGATAGAGGTCCTTAAACCCATTCGTCCTTTCTGCTCCAGGCTTGTTCCCTGACTATAAATCTGAGAGATTTTTTTTTTTCCCTCTAACCTCTTCCCTCCCCTTTCAATATTCAGTCTTGGATTTCACACTGAGGCTGTTCTGCTTTTTTGTTGGTGGGGAAGGCATGGGGGGAGGAGGGGGGGGTTGTGGGATGTAAATCAAGTATTCGACCCCCCGGTCATACTTTCGGTCCTTAGTGAAATTAACGACAAGTTTGTGCGCGAGCAGAATGGTTAAACACAACTTTCCTTGGATGCTGGCCATCGTTTCCAAGATTTGTGGAGGAGGTCCAAAAAGAAAAAAAAAAGAAAGGAAGAATAAATACATAAATTCACAAGTAAATTAATAAGGACATAAAAATGTGAGAAGGTTTGATGACCAGAACGGACCGTTGAGATTGTCCACACTTGTCATTTGGACTCTCTATTTCTACTGCCAGCATCCTCAGTAAGCTTATTCACAAACAAATTGTCGAATAAATTCTTGTCCATGCATTTCGCATCATCCAAATCATTATTATTGTGATCATCATCATGACTTTGGTGTTTGTGGTGCAGCTGCGTGTCCATTGGCTGGGCGTTTGGGTCTCAGCCACTCTTTTATTGGCTATGGCTGGTCCATACAGATGAGGCAACAAATGAGGGGAAAGCCAGTAAAACTTATCAGGCTTGCATCTCTGTACTGATCTGTCCTGCACACCCAGGTGCATACAGGTGTGTGAGCTGAAAATATGTTGACCCTGCCCCTGACAGCATAGGCAATATGTGATTGGTGTTGCATTTGCAGTGTGAAAAAAGCAAAGGCTTGTTGCCACGTGAATCTGACTTGTCCCATGTGACGTCACTTCCTCCCAAGTCTGTGGGCGGGGTTTGCGGTGGGTGGGGCTGAGCACATACGTCAGTCGGGTGTAAAGAATGTGGAAATTCTGTCGGTTTTATTGTGTCTTTTACAGTAGCTGGGTGGCACAGATCATACTTTTTTGCCTTTTGTTGTCAGCAATGTTGATTTCCAAATTCTCTGTAAGTCAAGACTAAAGGTGTCTTTCAAACAAGCAAACAAACAAACAAACAAGTAATCACAAATGCTTCAGGTACAGCTGTGCACTAACCTCATTTGTGAAAGAGGATTAATTATATACTTTGGGTTTTTAATTATATAGTTCGGTTAACACTTTTTTTCAATAATTGTCACAGGCTGAAAGCATGTCGCCATGTTTGCTTTCAGAATGACTCACATATTGTTCTGCATTATCTGGTTGGAAGCTGAATGGGGCCTCTGGCTTCCCGCCAAACGCAGGGCGCTATTCAATCGAATATTAAATTCTAACAAGTGCAGTGGGTGAATTTGGCAACACTTTAAAAAACATTTTCAATTGAGGATGATTGTTTTTCCTCTCCTGTTGCTTACAGTCTCCTATTTTTTGCACAGAAAAAAGAAAGACGCTGGCTTTCTCATAGACCAGCCAGAAGCCAGCATTAAATGGAATTCAATTAGTTTCACAGAAAGAGTAAAACTGCAAAGACTTCCCACTGCAGTATCCCACAGTCCCAAACATGGTGAATCTATCTGTGACTCACCCCTATCTCTATCTATGAATAAAAACATAAAACAGCAGCATTAAAACTGTTGCTTTGTTTTTGTTCTTGTTCAGACAAATACTGGTCTTGGAAGTGATTGGTGATTGGAAGAATTGTATCTCAGACTTCCGATCATTACTGAGAGTTTTGGGCCGAACGGACAAGAGCTGAAAGCTACCTAATGATATCTGTCCACCTGTTCAACCGGTTACCACTGTACCTCTGCCAATAAGCAAATTACCTCTCTGATTATTGATGATGATGACGATAATGATGACGATAATGACGATGATGATGATGATGATGATGATGATGATGATGATGATGATGATGATGACGATAATGATGATGATGATGATGATGATGACGATGATGATGATGATGATGATGATGATGGTGATGATGATGATGATGATGATGATGATGAAAACCTGAGCCCGGGCTAGCCTGTAAAAAGGACCACAATTGTTGCCAGGGTAACCATGGTACTTGGAGAACGCTCTGGCACAGGTGTACCATAGTGATCCAGGTGACGAAACGATACTTCCGGTCCCTTTACTCACCTCTCTCAGACGCTGGGGCCAGATCAATGAAGCTCCTGCACTTCTCACCTGGGGAGACACAAGAGAGGCCAGGTGAGCAACAGGTAACAGGTAACCACAATGTGACACGTAATCACCGAGTCCAGGCTGGCTATAACGGCCCCTCCAATTGGAGAGAGACCTGCAGCTAATGCACATTACATGTGTGCAGGGACTGAAAAGAGAGCCAGCCCCGGGCCGAACACTGGCTGTGTTTTCCCTTGGGCTCATAAAGGTCCAGAATACATTGAGTGGTGATTTTTATTCTTTCTTAAGAACTTAATTACAGAAAAAATCCTGAGCAATTTAATTTTTTTTTTGCAATAATGCGGCAGAGGGACACAAGGCCATGACCGCCGCTTTTCCAGCTCTATCCTCCATTCTGGGTTTTTCTTTGACACACTCGTCTAACCACCATGACCCGTAGCTGAAACAACAGCCTCGTCTTTACAGCCATTTTCTCTGGTAGACCGGCATCTCTCTTTAAGATGCACTTCCTGCATCAATGGTAAACACTTGAGCAAAAATAAAATGGTTATTTTCTTGTTCAAAGTGAATAGACCCATGCAATGCTTAAATAAATGAAACAGCCATTGCCCTTTTAACATAAGACATGCGAGCACAAGAGATTTAAGAGGCATTGAGAGGTAAACATACAGCAGAAGTATGTTTTTACAAGTGGGATGCGGTTAATTCAACCAGCCAGTAGCGGCAAGGAGAAGAAGAAGCCCATTGCAAATGTATGCTAAAAACACAGCATATACAGAAAAACCAATTACTCAGTTATTTTCTGCTATCTGGAATGCGTTCTTCCTTTATCCTGAGGAAAACATGACAAAAGCTACGTAGCTGTCATGATATATAACATAATATGTGCAAACTGCTGGCGACTGTCTATTTCCTTTCCAATCCATCACAGCCCACATTTTAGAATGTCAAAACATATATTCATTATATTTTTCTTTGGGGGTGGGGTCATATGACATTTTCTCATGTAGACAGATGGAGAGACAGGGAGACAGAGGCCCTGTTCACCAGAAGATAAATACCTATGCACATGCTCCGACCGACAGGGCAGGGGTCCGGAACAATGTCATAAGTCATATCTCACTTCCTGTGTGTGCGTGTGCGTGTGCGTGTGTGTGTGTGTGTGTGTGTGTGTGTGTGTGTGTGTGTGTGTGTGTGCGTATACATGCAAGTGTGTGAGTGTGTATGTGCATGCGTGTATGTGTGTGTGCTTATGTATGTGTTTGCACAAGTGAAGTGAATAAGATTGTCTACGCACACATTTTGTGTGTATCCACACAAGCATGTGTGTGTGTGTGTGTGTGTATTTGTGCACATTCATCCCTCTGTTACAGAATGGACCCGTTCACAGGAACACGCAGTGCTCCACAACTCACTGAGCGCGTGCGGCATCAGACCGTAACTCAGCACACGTCGGCCGCAGACAGATCCATTTATAACGACATTTCCAACCCGCCACGCCCCCTGGGCTGCCAACCTGAGGGATAATGGCTTTCCAGGGAACACAATTCAGCCTCAACTTAGTTTTTTCCATCCCCGTTCAGGCATTCAAAAAGCAGGGAACCCCATAGATGAAATCACTGGCCTGAACAAACAGCTGACACACAGCTAAAGGAGAGCCGCATTATATTCCTATGTTGCCATCAACAAAGAAATTGGAGGATCAAGTGCATGAATGCCTGCAAAAATGAGGAATAAAAGCAAAACTGAATGTGAGGCTGAACCACAGCGTAGTTTCTGCCACAGACATTTCAAATCTACGGGCTTTCTGGTGACGTATCCTCAGTTTGATGGCAAAGCATCAGCTTGTTAAATTAGCTTCTTCAGACTCGTGGGAGTGATTTCTCAAAATGTGGCGTTATGTGATCTTTGTTTGGCATTGTTTGCGTGCGACTTCTTTGCACACTACTGCTTTTGTTTTTCCTCTCAAGGCTGCGCAGCCAAAGAAAATGTATATACTCTATCTACATCACATTGCTGTCAGTATTAACCATGACTTTCATACACTACGAAGTCCAGGTTTAGCTTAAAGATATATGTCATCCTTAGAGTCCTCTGAAGGAGATACGACATGATTGGCTTTTTCTGGGGAATCATGAAAGTGCGCTGCCATCTCCTAAGAACAGTGATGGGAATTTGGACAAACGAACAGTGGGATTTCACAATGGGAAAACAATGGGAATCAGTGATGTGTGGGATTATGTCCGAGAAGCCTTAAAACATTGCAGTTATTAACTAAAACTTAACAGTATTAGTTAAAGAAGAGGGGTTTTTAGGGCTGGTGTTATTGGGAGAAGATGGAAATTGGCAACCCCATTTTAACAAGGAGTGAAGTCCCTATACAGGGAAAAACTTTAACCTCCTGCTAGGGGTAAAGTTAAAGCAATCAAAATTTGTACATGTCAGAGTGCAGATCTGGTGCTGCGAGCTGATTGGAATACATTTACTTAAAGGCTGGAGCTTCAGCTCCCAACACTCACCGTGTGCTTCATTCTGAAATGACCACAAACTTCTGACATCTTGCTTAATCCCTTTCTTCCTTGCGGACAAAGGTCCCTAATCAGGCATTTTCTATTCATATAGATGTATGAGTGGGCCCGTCCAATTTAACAAAATGAGAGCAGAATTACCACCAAATCCTTCCCCAGAAGACTACAACATTTGTAATGGCAGAAGATGGATATAGAGCGTAATTAAAGAAGTTTTTGGTTGACAGTTTTTGCTCTTGGACATGTTAACTAGTGTACAGTTCATTAATATTCATTTCCCAGTGTCACAAACTTCGGGGAGAAGTCACATTTACAAAGTTTGATTCGTTATCTCCAGCCATGCATAATTAAACACTAAAGCCTACCTGAAAGCAGAAATTATGAATGTATGTTTTAGAATCTGCCACATAGATTTCGGCATCCATTAAAAATGTTCCAAGGATTTCCCATTCACCTCCTTCTGTAACATAGATCCTTTCTGTGTTATCTGAATTATTAAAAATAAGAGTAAGGACATTCTTGGCTCTGATCTATTCAAATGAAGCAAGGATGTCAGGCTATGTATTTTTATGGATGGTGAGGTGAGCAGGGCAGCAGTTATGGAAAAGAGCGGACTATTTGCATCATTCCCGGGGGAATCTTCCGCACAACACATCTGCATGTAGCATTCAATTCAAATAGAATTTACAGCCTGCATTCCAACGCACTCCATCATTTTAAGCTCACAAATACACTCACATACGCTTCCTTTCTTTTAACCAAGGTCTGCAGGTAAGCGGAACACACACACACACACACACACACACAGGCCTCTGATTCACTAAACGAAAGGTTTTAATTATTCCTTCGTAATTAACTCCCTTACTCCTGAAGATCCGCATTAATGAATATTGGCTTCTAACTTAGACCTCCTTTTTTTCCCTGTGTAATTCGCCAACAGCGGTTGTTGAACAAGGTTATTGCCGTGGTAATGAATGATCTCTCGCCCCCATGCTTTTATTATCCTGTGTGTGAGGCGGCAGACCGTGGTGCTTAACGAGAGCCTCATGGTGTTCCCTTCCTCTCTGACAGCTCGGCCGTTGCGAGGCGTCGGTGCTAAAGGGCAGATAGTCCATATATTTCCCCTGATACCATCCCCTGAGTGGGATGTGCCACCCTGGCCGTGGTTGAGTTTAAATGGGAGATATAAACGCCATAGTCACTGGGGCCTACCCACCTCCCCCATCTCCTCACAATGCGGGTCACAGGTGCCATATTCTGGGGTTGCCAGATGTTTGGGTTTTTCCCCCTATGTTTCTCTCACCCACAAAAACATTCCACAAAACCCCCCAATTTTCATTTGAGTCTCTTCAGTTTTTAAACCTCTTAGGTCTATTTGGCATTTCTGCCTTAAAATGGCATTTTTCAAATTAAATTTAGATGGTTATATGTGGTCTAGTCTGTTTCTATTGAAATCTGGTGAGGCTATTAGCCAAAGCTGGTCAGCAGCCAAATCCAGTATTGAAGAGTCTTGAAAGGAGACCCTAAAATTTCAAGCAGCACTACCTAATTAAAACTAAGAGGGTTAGGACTTCGCTCCCATGTTCCCTGTTAAAATTGGGTTGCCAATTTATTTCTCCTTCAAGTTTAACCACTCCTAAAAACCACTCTTCTTTAACTAATACAGCCCCATGCAATGTTTTAAGGCTTCTCTGACATATTCCCTTTAAAAATCATAAACCAACCACTGATTCCCATTGTTTACCCACTGGAATCCCCCATGGTTCATTTGTTCAAATTCCCATCACTGCACTGGAGGGGATATTCCCTCGTTCTGGCAAACATTCCCTCGACGGCTGAGCACGATTCGCCAGAAAAAGCCAAGCATTTCGTATCTCAGTTTTTATTTATATACTCTCCTAATGAGTGGCCCTGTCTGAAGCTAAGCCTTCAAACTGAACACACAAATGCTTACTGTTCCACCAGCACAAGCCTTCTTTCCAGCTTCAAAGATGCTCTAGCCTCTAGCAGAGCAGGTATTGATGTATTTGTTTTTTGGTTCTTTTTGCAGGAGGTATTGTATGCGCTCTGTGGCACAAACACTTTCCACTTTGAGGAAGAATAAGCAGCTAATGTCAGAGGTTCAGATTTCCCTGCACAGGAACATCCACAATAGATAAACTGGCACTTTAGGAGACAAACAGCAAATAAAATGAAAACATCCCTAAGGCCTATCTCACATGTTTGCAATTTAGCGGACACATATTGGTGGTCTTTTTCAACACTGTTTTATCCATTATACTACACTGTACCCTCTAGGTTAAAAGCCAAGCTTCCTAATGAGTATACTAAAATGCTTATGCAGTGCCATTACACTTCACAGCAAAGAAAACCCACACAAATGCTACACAATAGACACATTTGTGACAAAAAAACACATTATGCACACATCACTTCAGATTCATTTCTTTCGTTTCAGTGAAGCAATTCAGGAGAAGTGCCTCTGTCAAGGGCAGTGCCCTGCCTGGGAATTGAACCTGCAACCTCATGACTACAAGGCCAGCTCCCTTACCATCACACCAAAACACCACCTCCCATTTGGAATGACACAGACACATTAGTGATGAAAGACACAGTCCTGCAAGACGCATTGTGAGCAGATGCACTCAGTGATTAATGGTAGTCTCTGCAGTGTCTGAGGGCCGCATTTAACAAAATGGTCCCAAGGATCCGCAGGGTCTGCTGGCTTTTTGGTCCATTTCAGCGCATAAAGGTGTTTTTCAACCCGTGTATCAAACCCTGCAGCTTAACCAAGGAGCTGCACAATGGTCCAGGTCATTATGAGTAAGTTGGCCGGTGAATTTATTTTTCTTACTCTCTCCCAAACTGTTTACCCACATGCCATGCTGTAATGTAAGTTCTTGCGTACGTTGCATATGTGACGCAGGCTGTCCTGCTCCTAAAGATACCAGGCAAATGAGAGAGCGCTACTTTCCCAAGTAGTTACACAAAAACTTCTTTGTCACCACTTTCTGCTTTCATTTATTTGAGTGTATTTTTTCCAGTTTAAAAAAAAAAAAAGTAAATCTAGCCAGAGGGGGCCTATGAGTGATATAACCCAGTCACTGATCAGGGTCCACACCCCACGTCCCCAAGGCCTCAATTAGCTGCTTAATGGAAGGAAGTCATAAAAAACCCCTGCAGACACTGACGGCCTCCAGGATTTCAGTTTTCACAATCTACCTTTGCTGCAGGCGAAAAAAAAAAGGGACCAATTACGAGCACCGAGGCTCAGGGTCAAAGAAGGCCATGAGAGTTTCCAGGCACCCTTCCCATGGCATTGCTTGACATGTGGAGCCCCGTTGAAGCGATGTGATTGGCTGAGCAGGAATGAGAGGCCCCAGGGCTCAAAGACAGGAAGTGTGGCCAGGGGTCACAGTCGCCACGGATACGTGACAGGAGACAACAATGGAGTAGGCTCCAGTCCAGCTCTTCCTCACCTGCTCGGGTTTTAGAAGAAGCCCTTTTTCCAAGGTTTGTACTGTCTTTCCAAGGCTTCCACACAGCCAGAGATTATCCTCAGGTATAATTAAGGGCAACGGAAGACGAGTTCAGCTCCACGGCGTCAAACTCAAGCCATGAAAGGCAGAATTTCTTATTCTTATTTTTTGAGGTTTCACTGAAATTGCCAGCCTGTTTGGGCAATGGAAACAGGGTATGTGGACTGAAATTCAATGACTGAAAGCCAATGACAGGAATCCAACTGGTCAGACTTCCTGACCTTAAGCAGATGTATTGAACAAGAGGAAAATTACAATCAGTTTGGCAAAAGTATGGATTTAGTCAGCACCGAGGCTGGGAGGACTGGCATAAGCTTCCTGGCAGAAGCTGGACAGGGCCACGAGGCCCCCCCACCCCCTCACCATCGCCCCCACCCCCACCCGCCGCCTCCATGAACCAGAGCAAAGGCAGGAAGGAGGACATTCTCAAAACACTGAAGCAAACAAGGAACTCAGATGCAGAAGCTGATAAGGCGAGTGGCTGAGGGTTTGAGTGTACTGGACTGACCCTAGTGGTCATCCTGGATATTGCAGCCCTCTGCAGACTGAGACACCTCAAACCAACTTGGGCAGTGCCATTGGAGTGGCCAACCAAACGCGTTCCCTCCTGGTGTTTGCTCCATCCCAGCTCTTCATTTAATCTTGAGCAAATTATAAATCTCACAAGTTTTAATTCTGAGTGGTCAAACTCTTCCTCGGACTCCAGCACGTGGTCAGCTGCATTCATTATGTCTGAGCATTCATACGATCATGTGGTTACTAGTTTAAATGGAAAGGAAGACACCAGAAACATCATTGCCAGTCCATGGTTAAATACCCCTGTCATACACAGTTATCTCCTATTTCTAGGTGTTTCTGTGACATGTAAGCAAGCACAGCGATTTTCAAGGTCAGACGATGCACACAGAGAGATGTTCCCTTTTGAGACATTCTGTGGATTAAATTACTGACATGTATGGATGGAGCATGCATACTCTGGATGCTAAATTCATACTCTGCTGAAATGGTCTTTTCTTTTCCAGATAAAGAACAACAAATCTATATGTTGGACCTTTGCCCAATGTGAGCTATCGCAAATCAATGTCTCAGTAACAGGACACTTCAGCTACGGGACATACCTACAAACACAATCAGACCTTCTGATCAGACAAACAAGGGTAATAAACATATGGTCGATAAAATAAAAATAATAAAATAACTCCAAAATCCGTATGAAGAGGGATACCAATGAGCTATCTGGCCATCGTCAGTTGCACCACGTACACATAATAAAACAGCTGGCACGGAAAGAAAGCACTGACAGACCAAGCGCGGTCCCCTGCTTACCCCATCAAACATGCTGACTGCTTGTAGGGGCATCAATGGAAAGTCAACATAAGTATTGATTAATTAATTATATTCAAACATAAACAAGTGCATTTTATTAGCTTTTTTTCTGGAAAGTAGTTATTTAGAGTATTTTGAACTGAAATCTAAACCTATATCCCCAAATACCCAAGTGAGTTAAGTTTTCAAGTTGGACAGCAAATCTTTGACCCACACAAAGACTGATTTGTAAAATTCTTGGTACTGGGTGTCTGGCCAAAAAACCAGACACACACAAAAAAAAAATGTTCCCTGAATTCTATTTTTCCTCATAAAGCCAGCCCACGGGGCCCGTCCGAGCCGGCAGCACAACCAGCCAGTTCCTCTCACAGACTATTCCTGCATTAAAAAGCGCTGTAGTTCTTTTAATCATTTGTTCACAGGGCGAAGGAGGCTCTGCAGCTACTGCTTCCTCTTATTTTTATTTTGCTATTTGGTAAATTATTAAGTCCATAAGCCAGGTACTTGCCTCCTGTTCTGTTATGTACAGAGTTGATAAAGCCCCCTCTTATTCCGTAAAGGGGACCCACTTCACCCATCTGTAACACTGTTAGCTCCTTTCAATTAGCTCACAGCGGACCTGGGCTGGTTTTGGACATTAGGCCTCTCTCCCCTACTTCTTATCTCTCTGTTTTCCCTCTCTCAGTTCACCTCTTTCTGTCTCGCTCCATCCCTGTCATTCTCTCTCACTCATTCTGCCCTGTCATGCTCTCTCTCTCTCTCTCTCTCTGTCTCTCTTTCTTTTGTAGGGTTGGTGGGTTTGGGGCAGACAGGTCTTGCCTTTCTCTTTTCATTTTTTTCTTTTCAGTTTGGCATCTTGGTTTGTATTCTAGGATGTTTAGATTTGTTATATTAAATGGTTAATGGTTTTTGATGTGCCTTAATGTCCCAGACGAGGGTGGGTTAACCTCAAAAACACTCTCTCTCTCAGATTCAAATGAGCTTTATTGGCATGACCACACATCTGCATAGTGTAATCTCTCTCTCCCTCTCTCTCTCTCTCTCTCTCTCTCTCTATTTCTCTCTCTCCCTCTCTTTCTCACCCTCCCTGTGTTCCAGCTGCTCTTCTCATCAGGCCTCCGGCCGCATCAGTCGCAAAGCTATTGATTAATCAGGTAGAGGGCGGGTTGTGACATCTGCTTTGAAGAAAAACTCATCAAGCCGTGTTATGTAATCCTCATTACCATGCTCATTCTCTCTCTCTCTCTCTCTCTGTTTCTCTCCCTCTCTCTTTCTATCTCAGACCACCCAGCACCACCCGCCTCCCCCAACCCCTCCCCCACCCCCACCCTCGCCCCTAAGCTAGTTTTCCCTGCCGAGTCTTCCAGGATCACTGACTCAACCCTGCTAGGAGTACACTGATAAAAAAGACCCTACACCTTGATGTTTCCGGTTATATTGGGCTTTCCTTGAGGACAAAAAAAATACGCAGACCGGAAAATGCTTTTTTAACTTTTTGCTCAGGACAGGTACATACCACAGAAAAAAAAAAAAAAAACTATTATCAGGTCACAGTGGAACCTGTCAGACTGTACAGATTGGGGAATCATATTTTTTGTTTACTTTATATCGTATTTTTTTTATTTATTTATTTATTTATTTATTTTGCTTTTCTTTTGGAGGGTGACTCATTCAGTCAATCAATTCCTGACCAGCTGATGCAAACAACGATGGAGAATTTTATTCTGTCTTTTTCATCAAGTCAGATTTACTTCAAAAGTGTTTTATTTATTTTTTTTATTTACTTTTACCCTTTCCCAATTATCTTTTCCATAGGCTTATGGTTCTCTAAGGAACGTCCCAATAAACCATAAGTCTTCATGCATCACCGGTTCACTGGTGTTCCGGACACATGGTCACAGGGTCACATGGTCGTGTGACATCACAAACACTCAGTCATGGCATGTCCAGGCTACAAACAGAGGCAGGAAGATAGAGGCTTTAAACCTTAGGCTTAGAACTGGGGTACCGCAAGCCAAGCTGTCTCCTGAGACGAACAGAGAATCCCTGTGTGTCTGTGTTTCAACAGAGCATCAATGTGTTATTTCCTTCAATACTCAAACACATTATAACAGTAATCTATAATAGTTATCTGCGGCCATACTTTGGGTTAGTCAGATGCTGTAGTATAGGATACTCTCTGGTCCTCGCCCTAAAGAGCAGATGGTTTATTAAAATTCCAAACATGCTTACTTGAGGCTTCAGAGATCTGTTTCTAAGGCTGAAGTATTGAAATTTCTAAAAGCCATTCCACATACTAATTCTGGCTGAAGGGGAGCGCGATGAATGAGCACACTGTCACACATATATCTTTACATCTGCAGCCCAAATGAATACTAAAAAAATGAACTGCTGCACTCTTGCAACACAGCCTCCATGCTACATGGCCTTCTCAACCCAAACTGTCCAAACAGCCCAACTGCTGATCATTTATAAGCGTTTCAGAACTATTCAGGAGTCATGAGGATTTAACAAAAACAGGTGGCGGCATATTTACTCATTTCACTGATGCCTGACCCCTCCTACCCATCCCACCCACAGTCATAGTAGCACTAAAGTGGGAGGCTGCGTCAGGCCTTGCTTTGCAAGGGATTCTGGGACATGTAGTGGAGCATGGACAGAACTACAAAAGCTATCAACAGTGAAATTAAGATTCTGTAGATCAAACCAAGCACTCAGCTCCATGTCATTAACAAAGTTCTGTCTCTCTTTAATTAAAGCTGAAATTGTTCAATATGATGCATCTTCTTAATACTTATTAAGGAGTGTGACTAAGTGACACCACAGCTAAGGACATTCAGTCAGGTAAAACAGAACTTAACACTCTTGTTACTGACAGGACCCAAACGTTGTAAAAGGTCCACTTGACTAATTTAAAGACTTTTCAAATGATATATAAGATAGTTTGATGTTGATGGCCTGTACACAATGGCGCTGAACAACTACCCAAGTCTGAAGTTTAACATTTCAGTGAAAGCAGGGATATTTTACTGGCAGTAAACATGATGAATTTTCTATATTTTGTGACATAGCTATCCTGCTCCTAAAGTTACTGAGCAAAGGAGGGGGCGTTCTTTCTGCAACTGGTTCTGTGAACTGGTACATCACCGCTCCCCATGCTTCCCCTCTTGCAGCATATTTTCAAGAGATCCAGACAGTCAATTTGGCTGCAGGGGCTCTGCCTTTAAAGAAGCAGAGAGGGTGGATGAAAAGCCGAACCTAAGTAAGCCTGAACAATCTGTGGCGGTTTCTGGAGATGGGGCCTGCTTTAAGCCTGCCGTGGAAACTCAACGGTCTGAGCTCGAATGAACTCACAATGCACTCCCGCCTTAATGGCTAGAAACAGCTCTTACAGTACCAGCGACCACCAAACCAGGGTCATGGCAGCTTGAACACATTCTCAAAAAGGCAGCTCACAGAGATACTATGTATTTTGTACAAGCCTCCTCTCACTCTTTATACCCACAGTAATACCGTGTATCATAGTTTCCAGTTGAATTGACAATTTGACCTTTCTAACCAATCTGGACCATCTTTCCAAAAAACCCTCTCAGCTATAAGATCCTCTTAGACCCACTGAAAGTCAAGGGCACTAAAATGAGGGGGGCTTTGGGAAAGCATAAAACAGCCCCACCCTCAGGACTGTGGCAGTCTGAACACCATTCCCCGGACTCTCTCCCAGCTGTCCGATATTTCCTGCCAGGCAACATTTTTCCCCATATTTTCATTCAACCCTAGCCTAGACAGACAGAAACCTGTGTTACCTGGATACCTGTGATCAATAATATCTTATGGTTTCCAGGTACAGAAACCTGGGTTACCTGGATACCTGTGATCAATAATATGTTATGGTTTCCAGGTACAGAAACCTCAACATCCCTGCCTTGTTGATTTTTTTTTTTTTTATGGTGGCATAAACTGGGAGCTGGGATCAAGACTTGGAGGTTGCGGGTTCAGTTCCCAGGTGAGCACTAGCACTGTGCCCTTGAGCAGGGTGTCTTTAATTGCTTCAGTAAAATAGGCAGCCATATAAATGGCTTGTAAAATCGGTTGTTCAAGCTGGTCTGACCAAAACTGTCTGTTAAAACCTTAAAATGTATTATTATTATTTTTAACTAGGGAGTAAGCTAATATTTTACATGCAGAAGACAACCCCTCCTTCTAAAGGGAGCTGTTTTGTTCTTGCTAACACTGAAAGTCCAACCCTTCTTTTCTTTTTGAAAATAAATTGGGTGATGATGCCAAAAATATATCTTAAAGTTTACAGCCAAGAGACGACATTCAAACTAAACATCCATGACCATATAAAATTTCATTGTCTTTAAACCTGCCTGTTTCTCAACCCACACATACACACGGCAGGAGAATCTTCCCTTGACAGTCTTTAGACATTTATTTATTTTATTAATTTTTCCTGGCATTAAAAAACAGTGAATGTAGCCAATGTAAAACGAACGTCATAAGATGGAGATGGACAACTTCAATTAGAAGTTACTTCTATGTGTAAGATTTATAACTTTTCAACATAAAGATTTGGCATTCCGTCTCTTTATCAAATTTTAAGTATCACGTTTTTGCAAAAGTCCATACGAGTGACAGGGAATATATCCCATTATCGGCTACTTACACTGTCAGAATGAGTTCCGCCTGTGACGGATAGAATAGCATATTAACAGTTTAACGCTTCTTACAACTAGTTTATAGGGTATATGTAAAAGAACATGAATTTCCACTCGTTTTTCAAATGATTTGAATTCTTCTCCAGATTGGAAAATGTCACAGCGTACCTGCTCCGTTGATATTTTCCTCGCAAGAATACCAGATTCCCGTGTGAAAATGTCGGAAGAGGAACCTGTCGTCTCCTGTCTCCCAGCTGTAGTGAACTTTGCTCTGGTCCGTCTCGTTCACCCCGTAATCGATGCAGTTGTGCCGCCGGTCCTTGCTGCAGTTCGGCTTTGGGACTCGCTGGGTGCCTTCGCACCAGTAGGTCGTTATGAACGCCGTGGTGGAGAAGAGGAGGGCTAGCAGGTTCAGACCGACGGACAGCAGAGCTCGGCATTTTCGAGTGGTCTTCATGGTCCGCAGGAGTGGTGTCCGGAAGGAGGAGGCGAGTTCATCAATGCCACATCATGGAATTAATAACAACAAACAATAAAACGAATCAAATGGGGAGCGACAACCGATAAGCCTTACGAATTAGAAACCTAACACTAACAGTATCTACTTACTGGAAGCGACGACACTCTACTAAAAATTACCAAAATAAAATAAAAGTAGCCTGTCTATACATGAATAGTGGAATATATCAGTTCGGCACTCCAGAAATGCGACTCCATTGGCTCCTTCTGGGAAAATACTCGACATTCCAAACTTAAGTACAGCATCTTCCCAATACTTCGTTTTCAGTCTTCCTCAGAGAGATACGAAAGTAACCAACAGGAGCGTAGGAAGACTGCCTGCCTATATGCGCCCCCTCACGCTTGCCACCCAAGGATTAAAGTCACGATTCTCTCTCCCTCTCTCTCTCCCTCTCTCGTCCTCCTTGCGACGCACGTCCTCCCTCTCTCCTTCTTTTAACGCCCTCTCAAAACACACACAGACCCACACTGTCAAACAAAGTCAGCCGTTGCCATATAACGGAAGAACGGCTTATCAGGCGCGCAGAAGACGGACTTGGGTTAGAAAACAACAATGGTGTAAAAATGGCACACATTTTGGGCTGGCTGACACCTGTGGATTTAATTTAATTTGTTGCGTTTAACACGGAAGATAACTTGAATACATTTCACACAACTTAAGCAAATACAATGGGCTTTGCCTTTGTTTAACTTTGGGATCCAGGAGTGTCTGGTCCATTCGATTAAGTATATTTTCTTGGACCTGAATTATATTCGTTAAATAATTCATAGAGGGCTTTAGTGAGGTTTAAACATTCAGTTCAGTGAGGCCTCTGTCGATTCCTCTGGGAGCGTAAACCAAAGAGGCTCTCTCGTTAAAACGCCTTAAACAAAATTAATACCGTGTTTTCAATGCTTTCACCTATTTTAGAAATTAAATTTTTCTAAAATAAACCTTTTGACAAAACTGCAAATCTCGCAAAAACACTGCATCAGGTAGCTGACCTGGCATATTGTGACAGCGACAAGTCAGTGGTGTAAATTTCGGTGCCTGGCCATTGGAGGGAAAAATCTATTGTAATTGCACTTTTTTCCCAACCGTTCCATTTGCACAAGGCGCCAAAACGCGTTCTAAAGCCTTACTCAAATATATTCTCTCTTGATTCTCTCTTGATGTGGAAACTATCAAAAGAGAATGCAGCTTCGTATCGATCCCAGCTCAATTCTGTCATAGGTAATAAAAATTGTCATGATAAAGACAATAATCCCCCAGCAATATTAGAAAACGTTATGAGCCCTATCCTTTCGATACTGAGATAGTGATAACGTTTTTGAAAAGTGAGGCAAGTTATGATCAGACACTCATGAGGGTTTTCTTAACCTGGTGTGTTTTCATGTACTCTTTTTTAGCCTGAGTGGTGAGGAAAGTTATCTGCAGTCTGTTGTAAACACATTTGTGTTCACAGCAGCTTTATGAATAAAATGGCGCAGAGGACATTTCCCTGGAAATATTCCAACATTCCATAACTTACGTCACAAACAACGAATAAAATGTAACGGATAGTGCACACAATAGCCCACAGTATACCTACGAGTGATGTAATATGGAGTACAAATTCTGTGATTTTTTTCTGCCAGAAGTCAATAAGCGTTTGAAATTCCAAAACATTCCGGGGGGTTCTTTCTCTTGTTCATTTTGCTGAATTTTTGATGTGCTTGATCTGAATTAGGACCTCAGTGCAATGGAAAAAATTATACTTTGGATCAACTGTTTTATTAGTTCTTGATCTTGATAGTGATCCAAACCATCATTTTTAAATATGTTTTAATTGTAATAATCATCACCATCATCATAATGGCACTATGCAGTATTTATCCAAATTTGTACCATATAATCATGTGTACTGTGCTCTCTGATTGACTCACAGTATTGACAGCATTTACTCACTGAAACTGATGGGGGACTTGTAATAGTCGCACACAGTTCACACAATCTTCAAAACTCTCATTTGAATATTCATTATCATTGTGTAATTATTCATAATTGGGAGCTGAATTATTCAGAAGCGTTTCGTGCTAATCGCAGTCGCCACAGCCTTGGGCTGGGCTGTCTCGATGTTGAGCGGGAATCTTGCAGCTGTCCGGCGCCACGGAGCCTTCTTGTCAGCCCAGCGTGTCATCAAAGGTTGCCTTCGTCCTCTGTGTCGAGAGGCAAGATGTTGACGCACGATTTGCTGCAGACTCTTGAAAAGAACCACCAGTTTTACACACACAAACACAGACACACACAGCTGCCAACTCCCCTGAAACATTGCTTGAATCATTACTGGAGCTTTCTCTCCTTCTGTCTTTGACCAACTCAGAAATACAAGTTTGTGAAAGTTCAGGGGTTGGCATGTCTCCAGTCTGAACTGGTATTCCACACTTGGGACATGAAGAGGCAGGATAATAGATAAGGACTCTTAGAGCTGGTCAGGGCTGAATGGAGGAATGTCCATGGGCTCTGAGTCGCTAGTAATGCTACCTTGGTTGCTTGTGTGTGTGTGTGTGTGTGTGTAAGTTTCTAAAATCATGGACCCCTCCATAAATACTATCAGCAGTGTCAAGTTGTAGCACACAGTCATCCATAAAAAGTAGGTCATGGGCTTTTTCAAACCCAAAGCCAAATGAGGTTCTATTACACTTCCTCATTTGTTTCTGTGTGCATGTTATTTTTTTGTTTTGTTTTTAATTCCTAATAATGTGTCGTTGACCTCCGTTGATGTTCGTGTCTGTGGCTGTCAAGAAGTACTGCCAAACAGAGAGAGCGATGTCATCAGTAAAAATGGGGTCAGAGGCTCTTTTCAAAATCACAACCCAAAGAGGGAAAGACGAAAAAAACACCCTAAGATGTCAAAGAGGAGCTTTAACCATTACAACAAAGAAGGCTGTTGCAGTCTGCTCTCCGCCTCTTTCGTAGCAGCTCCCTGATCTACACACTTTAGAAATCATTAGCCTAGAGAAGCACAGAGCCGGCACAAGCAAAATATTGAATTTCACCCGTGTGTAAGCCTGTGAAGAGCACAAGGACTGAATTCTATCTCCAGACATGAAAGAATGAGCAAAATGTTTTTACATTGACCAGAAGAAAGCGTGAATTTAAAGAGCAATTTGAGGAGAGACGGTTAATATTTGGACAGCGCTGTCTGTGTCTGCACTTAAAACATCCAAAGGTTTCATCAAACCTTGTCTGAAAATTTACAAGGTGGGAAAACATCCCGGCTTTAGAAAGTAGGAGTACCACTGTGCATGTATTTCTACCCTCACGCTAAACCCAGCTTCTTTCGCCAGGTAGGGGAGATAATAAGTGAAATCGTCTGGGTTTAATGGACAGGTGGAACAAATACATGGATTTGCTTCTTGTTTCCTGGTCACGGCTGCTGTCTGCGCTGGCTCCCCAGAGGAGGAATGACCCTCCTACAGAGGTCAGAGCAGCACAGGCTCCGGCCGCTTGACCTCTGCAGTACTCGCCTCTCGCCATCCATCTCTAGCCCTTTTAATTAGCCATAGTTGTTCATAGCCAGTTGTGGGTCTTATTCTATTTTTATTCTTATTCTGTTTTTCCTCAACAGGTTTGATGCAGGGTTCTCCTCCATTCTTGTGTTATCATTTCTGACACATGGGACTTTACTTCACTTGACTACTTATGCACTTTGTGTTGTAAGTCGTTCCGCTAAATAGCTGTAATGCGAATCTAATGTATTCTCTTTCTGAGGCAGGGCTTCTCTTGAAATTGAATGGCCTCATACCTGTAATGAAGAGCTCGCTCACAGGACTGGGGGAACTGAACCCCACTAGTTCCCACACTGCGGCGCACTGATATGATGTCATCACCAAGGGCCACATCCCACTGGCAAGGCCACCAGGCTGCAATGCTGTTGTGAGCAACAGTCTTTAGAGGCTTGACTGCTACACACACACACTTCCCAGGTCCCTCATCCTAAAGAGATCATTAAACTCAGCTGGACCGCAAGGATGAACAAAGGTTAAAAGAACGCCTTGCCGTTGATCTACACTGCCACCATCTACACCTCCTGAATCTTTAAACGTTAACACTGCTATAAATTTCCCATTAACTCCTGGAAGAAGTGCACCATGAGGTTCACAGACAGCTTCACCTTATTACCTAAGAGAAGAATAAATAAATAAATAAATAAATAAAGGAAGCATTGTTCGAGGGCATTAAAGGATCATGTAAATCACAAAGTTCAGAAGAAAGCCAGAACTCACTGACACTATAAATGTCTTCCTCCTTTTTGTAATCACTGTTTTGTTGTAACCGCTGTAGTCTTACAAGGACACGTTTCGTCGTGCTTGCCTTTCTTTAAGATGTCAGAAGAGAATCGCGTTAAAGTGGCTTAGTCTCAGAGAAAAAGTCTTACTCTCGCTCTATTCTCAGAGAGCCAAGCTGGCAGCTGCTTGCTGTTTCGTAAAACATACTTTGACAGGTTTGCCGAAACCTCACACCTTGTAGTTAGACGAGATTTTAAGGCAAGCTGACAGGCCCTGTCATCTGCGTCTCGCTGGTTTTGGCTTTGATAAATCGTCTTTTGTTGCTTCGAGAATCGCTCTTGACAAAGTGGAGCCCGTACCCATAGCGATGCTATGGCTTTTTCTGCGCCACGCCCCGCTCGGCTGTTTGTCTCACGGTATGTGAGGTCTGATGAGACTTCCCTTTACTTAATCATGGGCCTAACCAGCATGTGTATCCCACAATCCCTGGCAAAAATGGCGTTCCTCTCAGTCAAATAAGGTCAGGGATATTTCCTCTGTAACGCTGTAAGTTTCACCATCCAATGAACTGATGGATGACTCACCTCTAAGACAGAACATCAATGTCAAGATTACTCTCTTTTGAACTTGGGCATCTAAGCAGAGAGGGGACAACCCTGCCCCTCATGAGTTTTTTGCATCCAGTCAGAATGGGGATCAGACTCCTTTGAGTTTGAGCAGCCAATCAGAGAAGAGAGTGTGACTGTCCTTGAGTCTGAGCATCCAATCAGATAATGGGAGATGAATTTGGCTGCCAATTTAAGGGTGAACACAAAAGACTCCAAACACATTGCTTATAGAAATCACGTTACCTATAGCTGACCAAGCCTATGGTCATTCCCCAACCAAAAAAGTCTTTTGATGGAAAATAAAAGCTGAAGTTGCCTGAATTCTGCTAGGCCTTATCAAGAAAAATACTAAAATAAAACAAAACAAAAAAAAACAGAGCAGGCTGAGAGAATGAGGCAGCCTATGGTTATTTATTATCGGCGGCGGGCGGGCGGCGGCTGCATGCTACGCGCTAGCGCGCGGGTGGGCAATGTCACCGTTCTGGCTGTCACTTTGAGTAAGATCACCCTCCCACCCCCTTCCCCTGAACTCACGCAGGTAGACGCTCCCACATGAAACAGGTGAAGGTGAAGCACAGTGCAGGGCGACATGCTCCACCCCATGTCACTGAGGCAGACACACTTATCCGTCATTTCACTCGCACGGTCACAGAGTCTAGCAAACCTAGCAATCGGCACCATATTCAGCCCAGGCCTTCTGTAGAAATACAATGGGGAAAAAAAACTGCTACGAAACTGCTAGCAGTTTTTTACTCTGTTATGGCTGTGAACATTAACCGAAAGCAACTGAGAACTTAAAAAAGTGGGGATTTAATAACAAATTTTAAATTAAAATCTCATAATGCTGCTTCTAGAATTTTATGAACAATAGACAGTTTTAGAATGTGACATCTATGATTCTGGAACCTTCACCTCAACATGGCGATTGTCTTTATGAGGCGGCCCAGCAGAAGCCGAGGGATTTTCACCCTGGAAATCTTTTGATCATGAGCTCAGTTCCCGCCTCATTACGGAATGCTGGCGATCGCCACAGCAAATCAAAGGCATCGTTATTTTGTAGCCGCCGCCAACAAAAACAGATATTCGATAAGTGCCGTCAATGGAACATGTGTATCAAAAGTTTTTTTAAGTACCACGGTAGTGAGATGCATTTAAAATTTATAGAGATAGTTATGGTTATTTCAAAGGCAAATATTCACATACGCGCACACACAAACACACACACACACACGCACACAGACACACACACACACCCCAATGTTTGATGATCCTAAGTTTACATCTCTGGTGCCTCTGGTGCCAGAAAACAAAACAAAAGCAGAAGATGGTGAGTGCGTAATATTACACGGCATTAGTTCAATAATGCGTGCGTCTCTTTTCCGCAGGCTCTGTCCCTGACGACCGAGACTTCAGCTTGCTTCGGTTCATGAAAAATTCAAACGGGTTCATCTTTTTTAAGGATTGTGCTTTTTTAGAATGTACGAAAACACCTTTGAGGCCAACAGTGAGAGAAAGCTCTTTTTTACATCCATGTCTGGAAGCACCTGTCTGCCCCCTACTGCCTGCTCCCCCTGACTCCCCGACCCCCCACGGGGTACATACTATCCTCTGTAAACATGGACGCGCATGCGTGCCGTGATGCGGTCTTTGGAACACGCTTGTTGCCGTCGGCGATGAGTCTCGTCTCCTCTCGCCCAATTATATCCTGCCTGCCGGCTGGAGCAGGGTCCCGGGGGGGTTTCACAGCGGGGGAGGGTGGGAGATGTGAGGAGGCACTGATCTGAACGCGAGGGCAGGGGGGTTGGGGGGGCGGTCACCTGGGACACCAACGAGGGGGCCATGTTCAAGGACCAGGCGATGGGGGGTCTTGATAGATCGGGCCTTGATGTGGAGCAGGGGGGAGTCTCGCGGAAAACACGCTCTGTGTCCTCTGTGGCTCTGACCATGGTGCGACCTTCACTCATTTGTCCCAACAGTCGTGACCCCAGCCATCTTCCAGTGCAGTCTGAAGACTCTCCTCTCCAGACTACACCTCTGCTCCTCCACAGCCTACATTTCCCAGATTGCAGTTATTGATAGTAGGAGGAGTTACCATACAGTATCAGTGACTCCATGATTTGGACCAATGACTGCAATAGGGGGTGGGGTTAAGGCTAGGGTCAGGCTTAGGTTAGGGTTTGTAGGGCTATACACAAAGTGATTGGTCAGTTCAAAATGTGGGTTCACCAATCAAAATAGTTAAACCCTGTTACTGTAAGATTATTATCAGCAACCAATTTGTCTGTCACATCAGCGAAGATGGTCAGGCCGCTCAATGAAAAGAATATCGACGACTAGAAGATAACGATACGTTCAACATCAAACTGCACCAAACAGACGGTCATGTCACACTATCATGAACACCAAATTCTGCTGCTGGGTATTTTGGTCAGACTGCAGCCTTCCTTTGTGCCTTAAACAGGTAAATGCTGCTTAGATAAAAAATAAATAAAATAAACTAGCGCTGCAACCTAAACAGAAAGGCGAAAGTGTCCAGAGATAGCTAACAGTCAGGGGTCCATGTCTGCCTCACACAAATTGTTGTTGCCGACTACATTCTGTATGGACTTTTTTTTTTTTTTTGCTTTCACCTGTTCGTCTGACCTGGCAACCAAGAGGAGGCGCACTTCAATTTCAATTGTCACCCGGAAAAGGTGAAGGGGGGAACTAAGACACTGCTTTGATTTAAACAAAAGTCCCAGCAGCCCCCCCCCCCGAGCACGGGGCTCCATTTTATACGCTCAATAGATAAATGACACAAGGGCTTGTCATTGGAACAGAGACGTGTTTTTTTGTTTTTTTTTTTCCGTTCTATCTATTGGGTCATGAATTTAAAAGAGACATTGTGAAAGACGGCTACAGTGCAGACACAATAAAACCCATAAATTCCCAGGTGTCCCTTTTCAAGGGAAAACAACAGGAAATACATCCCAACTGCCACATCATTCTTTGGGGATCCGTTTTTTTGCCCTTTCATTTTGGAAGATATTCAGACAAGGTTTTCGCTGCCAATACCGTCTCTAATAAATTCAGCGGTTTGAAGTGGACTACAGTACCCAGAGAGGAGAGGGATTAGCAAGCGTTTGTTTTGTCTAGACCCTAACCCCTAACCCCAAGCCCCTCAACTCTATTTCACAGCCCCTGAGCCTGACCACTAAACAATATCCCCGTCTGCGTATGTCTGACCTCTAACAAATAATCTCCAGCCCGAACCCCTAAATAATCCCTAACCCTAACCGCTAAACTCTGAGTATCTAACCCCTAAACACTAGCTAACCCCTAAACAGCAACCTCAAATCAACCCTCTCACAAATAATCTCCAGCCCTAGCCCCTAAATAATCTCTAACCCTAACCGCTAAACTCTGAGTATCTAACCCCTAAACAGCAACCTCAAATCAACCCTCTCACAAATAATCTCGAACCCTAACCCCTAACTGCTGAACTAATCAACTACCCTTAACAACTGTGTGTGTGTGTGAAATGTGTGTGTGCATTCACATCAGATCTGAGAGTCTGTACCAGAGCTTATGCTGAATTAAAATATGGTTTACTGGAGACTCATTTAATCTTCACAGAATCTGCATATCTTATTTTGTTTTAATTTTGAAAGTAACATTCTTATGTCATGTTATCATTCGTTGTTCGGTTTCCCCACAGCCCCAATGGAAAGCACGCATGTGTCCGTTATGCAAATTGTCCATACAGGATTTAAAAGCAGAATAAAGTCAAGCTTTATCATCGAGATTCAGATCCGAACTCAGATATTTCATTCTTATTTCCAATTCACAAAGATCGTGTTCTGTGTAGGCTATCGATCAAATTCCAGATGACTGAGTTCGGACTGCGAAGACCAGAAAAAGGTGAAAATTGTGACAGTTTAGAGGTGATTTAACTCCTCTCGATCAAGCGCACGCCAGGCCTCTCCACACTCTAATGGGCTTAGGGAAAAGGGCTTGCATGTCGAAGAAGCCATTCCCCCATCTCGAACATGATCTCCTCCACTCCACTCTATATATTAAAAATGTTTCAGAATTTCAGCATCTTATGGCGATATGGTGGGGGGGCTGTAATTCCATTCATCTCAGCTCTATCCTTCTTCCCCGACCAAGTCTGCTGATGGAGTCAAACCACACACTTTAAATTATGCATCATCAATAAATGTTGGATGTTGCCAGTCTTTCCCATTTCATGGGTGGAAGGCGTACTTGCGACGCTCTGCCCCCCCCCCACACCCCTCATCCCCCCCCCGCCCCGCCCCCCTACCCGCGCTCATATTACTCACGCACTTTTCTACAACGTGTCAATTCGCGCGAGGGGCAGAGGCGGCACGCTGTCCACCATCGGGCTGATTTATCCACGAGAGCAGCAGCGCTTTACCTGTGTAAATCATCCCCCCCCCTTTGAGCTGTCCCATGGTGGGGGGGTGGGCGGTCTGCCAGCACTGCTCAGTCTTCCCGAGCTTCGCCCACCTCCACCCCCCCAATTCCTCCTTTCTGCCTGGCGACGGAGCTGACCGTCCCCAAGGGGCGTCGCCAGACCCTATTCACTGAGGCACGTGCCTCAGTAAGAATTTTGTTGTGTCCCAGTAAATGATCATGAAAAATAATTCATTTTTGAAAATGTATCATAAAGTGCAAGTGTGAGGATGTGGGCACTGGGGACCTGTGCCCCAGTAGTGCTAAAAGTCCAGCGACATCAATGCCCTCGCCGCTTCCCGGAGGTAATCTTCGGCACTGACAGCTGTGTTGGCTTGTCTCAGCCGCTGGCATCCTCAATACGAGAGACAGAGAGGGAGAAAAAAAAAAAGGGAAGAAAGCTAAAGGTGGCGGCAGCTGTCCGCGTGTCGGTCCCTCCTGACCCACACGCTTGTCACTTACTAATCCTCAGCGGGCCGCGATCAAATCCCCCATACTGCCCAGCCAGAGAAAAGCCCTCAGTTTCATATTTTCTCTCTTGTTTTTTTGTCATTTATTTGGTTCTGTGATGATTAAAGCAAATGATCGGATCTTCTGTTTTTAAATCCCCCTCACCCCCAAGTCTGTGACTGTCACAAGAGATCTCTGAACTGCTGACATCAGTTCTTGTAGATAGTTTTTTTTTTCTTCTGAGGGCCATGAGCTGAGCCCAGCCTATTTCTTTGGGGATACTATATCCAGATTTTTGTTTGTTTTGAACTATGCACGCTATTTTATTATTCATACTGTGCATGGGCAAATATATGTATAGCCCTATGTGTATATGTTCCTTTGAGCACATGCTAAATGTGGGCTCGCAGCAGACCTGTCCTGAATTTTCGGTTTGATCTTTCCTTCTTCTGTGTTCCGTCCCTCACTAAGGGGGGAGTCCCCCAGTGTGTTTCATCAGCCTGTGAGCGCAAACCCAAAGAGCTACTGCACAAAACACATTTCCTACGACTAGGGTAAGACAAATGCCCTTGGGAAGCAGGAAAAGGAAGAGATAATTTAATTTCAGCATAGCTGTTACACCTGTTGCAGTTGGCTGAGACACTCATGCTACTTTCCTCCTGACTTTTTGCCAGTGGTGTAATGGTAACTGGTGATAATGGCAACCCAGTGCTGCCAAATCGGTGACTCAGCAGTAAGATTTTGTAACTTCAAAATGGCGTTTCCATTTTTAAAGCTGTTTTGTTTCATCTAGCGAATTCAAGTGACTTTTTAAAGCAGCCAATAGCTACTTTCCTTGGAAAAATAGAAGATGTCAATCGATCTCTCGCTTGATATTCCTTATTTTTCCTGTCCCCAGAATAGTTTCACAATTATTCTCTCTTTGCATTCAATCCCATCCTCATTTCTCTAGCTTAATTATACTCCTCCTTAGCCAAAACCCTGCAATGGCTCAAATCATCAAATTCAATCACGATCAAGTCATTTTCACTGCCCACTCACCCACCCTGGTGGTTTCAGCCTCCTAAAGTAAGCCCTGCGAGGACTCAGAGTACTCACGATGAGGTGCATCCTGCTAGCTAATTAACCCATTTGAGATCCCGCCCCACACTTCAGTCCCTAGTCCAGTCGTGATCCGCGTCACATTATTTCCATCAGGAAACCTTGCGCGTTTGGCATTGTATATCGACAAGCGAGCTTCGCTACGCTAATCTTAGAGGTTGGCCGTATTCCTCTGTGTTTTCACTGTCAGGGATGCATAGCGGTTACATGGCCAAATTAAGCGAGCGGCAGAGAGAGAGGAAGTCTGCCAAATCCCAAGCCCCCCCAACCCCCCACCCCACCAATGACAGATAGAAAAGCAGAACCAAGCAAGATGAGGTTAGGGTGGTGGTGATGGCAAACAAAAACACCTGAAGGAAAACATAATTACAGCTTAAGTACAGTAGCTTTTGTGCAGCTGTGGTGAACTAGCATGTACATACAGACCGCTATATCGCTGCAAGCAGCAACAAATCTTATGGTAGCAATACGTAAAATGGAAGCAGAGAGTGGGTGCATAGGGGTTCATGTGGGGTCCTATGTGTTATATGTAACTTTATAAACAGGAAAACTATGTTGCTTATGTAATATATGCAATGGCATAAGATGCAATACATGAGATGAAGGGAAGCAGTATGATGCAATGGCTAGGGGCTGGCCTTTTAACTCAGAGGTTGCAGGTACTGTTCGCAGCTAAGGCACTGCCGTTGAACCCTTAAGACAGGTACTTCTCCTGACTTGCTTTAGTAAATAACCAGCTGTATAAAAGTTATAGAAGTTGAAATATGTAAAACTGTATTTCACTGTGGAAAAGTGTCCGCTAAATGTAATGTAAGAAGTAAAAAATTGACTTTTAACGCCACGAAATTCATACTTTGAACCACAAGATGTGACACATCTGCGGAAAAAAATAAACATCAGGATGAGTCAAGTGGCCCTATGAGGAGTTTTCTGGTGTTTGCCGTGTTGTTTGTGCCGAGAGAGCGGCGGTATTGACTATCAGAAGAATCTGAATCCTCTGAATTAACCAGACTGGGTCTGCAGCCACTAAAATGTCACTGCGTTCCCTAGGTGACTGAGACAGACACCGGCCTCATCATTATGCTCCTAATTTTCACTGTGTCCCCCCCCAACACACACACACACACACACACACACACACACACACACACACACACACACACACACACACTCACACACACACACACACACACACACACACACACACACTCACACACACACACACACACACACAAACACCCCCTCATTAGAGCCTTGTGCCAAAAATACTCCTCTCCTCCCTCCGTCTGCCCTTGCCCTCTCATTTCGCTTCCCTACCCGAACATATCACAGGTGTTCACCGCAAAATACATAAACACTCTCAACGAGACGCTCCGTCTGAGTTCAGCTCTTAATAGGGTCTGTATGGGCCCAACAGAGACACTCTGTCAGAGTGAAATGCACTCCATCAGTGTTGATTTATCACTTAAAATTCCGCTGTGCTCCCTGACTACGTTGCATTGCAGCCATTCAGAAGATGCTCTTATCTTTGAGCAACTTACAACACAAAGTCAAAACGTGGCTCGGTGTAAAAATACCCATGAGGAGGAAGGTATAGTCCTAGAGGCAAGACCTGTGCATAATATACTATTCAAACAGAAACCTTTTATACCATCATGGAAATCAAAAGATTAAAGAACACACAGATCGATAGAATCTTCCACATTTAACAAGCGCAGAGTCACGATACGATGACTGGAATGTGACGGCATCATCAGGATCAGATACCAGGTTCAAACGGAACAACAGTAGAAGTCTATTGCTAACGTCAGGTTTAGACAGGTCCACTTATTCTTATATGTTTTCTTTTTTGTGTAACTCATAAGATGAGTGTCTATACAGACACAGTTATGTTTGCATGGACATTCGGCTGTATTTCAACCTATTCTCCTTTATTAGCACGTCTGAGTCACATTATGGGGGTCAAACAGTTCAAAAGAATACGTGTCAGCTGTCACAAGGAATAAAGGAGAAGGAGGAGAAGGAGAGGGATGAGAGAGAGACAGCTTTGATGGATGCTTCAGAGAGGAAGGAGATCCCCTCCAATTTAATCCCATATTTTACTTTGTAATGAGTGTGTGAGACTCAAACCCAAATCCCTCCGTGGTATAATGGATTGAATTTATTTTATTTTATTTATTATTTTTCCTCTTCCTCCCCGCAGTTCACTGGCTTGAGAAGAGGGCAAGACCATACGCGCGCCGTTTCTTGCTTCAGAGCTCAATGTTTTATTCATTTCTTTTGCCGGTCGGGAAAATTGTTTCCCTTCTCGGTTTCTTCACGAGCAGAACCTAACGCTTACATGTTCCTTTCAGCTTAATAGAAATTAGGAAGCATTTATTTATTTATTTTTAATCTTCCACTGCGCAGGTGAAAATCAAAAATGTTCCACCGACGTGACAAAGTCAGGCTTATGTGATCACCATCTGTACAAAGCCGTTGTCTGGCTTCATCTGAAGTCTGTGAATTTCACTCTTGAAAGATAATTAAATCTTTTGGGAAAAACTACATTACAAAACACACACACACACACACACACACAAACCATTAAAGGTGAAGAAAGAAACAGCTATAAATAAATCACACAATTTTTATGTGAATCATGTCTTTAGTTTGTATGAAGCCTGCCACTGAGAGATATATTTCCTGAGTTCTCATTTTCTAGTTCCATGGAAAACTTCAAGCCAATAAAAAACCCCATTTCAGGTCAGGTGACCATGTAGCATCGTGATTGGAATATTCTGGCAGTAACATTCTAAAAAGGAATTATATGAACAGCAATACTCGATTCATGACAGCTGGTACAATAACAGTAATCAGTATCAGGGACTGTGTAGACCAGTTGTTCTCCTGGAGTACCGCTTTGTATTCTGGTTTTCTGATCTAGCTAATCTCTTGATTATTTAAGGGTGTTGAAAAATACACAAATGGCATCACTCATTCTGGCTCCTTAAGAAAGAGTGTGCATGTTCGGGTGGCAGGACATCATATATTTGAAAAAATACTCCAAAAACAGGACAGAGAGGTGACATAGTAGTTAACGGAACTAGTTGGAAAGCTGAGACCAAACAACTTGCCCAGTAACTATAAAACAGGACAGGTACATCGCATCTGTGAAATATGCAGAAATATACAGCAGGGAACATGGGGGACTGTTTTAGATTGAATTTTCCAGGTGATATAAAAACTGCAACTGAAATGTCAGTTAACTGAAATGTCAGTTAACTGAAATGTCAGGTGTTGGACTTTTGGAATCATGGTGCTACACTATTGTGAAACTACAGGATGAGATATATTAGCTGAAAAAGGCGAGTGGGTTTTTAAATCAGTTGGTCAAAGGGAAGTCAGGTGAACCTGTCAAAAGCAAAATCCCATGCAGAGCTCTGAAAGTCACTCTCCAAACCTTATCCTGCAGAGGAAGAGGGCACCTGCAGAGGTTTTGAAGTAAGCTTGGATACAAACACAGGCACACATGCTGAAGCGTATACAGACACGCACACACATATACACACAGAGAATGGCACAGTTACTGTTGAATCCATCTGATGTACTTTTTATGTTAGGTAGCGGCATCACAGAGGGTTGAGGGGTAGAGCACACACCCGGACATCAAAACCAGATCTCAGTCAGACTCATGACCTTTGCCCCTGGCCCGAAAGACAAGGATTGGCTGTAGCGAATAGACATCTAATCCTTGCCATCTCAACATGAATCCATGTGGTGAGAAATTTTGAGGGTTGTTGTGTTGTATAATGGTTTTTGGAGCTGGTCTTATAAGTCAGAGGGCACAGGTTCAATTTGCAGTAAAGACACTGCCTTTGTGCCCTTAAGCAAGGTGCTTGGATGTTGTGTCATGAGTGACTCTAAGTCACTCTGGATGAGAGCATCTTCTAAACGCCTAAATGTGTATGTAGTTAGCCTTAGACCCCCTGCCCCAAAGAAATGTGACATGGAGTCTGAGAGCTTTGTCGATTTACGACTAGACCGCCAGCGAACCACAAGAGGTGGTTATGGGACAGCAGGGGTCAGGGAAGGAGGAACGGCAGAGTGGCAAGACAGAATGATGACAGTCCAACAGCTCGAAAAGGAGGCAGAGACCAGCTCTGGAAATGGCTCTAAAAAGGCTCATGTCGGACCCTGGAGCCCAGACACCGCAGGTTCAAGGGATGACCACGACGAGCTGTGTCCCACCATGGGCTGGGGATGGGATGTAACAATGGGCCGGAGGCTGTGGCCAAAAAACTCCTTCCTTCCTTTTCTTTCACCTGCCTTACAGAGCATGGACAGGTAAAACCGATACGGGGGGAACCTCACCTTGTCACCTCATCAGTCAGCAGTCCTTTCTGCTGAGCGAAATGATGAGGGACAGAAGGGGGCATGCAGCAGCTTTAGAATATTCAGACAGGATGTTCTAGATGCCTTGGGTTGCCATGGAATCAGTTCTTTCTGTGGGCCAGGAGCTTTCGGACCCGCTGGTTCCGTCATCAAGAGATAAGAATCTCACTTCATAACCTGAGTCCACAGGGCGGAAAACAGGCCCTGGATGATAAGGTGAGAACTCCGGACGAGTACTAACACTTCACCTGTAGACCTGCTGTCAGGACTGCGGAAGGTACTCTAAATTTGGGAGCTAAACAGGGGGAGGGGGGAATTGAAATAGCAGAAAAAAAAAGAGTTGCAATGACATGGTTGTAATCTGTTCAAACACACACAGCCTCTTTATGGGAATATGCAATTCAATTAATATTTACGTTGCAACCTGCAACATATGTTTCTTTAGGTATTTTCTGTGTCCTTTGGATTGTGTATAACAGAATGGCATATACCTTTCTGGAAACATTTACATTTTCATGGAAATCTCATTAAGGAGAAGGCTGGGACCCACATAAACGTACTTCCTTTTGGGGAATATGGAATTCAATCAAAACAGACTCTTTTTAAGGCCATATACTACTCCATTTTAAAATAAAAAAGGACATGTTTGATTGTTGTGATATGAAGTTTGTTTTGAGAAAAATGTATATGCTGTCAAAGGCAGCTGAGTGAGTGCCAGCCAGAGGGTGACTGATTGGGTCACTGTCCGTGTTGACAGCTTCTGTCCCAGACATGTGGAACGTACAGGTAGCCCTTTCAGACACTCGGCTTGCCTGGACATGGTTTGTGAGGGCCTTATTTCCCTAATGCATTAAATGCCAGTTGTGCTGAATGAGGCTCAAGGCTTGAGGCAATTACTTCAGCTTTTCTTAACAGATGCTTAGCCGAAATTAATTTTTCCACCGCACAGACACCTTTGAAAGGTTGAGGGAGAAGTCTCCTGTCGGACTTACTGTTCCTGTGCCAAAAAAACCACGAGAAGTATTCCTTGCCAGAATAGTCTTGGAAGGCTACAAATCCACATCTGTCCAGGGCCAGCATAACGGAGCTGGGCATTCAGTAACTTCTCCCCATGCCCTGCCAATGCTTCCCTTGAAAACACACTTTGCTGAAAGATTATTAAAATCAAAATAATGGACAGCTATGCTGTGCATCCATATTCATATCCATAAAACACCTTGACAGCTTTTACAGCAATTTTGTCATTAATACGTCCTGATATGATGGAAGTCCTTTGTTCTGTGTTTCACAGCCAGTCTATCCTCTGCTGTTGTGCAAGGTGTGAATGTAAGCTCCAAAGCTTTGTTCATTTCTTGTATAAACTGTCTTGTTTTTATTAGGGCTGAACTGAAAAAATTAGTACTTCAAATTTTACAACTTTGGTGTTTATGTACTTTTTTAAATGCATAATGTACTTTTTTGTTGTTGTTGTTTTTGCATGCTTTGGTAAGTTTTTGAAAAGAATGAACACGTTAAATCTGCGTCAAAGTTCAGAACAAACCTTGATTGCATTCAAACCCTGCCATTTTTACATGCTGAGAACTTTGCAGCTACTTTTTGGGAATGAATTATTGAGCATAAGAGCGTTGTTTCTGCATGACAATGTGATTCCACTCAAATCCCCTTTGCACAATATACATTTTGAAAAGTTATCTATCTAAAATGAAATACAATCTTTTAAATAGGAAACCCAACATGAATTTCAAAGATTTATTTAATTAATTTAAAGGTGTTGTCCATCTGCAGTTTTTCGATTCCTTCCCCAGTCTTTGAGTAGGCACTTTGTTCTGAATGCAAACACCGAAACGTGGAGTACTGACACTCTCCCGGCAGGTAATGTACCCGCCCAGCACCGTTATAATTCAATAGAAACAGCTGACTGGTCTGGGATGGTTCCCACAATGACGGCTTTTTTTCATTATCTCTGAGATAGAGTCGACTGGCACATGATAACTCCAGGCCCCCCGTATTGATTGAAACCCTGTCGCTGATAAAAACACGGCGGTGCTTTTTACGACGTCCCCGAGGTGGGCCGGGCATGAGCGGTGCGTTCAAAGAGCCTCGTATATTTCACCATCTCCCAGCGACGGTGACAACGTGAGATAGCTCCCCAAAATGAACAAGAACACTGCCTGCTTTTTTTTATTTCCCTGTCTTTTATTAAAGGGGAGATGACTTGAAGACTCTCAGATGACTCTGCCGAAGAGGAAAGAGGGGAAAGGGGAGCACCATGTTTGCCTCAGCCGTCAGCTTTCCACCTTATTAGATTCACTGAGAATGGGGAGTTGGGTGCAAGTTTCCACTTCAGGATTCCTGAAGTACTTTTTAATTGGCCGACTGTTAGAGCATTCAGTAAGCTCCTCCTCTACCTAAAGATTGTTATAGTTCATTCATTGGCACTTTCGGACCCGAGGAACTTTTTCATAGTGCTAAGAACTCTTGGAGGAATTACCCCCTTTTTATTGTGACCTCACTATAGGAACTGGGAACAATCGTAGTTCTTAGAACGCTGTTTTGAGGGACTTTTTTTTAGCTCCTGCTTCAGGGTAGGTACTCTCCCAGCACAAGAGGAACCTTGCGTGACATAAGTGTATGGTGATTGGTCCAGCCATAAGTGTACGTTGATTGGTGAAAACACATGAGCCAATGCAACACCAGCAACCACATTTTTAAAAACCCGCATAGTCTAAGTTTGCACGTCTCCTTTCCAACTTTGTTATTATTATGAAACCTACGATGCACAACAAACACATGGCTCCAATCATGGCATCCTCCATCTTGTTGTTTTTTTTGTTTTATCACACACAGAAATGATGCTGGTATACTAACCGCCAGCCTACGTCACTTCAGCATCCTGGTGGTGCGAATGCAAACAGAAAAAAGCCCTTGAAGGTTCATAGTTCTCAGAAAACTTCCCCAGCGCTCTCTCCGAAAGTGCCTAATGTTTCCACTCTGTGTGACTACGAGTTGGGTTCACTCAAAGCCCCATTTCAGAAGGCAATTATAGAAAATCTCTGATGAGATGTTTGATTCTGCTCTACTACAGGAATACAGTGTTCACTCCGGCCCTTCTTTTAAAGGCACATTTTAATCATCATGAAATTCAGCTATATATCTCATCTGTGATATTTGAAAATGGTGTTTTAAAATGATTCAAGTCCAGAAATTGATGTGGATGAAAGTATGAAAATTTTGGCAGTTAATGTCAATTTTCTAACTTCTTCCTAAAATTATTTCCCTCATGCTGTGACTTACTTTCCACATATCTCCATCTCTAACAGCTTTATAATGGTTTTGCACGGTGATACAAGTCTGAGATACATGTCAGTGAAGAGTTACAGAGAGTATTTTTGGCTGTAAAAGTGTACATTTTCAGACTTCTTCCCAAAATGGTTTCCCACATGCTTCTGCTTAAGTTCTTAAATATACCACAGATTTGACATAGCCATCCTGTTTGTAGAATTGCCAGGCAAATGAGGGGGAGTCACTGTTTCAACTATTTTTATGAACTCCTATAACACCACCCGCTGCCTGAGTGAGAATTTCTCCTAGTAACATCAGGAAGTAAATGCATCCTTTAAAACATACCCAGCACATTTGTGTGGATGCACTCAGCAGACAGATGCAAAAAGGAAAACATAATTTTTTAGCATTCAGGTAAAGAATTATTAAAATGAATGTATCCTCAGCCCACACCCTGAATGGTGTTCTGGGGATTTACAGGAAGAAGTCATTTATACAAACTGAAACCTGCGCTCTCTTGAAAGGCGCTAATAAACTGTGGGTGCAGAAGAATGATACCTCAGAAACACATCAGAGGCGCATATAAATCAAATCAGATGTGAGTTTTCAACCTAAACTGTGTCATAATTCCCAGAATGCTTTGCAACAAGACTCCCAGTCAGCCACAGGCACATAATATTTAAAGATTAAAAGAGGAAGAAAAAAAAAGCACAGAGACGTATAAGTACAAGAATACTCTCCAATCAAAGATACGCCTGATGTTTTATTTTGATCACTTTTAAGACGAGACTTAAACAAGGGAGCGAAGAGGTTTAATGAAACATCAGGGGGCTGTGGGAACAGAAACATGTCAGCTCTAATGAGGCACTTGTCAGCGTCGTTAAGCTCTGTGTCATCCAGACCAAGGTGCTGTGAAGTGCAGGGGTTGTGTACAAAGCCATATGGCACGGCCTGCCCCTGTGAGAGGCTCACAGAGCACACACGCATGTTTGTCATTCGGCTTTGCGGATGAAGTCTCAGCCATGCCACTGCCAGTCATGGCTTATGGCAGGAGGTCCACGTTGGCGAAGTTGCAATAGGGATTAAGCTAGTGATGGCTGAAATTAGGTTTCATGGGTCATGTTAGGGTGGAGCTACACTCAGCTGGCAATCATTGACTTCTTTGACCCAATAAGAAATCTCTTCCTCTCCACAGGCAAGGCTATTCGGTCAAAATCAGTGGGTCACCGATGACAGGCTAAGCCAGTTAAAATCCTCAGCCACAGTCCTCTCTAGCAACCTCTCCTGGCTGGACCTGGCACTTGCATTAATGCTGATCAGAGAATATGCTGGCTTTGAGCTCCAGCAACAGCGTAGGGTCATGTGGGTCACCCCTATCCAGAGCAGAACCATATAAGAAATCCGCAACAAATTAGCGAGATAATACAAATATAATTACAGTCGGCCATGAGTATGACACCCACGGATGTGCAAATACCGAGAATGCTCAGGCCACTTTTTACCCTATACGTGTTCATAACTTGAAACCCCACCTATATGTAAGAACTAAGAATACTACGAACTGCTAAAACCCACGTAAATCATACTGACTACAGTATTCTAGCATATGCTGGGACTGTTAAAATGTTATTTTTTGAGAATGTTCTGGATTTTTTTTTTTTTATGTTTTCGAACCGTGGTTGGTCAAAGCCACGAATGCCAAACCTGTGGATAAGGCAGGCCGACTATATGTATATTTATTATGGGATTTATTAAGCCCAGGGCTGGCAGCAGTCCCATTTTAATCAGGACATCTCACATTTCAGACAAAATCCAACATATGCAATATGCCGGTTGCAAGGCGTTTCAATCAGCAAAGGTTTTCTCTTACAACATTTTCCTTGAGTATGTAATGTGTAATGGAGACAAACAGACTTGTCCGAAAACTGAATGGACAAAATTAGCATTCTTAAGAGTTTGTGTTCACTGCCTGTTTGATTATTGTTAAAATGTGTTGCTATGAAACAAGTGCAGCCCATTTAATATGAGGTGACGATCGTGTAAGTGATCAACATGCTACACATACACCACTTTTAGCAGAGGTTCTCATCCAGAGTGACAGACACGGTTTAGATATTTTGGACTCTATTCGGTTAACCAGCTGGATAATTGCTGGAGTCAAGGCTACAGCAGCTATGCCTCACCTGGGAGATGAACCCGTAACCTCTACCTCGTAAGGCTAGCTCCTTACCCACTATACTACACTGGCTCCCATAGGGAGCTGTTATGCCAACGGTATGTGTGGTGTACTACCCTTTCTAGTTTTGTTCCTCATTTTGCAGTCTCCATCATCCCCCTCCTTACCCCAGACCTCACTCTCCCACTCTTTTCCCTCTTAAACCCTTTTTTTTTCTGTAAAAGGGGAAGGGGTATTCCTGAGGATGAGAAATAACGAGAGCCCATGCAAGAGGACGATCCTCAAGCCTGACAAGAGTGTATCAGTCAGACTATCGAGGATTAGGCTAGCCTGAGGGGCAAAAAAACTGAAATAAATAAATAAATCATGCAATCTGTGAAAGAGAGAGGGAAAAAAAAACAGGGTGGAAAGTGTTTAATTAAGGCGCAGAGATCCCTGGGTCTGAAAATAAAGGCTGTGAGCCAGGCACATTTCAGTGCTTTCTTCTTCTTCGGTGAAATTACGAACAATATTTTTACTTTTTTATTTCTTTCTTTCTCCCCTTGCTAATAGGCTCTTTCTAACTGCTCTATTTAAAGCGCTGCTAGTTCCAATTAAGCCTCTTTAAAAATCAGACACCAGAATTGATTGAATTAAGGGATTTTATCTCAATGGGAAGCCCCCCCCGCCCCCATAGAAAAGATGGAATAGCAATGATTTGGGGGTGTCGTGCCGACTCCTCTCCGCCTTCTTAATTAAATCATTGTTTGCGTCTTCACGGCTAGCAGGGAAGAAAATTACTTACGACAAGGTGATTGACTTCGGCCGACCCGCCGGGTTCCTGCTTTGCGTACAGTGACTCTGTGAAATTAATCCGGGGAGGACGTTATCTGCAGGGGATGAGAAAACAAGGAATGGATAAACTTCATGAAATTTAATGGAGACTGAACCACTTGTTAAGAATAAATTCAAAAAGCAGCCTTGAGGTCGATGTGCAAGAGTAGCACATTAGCACGTTAGCACAATGGGGTCTCCTACCGTTCTAAGCTTGAGTCTTGGCTCCACCCTCCACTGACTACACCTAGAAGTTCCTATTGATGAGGCAACAATTCGCTTAGCCTCACCAGGGTACACTAGCAGTTAAGCCAGTCAAACAAACTTTATCTTATTGTTTTCTACTGCCCTCCACTGGTCAGATGAGCACATGCAGGTACATGACCTAAACATGAGTGATGGGGCTGTCAGGTTTGATTGAACGAAAATGGGAGGAGCTACCACATGGTATCAGTGACTCAATCATTTGGACCGACGACTGCAGTGGCTGCAAAGAGAAAACTACTCTTGATTGGGTCGGACAAGTCAACGACCGACAGCTTGAGCATCGCTCTGCCGTAAATGGGGTTCATGAAACCTCATTTCCGCTATCTCGACTTTACATTATGTTTACTCAATACATCAAGCGGAGGAGGCCACATTGGGTGATTTGTGTCGCATCTGCAATGTAAAAAATAAACCTTTTGAAGGCTGGTTGCCACATGAAGCAGAGCAGGCATATTCAGTCACCATCTCCTGAGTTTGTGGGGGGGCTAAAAGTGGGAGGGTTGATGACATCATTTGATACAGGTGGAAAAATCAGAGGGGAATAAACTACAGCAGGGTAAACAGACATTTTAATCCAATAGAGTGGCAGGGTTACCTTTTGGATATCATTCTTCTAGGAACAGCTATGGCTAGACTCAGCAGGTCATCCAATGCAACTCTTAGGGCATGGGAGGCAGCAGCTGGGCAGGCACCGCCGTTATTTCAAGAGAAACACAAATCTTTGCCTGTCCCTATTTTGTTGATTACTTTTCACTGGTATCCTTTCTCTGCACTGCTTATATGGGGGGGGGTGCTGAACACCTTGCCTCCTTTTCTGTTTTCTGTAAAAAAATTATTTAAATTATTGAAAAATCCACTAAGGGCAGACAAAACCGAGAACAGACTAAAATTAATCATGGGTATGTTTAATCTAAATCAATTTCAAACTAAAATCAAAAGCACAAAATAATATTTCTTGTGGAATAAGCTGCTGACCAAGATGAAAGATATTTCCTCTCAAAGTCTTTTTGTTTAAAGAATGTTGTTTGATTCATCCTGGAAATGATACTCCCCCTTTACTTTAATGTAAATAGAATTATTTCCACAGAAAGGTAGCTGTAAAAAAAAACATCTTTGAAGCTTTATTTGCCTTGGTTTGTATTAATATACCGTAAATCCACAGTCCCTGAGACACAATCTAATATCTTCTGAGTAAAGGCCAGTGAAATATATCAAATAATGATAGAAATACTTCTCTACATTGAATTCTTATCTGGTAAATACAAATGACCTCATGGTATTCAGTCTCGACCCAGACGCTCTTATCTCTGGAATGTCTGGAAAGGGACGGAGCAGGTCATGAGATCATTGTCCTGCCATCTGATTGGTTCCAGCATGTTTTAGCCACGTTACCTTCAGCCGTAGGTCAGTGGAAGAGTTTGCTTGAATCGCCACTTCTACACGAGGTAATGATCTTTGCGAGACAATGATCGTTGGTTTATCTGCCAAGCACAATCCTGGAGGTTATAGAGACTTATGGATCTCAAGTAACTATGGTCAGGCTCATAGTGCTGTAAGGTTATGAGCAGCCTGGTCAGGCTCATAGAGCTGTAAGGTTATGAGCAGCCTGGTCAGGCTTATAGTGCTGTAAGGTTATGAGCAGCCTGGTCAGGCTCATAGCGCTGTAAGGTTATGAGCAGCCTGGTCAGGCTCATAGTGCTGTAAGGTTATGAGCAGCCTGGTCAGGCTCATAGAGCTGTAAGGTTATGAGCAGCCTGGTCAGGCTTATAGTGCTGTAAGGTTATGAGCAGCCTGGTCGGGCTCATAGTGCTGTGAAGTTATGAGCAGCCTGGTCAGGCTCATAGGGCTGTAAGGTTATGAGCAGCCTGGTCAGGCTCATAGCGCTGTAAGGTTATGAGCAGCCTGGTCAGGCTCATAGTGCTGTAAGGTTATGAGCAGCCTGGTCAGGCTCATAGTGCTGTAAGGTTATGAGCAGCCTGGTCAGGCTCATAGCGCTGTAAGGTTATGAGCAGCCTGGTCGGGCTCATAGTGCTGTGAAGTTATGAGCAGCCTGGTCAGGCTCATAGTGCTGTAAGGTTATGAGCAGCCTGGTCAGGCTCATAGTGCTGTAAGGTTATGAGCAGCCTGGTCAGGCTCGTAGTGCTGTAAGGTTATGAGCAGGCAATCACCATGGCCATGGCAATCGTCTTATTTCCCACACAGTAAGATGTCGAGAAATCTCTTGAGATCTGACCGTCTGGGTTCTCAGACTGCATGTTACATAATAAAAAAAAAGTGAACTTTTTTTTCCCAATTGTCAAAATAATTATTGGGGTTGGTGGGAGGAGACACTCTGTCTGATGAATCTCTGGAAACAAAGTCATCTAATCTCAAGTGTGTATGGGTGAGGGGTAATTTTGGTTATGGAACTGAGCCCCTAATGTAAGTTTTGTGGGATTCACACCCATCTCACCTTCATGGAATCCATCAGTTACCTGTGTTACCCCTTAGAGCAAGGTACCATCAGGACACATTTGCCCATGTAAATGTCCTAATAGACCTGTAGTTTGCCCAGGAGAAGGGAAACAGCAAAGCAAATAAATTATGGAAAATGTCAAATGAAAATACCCTGATATGTTAAAAAATGAATGAAGACACACAAGCCCCAGGATCAAAATGTGCTTTCATAGTTCAGTCGAAGAAAAGGGAGGAAAAAAAGGAAGGAATGTAGGTCAGGTTTCAGATATGGAAACACTGTCAAGGCTTTAGCAGAACACTGGAATCAGAAAAAGGCAGGCAAGCCCAGAAAAAAGCTGTGGAGATTGTAACCATAGATACTCCATGGACACTGGGCAGATAGTGATCGCAACTGTCACTCATTTATGACATCACAGACTTCAGAATTCTAAGTGATCAATAGGACCATGATATGGGTTTTAGACACTGCCACACCTGATTTGTAAGTCCTGTTTATGTTTTCGCTTACTGACTGCATGATCAACAGTCCATTTTTTCCATGGGTTCCACATATATATATATATGTATATATATATATGTCATTTACAAGGTCCTCCACCCTCAATGATCAACAATCCTCTATAACAGTGTCAAGGTCTGATACAGGGCTAGATATCCTGTACAGCAAGGCTAATTAAGTCCAGGTCCTGGAAGGCCACAGTGTCTGCAGGTAAACACACACGCCCGATTTCACTAATTAGCTCACCCCCTTGAACAAATCTGGCGAATTTAGGTGGTATAGAGCATGACTGGCCCATACCCGCAGACACTGCAAACCTCTTGGACTTTAGTTTAACAGCCCCGCTGTGGGCCGTTGGTAAACAACAACCCTAAGAGGGCTAAATCATTATGTATTCTTATGCTAATATGCTAGTCTTAGGAGACTGGCCTCTGTGCGGTTTGTCTCACACACACACGCGTCCACAAAAAACAATAAAACAAGACAATGGCTCCACACAGATCAAAACCGAGGAGCTGCTGCTGCTGCCGAGCAGTAATTATCACGCCCATTCATCATCGGTGGTTTGAAAAGCTTATGCGGTGAGAATAACCATCTGTTTGGAAGGGGGGGGGAGGGGGTAGCACTCGTGGATTCACTGACCGTGGTTCGCATCTTCCCGCAGCAGCTGCCAGGCCACCTGACCCATCAGACTTACGTGTTGCATAATGGGGTTCGCAGGATCACAGCTTCCTGTCTTTGAGGCCCCCACCCCGACATTTCTCAGCTGTATGTCACACTGAATGACTGATGTTGAAAGGTGCCACTTGATTCACGCTGATGTTTTTCAAAATATTTATCAAATCCTGTAGTCTGAATCGGCGTTGCACAATTGTCAAAGCCCAAAATTGGACATTTCATTGAAAGTATGAGTATTCTGGCTGGCAAAAGTACTCATTTCCTCTCCTCCCCCGGCATAATTTCCCATGCACTGTGAAATACCATGTCACCACACTGCTTCCAGACCTGCAAAACTGAATGGAGGAGGATTTCTCAAGAAATAGGTCTCAATGCACATGCAGTCTTTGCTTTGCTTTGATCAGTTAATCATGAAGTAATATCCTCTCTTTTCAGTAGTTTTCATGGCCACTGCTTTCTCTGCAGTGTTTTATGACTCTCAAGTTTTCAATTAACATTTGTCAGTTCACATTGACATCATTAAAGACCTTTTGTCTTCATGAAAACAACTTGGTGACTTAATTTTAGTTACCAAATTGCATTTGTGACAAACAATGATTGGATGAAACTGATTGGCTGATTAATTAATGTGTATTTTGAGCCCAGATTGGCAGATTTTTGGGTGTTTTTTCTTTTGTAAATAATAATTCTGCAAACCGCATTGAGGTATTTTATGGGTGAGGCTGGATGCCTCTGCTCCTCGGTTTACTCTACCAGACCGTTTAGAGAAAGCTTTAAAGACGCTGTCGCGTGTTTTGGCATGGCAGACAGTGGCACATGGTCCTTCCATATGCCACTGTTTTTCTGCGGCGCGATGCGGACGGCGGGTCACGGGTGCCTCATGGCCCTCGCCACGAACTGTCCGCTTTTTATCGCTGACATGGATGCCGAAATCCGACACCTGCGCTCCCACCACGATGTTCTTCCATGTCATCTGGCTCACACAGGAAGGGGGAGCTGACTCCAGCTCAAAAAAAAAAAACCCTCCCCCATTGGTCAACTGCGATCGAACCAATGATGTCATAAGTGAAGAATGTGTGTGGGATAGCAGTGACTCACTGACATGGTCATGGCTGACCTAAATGTGAAATTGGCTCTCTCAGCTAGCAATGGAATTATGAGATTTAATGACCTCATAATGGGTGGAACTATAATGATCTGTCAATCACCAGCTGCTTTGAAAGGCCCATTTGACTCACAATTCTCACCTATTTCAGCTACATGTCGTCCATATTGCAGCCTGAAAATGCTGATGGACAATGACACAGGTCCAAAAATAGACATGTCAGTGAAACAGTGTTCTGGCTGTAAGAGTGTCTGTTTTCTCTGTTACTTTTTCCTCCTGAAATGATTTCCCTCCTGTCACAATGCACACTCTTGAATGTGTTACAGATGTGAGGCAGATGACCTGTTAATGACCTTACTGAGCAAACGAGGCGTTACTTTTCCCTCCAACTACATCAATGAACTGCCGCATCACCCCACTCTGCTTCCACTTTAGAGTTATTTCTCTGAGTAAAACCAGGACGTTTGGCTGCAGTGGGCCTTAAACCAGTGAAGGGGTTTTTCTCTCCAAGGTTTTGCACATAGATTGGTTTAGCTCAGATGTGTATTGGTGGTGCATGACATCACCTATTTGTGATGTCATAAAAAATGGAATTCTCCCATTACTTCCCATCACCGGAGAGATCGTTTGTGCAGTCAAAAGGGGAAGGAAAGGGCACATCAGCTTAACGATCATCTCTCCATGACTACAAATTCTTCCAGGCCAGCTTAAAAATGCTTATGTCACAATACCAGGGATGACATCTGACGGATGTATAACAAACATCTAAATAACCCATGTGAAGGAAGTACAGTAGAGCCTTCTTTTTACAGTGGTTGTTGTAATCAAGTGGGATTTGGCCTCCGGTTTGACCCCACTTCCCCCTGTTTTTATCACGCGATGTTCGACAGCATCCGCTTGTAATCAAGGCGGATTTTGGGCTCTGCTTTGCCTCTGTTTGATCATTTGAAATTTCTTTTCCCCCTTCTCTGTGAAGCACCCGCAAGCTTTTAATCCCGCGGCCGCGCACTCTCGCTGTCACGGCGACGCGCGCCTCTCTCACATGCTCTCGAGGGATTGTAGTCTCGTGGGGGGGTGCTTTACCCCCCTACCTCACCACCCCCCCATCCTCTGCCTTCATGTTTGTAATCTTGTGCAGAAATCTTTTTTTTCCCCATAAAGCTGTGGGTTCCCTGCTGTTTCTCCGCAAATATTGTGCTTTTTTTTTTTTTTTTTGCTTTTGTGATGCTGCACGATCATCTCTCCAATCAAAGAAAAAAATCTGTACAAAAGCATACAAGAGGCTTACAATAATAACAACAATAATACCGTACTATTTTATTTTTGTGAGGCGATTAATTTCCCCTTGTGCTCAAAGTGCTTCACATTAGGAAGGATAATGAAGAATAAAAGTTGTGCATATAACACAAGGGAAGTCAGAGGCGTGGGCCTAAGCGAGGGAAGGCCCTGTGCTGCCCTTGTTGGTGCTAGGGTCTCTGAGTGAGGGAATCAGGGTCAGATTACTCTCACAGCCCATAGTGGGCTGTATCTGTACAGGCTCTGGTTTCAGCCCAACTCGGCAGGGTTCTGTGCCAAAACGTGTCTCCTTAAAAAAAGGCATATCGATGAGAAAGATTAAAAAACTCTGGGAAAGTTAGTTCAATACAATCAGCCTTCTATGATATGGTTGTCTTGAGAGCCTAATTTATCTGATGAAAAATTCCGCCTGATTACACTGAAAACTCTAACTACTTTTTAAGGGGGGGGTAACAAATTTAAACAGAAAAATGACTGAAAATCAGTTTACTGCAGGTGATGACCATACGGTCATTCTAGGAGGATGAGGACACCAAAAGCTTCCATTTAAAAAATGATACAAAAATTCAATTTTGTAAGAAAATGGAAAAAAAAACACAATTTTTGACTAAAATAAATAAAACATGCTAAACAATGACCATATTTGCCCAAGTAAAAATATTGATCCTTATCAGATATAGTCAGCAGGAGAAGCCCATCTGTTATCAAAGACAAAAGCTGAACATATTTCTGATTAAAATAACTTTATAAAATAAACATGCTAAACAATCAACGATAGCTGAGCGAGCGACAGCTGGGTGAGTTAGGCAGAGTATGAATAACACGTTCTAACAAACGAAATCTTGATGTAATTCCGATCCAACCAACATACTGAAGAATTATGTTTTTGTAACCATATGGTCACTTTAGGAATAGGTGGTTAAATGACTTTTATCATATCCAGAAAAGCACATAATATTTCCTTTAAAATCCTGCCGCTGAGTAGGAGGAGAGTGGAGATTTAAATTGTCCTTTGCGACAGGTGTTGTGGTCTGGCTCCTTTCATCGCGGATGCAGAATTCACAGGAATCCCGATTTGGACCAACTTAACAGAAGACTCTGAACCGTACTCCCCTTCCTGGATTCAGGCTGTTCCATGAACCCCTGGGGGCAGAGGGATCTTGGATTTTTTTGGCAACCCCTCGCGGAAGCACGTTAGCTGCCTCCAACACACACCTGTTTGGGGAGTAGCGGTCAGAAACCAGACTTATGGACACATTACAAACCTGGACTGAACAATAAGATGCAATCATCACGTATTGGATTTCATTCCTCCCGCATCTTTATGATGATGATGATGATGATGTTTTTACATTGTGACATCACGCTATCAATTCTACTGCCTGACAACAAGTAACGAGCGAAAATCTGTGCCATCTTTCCTCTCAAAATGGGTTCTGGATTCCAAGTCGATTTGCTGGCCTGTCATCGTTGTGCAGTATGAGAGACAGCTGTAAGTACCACGTTTCCATGGCTCACGCAGAAGGACGTTCATTTGGGAAACAGCCCTGAGCCCTGTGACTGGGCGTTGAAGTCAACAACTGGCTCAGCCTGGCCAGGGAACGACAGAGATGAGCTGGTTAAGTTTGTTAGCCTGATTGGACTAAAAAGCCTTGGAGGTACCAGGTCCATTCCTCACGCCATGTAGTATCATTTGGGTTTTGGTTTTTTCATTTGCTGTTCATCCTGAACAAGTATAAAAAGACCCTTTTTCCAATCTCATTTTTGGCGATTTTTTTTTTTTTGATCATTTCATATTTACATGTTTACCTTCTGGTTTATATTGTTTTATTTTGTTGTTAATCCAGGAAGGGCAGAAAAACAGACCTTCCTTCGCTTTTGCTTCCAGACCTATTTTCACGCACATGTTGATGATGTCGGTATTTCTGACTCAGAGGGGGGACAGACGGGATCAGAAGATGACACAAATCCTGCGTCTCTTTGCATTGTCTTTAACCTCAGCCCGGAAATGTGGGAACAGAATTCCTTTCAATAATCCATCCTCAATTCATATCTGAGATTATTAAATAACGCACATGTGAACCACTCACACACGAACACATGCACACATTTAAATATAATAAGATACAGAAATTACAGCATTCTCAGCAAAAATGGAGGAAGCATGTTTTTTTTATTATTATTATTATTTAATACCACTTGCATGTTGCCCTGTTTCTTTTTTATTTTATCATAAGGACTGGATGAGGCTGAATGACTGGAATTGAATTAGAAAATATACAAGAAAACCCAACACTGATAAAAATGGGAGGAATAGTCAATGGAGTCTCAGCTGGCAGCTCAGATCTGTGAAAAGATGACTGTGGGCCATTCTCTAAGGGAAAAACAAAATTATATTTAAGGAAAACATTAATTTTCATCAAAATTGTTCTTATAGTAACACATCTCCTACCTGCCCTTCATTTTCTGCCAGCCATTTTCAGCGGCATGTGACACAACCAATGATCAGAATCTTCGGAGCAGATTTTGATTGTTTGGAGAACTTGGAAATGAATGACAATGTATTGAAGCACAAGTACCAAAAACATTTATGCCACTCATGAAATACCAAGAATTTAGAGGAAAGCGAATGTACAGGGTGCATCCAAGAGCTTGTGGATTCATTTATGGAAATTAAAAAATTCCCTTTGGCAAGATCTTCCACTCTTTCTTACATTTTCTCCGAAATATTCTGAAACACAAACCACAGCATTTTTTACATGTAGTTGCCTACGTTCTTCACACAGAATTTCCCTAAGAAAATTAGAGACCTTTCTCTTTGCCCCCATTGCCCCCATGCCCCCGCCCTGTCATGGGATTATCGTCACCGCTGCGCTCGGCCCTCAGGGCGGGAAGCATCTGGCCCTCTTCCTGCTGCAGGTGGCATGGTGTGACACCCGTCACCAGGCCATTCCTCTCGAACGTTTCCTTTAATAGCACCCGCCATGTGCGCGCTCAATATTAACCACCTGTTCGATTTAATCCGGTGACATGGCACCTTCCCGCCAGGGCCATCCATCAACACGGAAATCTCAGCCCTCTCGCAGGGGTCGCTCTCACAGGTATCCGAGCCAATGACCCAGTCTGAGGCCTACAGGCTGGCGGCGAGACGGACAGTGCCATGCCGCGCGAGGATTAGCAAACTAGGTCACTTGTTCCTTCCCACCTGTTTAGGTAACCTAATAAACAAAATAAACAAGCAGAGGTCATGTTCTTGAGTGTTCGTTACCCAAAAATTCCAAGGCCCCTGAATCAAATTCACAAAAGAACACATTTTCAAGAGAACCCTCATCCTAATTGTGATGTCATAATCAGTAATATTGGAATAAGGTGTCAAAAACCTAATAAGGGGTGGGGCTACAGTGAGCTGTTAATAACTAACTTTGCTGAACCAATCAAAAGGCGCTGGACATCACAGCTAAACACTGTGATTGGTTAAACTCAGTCGGGAATTGGTTCTGCTAGATGGCATTTAAGGTACATTTAATTATGTGCAATTTGAGGACAAACCTCAGCCTTTCTCATGACCTGCTTGTGTCTCTAGGCCTACAGACAGGCTGTTTTAGAGCTGATTCTAAATAGGGAACTCACATATATTTCACTGGTTCTTACAGACTTTTTACTGAAATAATGTGATTGGCTCTTTGAAGAAAAGAAAGGGAGAGATAGAGGGAGAACAGGGGTGAGAGAGGATAGAGTGAGACAGAGGGACAGAGAGGGGAGAAGACGGGGGGACAGAGGAGGGGGAGACAGAGCGAGAGAGAGGGGCAGAGAGAGAGAGGGTGGGGGACAGAGAGAGAGGGACAGAGAGAGAGGAGGGGTCAGAGAGAGAGAGGGACAGAGACGGGGGGACAGACAGCGAGAGAGAGAGGGACAGAGACAGTGAAAGAGAGAGACAGAGAGAGAGAGGGATGGGGGCAGAGAGAGAGAGAGAGAGGAACAGAGGGGGACAGAGAGAGAGGAGGGGTCAGAGAGAGGACAGAGACGGGGGGACAGACAGCGAGAGAGGGACAGAGACAGTGAAAGAGAGAGACAGAGAGAGAGAGAGAGAGGAACAGAGGGGGACAGAGAGAGGGACAGAGACGGGGGGACAGACAGCGGGACAGAGACAGTGAAAGAGAGAGAGAGAGAGAGAGAGAGAGAGAGGGACAGAGACGGGGACAGAGAGTGAGAGAGAGAGGGACAGAGACAGTGAAAGAGACAGAGAGACTTGGTGCAGTGGCATATGTCTCTGGAGGCAAGCGCCAGGCCCTGGTAATTCTGACAGATGGGTCTGCTGTTTTTTTGTTTTTTTTTTTTGCTTTTTTTTTTGAGGAACAACAGAGCTTACAAGATTGTCACCGGATGCCTGCTCTCCGCAGGAGAGGGTCTTTGAAGCACAACGGCCCGTATCCTGCACTCAGGATGGCCAAGGGTCCGGCCACCTGTCCACCCTGCACGTCTCCTGGACACGGCCCACAAGTCCACACACAAACAAACAAGATGGAGAAGGGGATCGTGGGGTGGCATGGAGGGGTGTGGAGGACTGATGGCTTTGACACCCTTAAGGTCTACACTAATACTTGCTTCATAAATTGTATATAAGCACATGCCATATTGAATAAAGAGAAATGTAAGATGGAATGCGTCATGTTGCCACATATGACTTAACTAAATGTCAGGTGACAAACAGTCAGATGTTGTAATGGATTATAAGACATGCTGAAGGATGATGTGCTGACTGTGACATCACACATGACTGTGACATCACACATGGCCTGGAACCCGATCAAATGAACTTTAATGTCTCTTTAAAGGCACATGCTGTTCTATTTTACAATGAATATGATTTCCGCAGGAGAGTAATTTGTGATTGGCCTTTACACATAAGCAATAAGTAATATTTTGACTTTCTATGAAAATGTGTCGGGTGTTTTGTCGGAGTGATGTAACACATGTTTACAGAGTCCTGGACAGCCAGCTTACCTGTTGGTGTCCATGGTTTCCTTTCAGCCAATATAGATGCTGGACTGTTAAGCCAATCAATGACTGAAATTTATGACTTGAGAGCGGAAGCACTTTAAAAGGCCGGTAGACACCGCCGGTCACCAGCTCAGTCATAAATTAGACCCTGTGGAAATCCGCTTTCTCTCTGCAAAATGTCTTCGGTGTGAAGGCTTTGCAGGAGTTATGACTCAACATTTACAGCTGCACTGTCTGCTAATTAAATGTTTATGGGTACGACTGAGGCATAAAGAGAGTAAACAATGGAGACCTCCACATGATCTGATGGATACCGGGCAGCTAGCTCTGTGAGATTCCACTGTGCAGGTAACACAGGTGACAGATGACACTGGTTTAGTGCTTGGAAGGAACAAGTACAGGGCAGTCCCTCTAGTTCCAGAAGCTGCAGTTTTTCAGCTTTCCCATCTGGACAATAAGATCATAGGGCACAACTTGGTTAAGGGTTGCTCTGACCCAGAGGCTCAGCTGCTTTATATGTAAATGTAGTCTGTAATACTATTAATTATGGTTGCATTTTGTGGTTTGTTTTTTGGACATTTTTGTGGCATAATTTTAATTATTTGTTTTTTACACTATTTGGTTGATCTGTTTGGTTGCCTGATCCTTTTTTTTCAGACAGCAGATACCTATCGTTGGAGACTTTTATTGTTATAAGTCCATATACTTTATGCAGAAACATCTCTTTGAGATGAAGGGAGATATTTCCGCTCTGACGGTGACTCTGGGCTGTGAGGATGCATTAGCATCGGACATTAGCGGCGTAGCTCCATACTGACCCTTTATAACCTGAGAACACCTCTGCACATTCAGGGTCCATCTGCATGATAAACACAAAGACTGAGTCTCACCTGCATCTCCTCATCTTGCTTTATTCATCCGATTCCCAGTGTCAGAGCTCCCACAAACACAGGATAATCCTTAATGTTATTTATGAACAAATATTTAAAACGATCATACATCCAATTACATTTTATTTGTATACCGCATTTTACAACACAAACAGCTTCAGACAGATCCCAGGCTCGAGACACCCTCAGAGCAAATAAAAACTATGACGAAAATAGCAACGATGAATATATATTGAACAAAAAAATACTGAAATCAAATCTCAAACCTCTGGGTTTCAAAACGTGTTTTTTTCATGTTTTAAACACATATATTGTAACCAATATTAAAGGTTTATTTGTAACATATGTACATATACATAAATATATACTTGAAATATTTGTTTATAAATGTGTTGTGTAACGCTTAATAGATTTATAATTGAATGGAGGAAACAATCACTGAATCAAATCTATGACCACATAACTCAGGGGTCAGCCAAGGGGAACCAGTGCTCTAGGATTGAGGCTCATTGCATTAGGCTGAGTCTGGCTATTCCCAGGTGGGTTCCCCTCCAGATTGCACGGCTCTGCTTATCTCAGGTGAAACCAAGTGTGGCCGAAAATCCGCCGATACGTTCTGATTGCAAACCGCGGGACGCGCGCAGTGACTAAGCTAAGTCACACAAACACAAGCGCATTTCTGCTTGTGTTACAGGCAACTCTAACACAGTAGGCATGATTCAGTCAAAGGCACTTTGTCTGTTTAAGAGCAAATGGACTTCACATTGCAGCATCTTTGAGTTTTTTGCTTTTCCATTAAACCAATGATCAGGTACGACTTCTGATGGATCCGTCAGTACGGAGAATAGGAGAAATGATAAAGCAAATACGTCTCTCAAATCCAACCCCAGAAATATGCCGGCACCTGAAGCTGAGAGAACAGAAAGGTGGCTTCCTCTATGAGGTATTGAGTGTGTCGAGTAGAGACTGTGTGTATGGTAGAGAGGCCAACGGGAGCTTGGCGTAAGATCAGCTCGCCTTCAGACTGTAACCTGGACACAGCGATCATAATGGAAAACGGTATTACCGCCATCAGAAAAAAAGCAAAAAGCCAGGTCATTTGACAGCCTCAAACCCATCCTCCCAACACCCCCCCCCCCCAACCCCCTAACCCCACCACCCACCCCCTCCTTCCACACCAAAGACGTGACAGCGATTTTGTTTACATGACTGTGGTTTTGAATATTAAATAAGTCCAGGTTTGCTCGTCAACATCCACTCCCCCACACTCACACACACACTCTTCAGTTTGGGCATGTCTCTCATTCGCCACGGGAGTGTTGACATAATTGACTGCCACATTGATGGATCTGCGTCCTTCATGGTGGGTCAAATCATGGGGGCTCGCGGGGCGGACCCCGGCGGTTTCCGGAGCGGATGTTTTCCACTGCGTTTCTTTCATCGGCCCCCAGGATATTATATCAACAGAAAAACTGTTGATGTAGTCATATTGCAAAAAAAGAAAGAAATTGTGCATTGTATTCTATCGATTTTCATTTTTCATTTAATAAAGGGACATGGTCACGCTTTATATCAATCTGGTGGTTTGGTTATGTAATTGTCGGGCTGAGAGGAGTGTAGCTGTCAGGCGGTCGCGCTTTGCTGGGCTCCCGTGATTACGCTGTGGAGTTGGTAGGGGGCGCTATATTTGGGCTCTGTCCAACAGGCAGAGATACTGACCAGAGGCCTTGGGGTGGCTCACACAGTTAAAGCACATGCTCACAGTGCAGCTGGAGAGTTTAAGCCATGGCGTTAATGCTTTCGGCAGGAGATCCACATTGATGAGACAACAATAAGCACTGCATGGTATATTACAAAAATGTGTATTCCTGTGTTCCATTCCATTGCAAACCGTATGCAGAGATGTCTTTCGACATTAAAAGCTGCATTCATTCTGTATGGTAGTGAAGAGAGGGATGGAAATGTCTAATGCAGGTGAGGAGGCTGGTGACGGGAGACTGAGGATTCAGGAAAACAAAAGTGGGAGGGGTTATACATTCCACCAGTCACTCCTGATTGGTTCACTAAAGACAATGGTTGGCAGCTCACTCTTAACCCACCCTGTATTAGGATAAATGCATTCTTATTCTCCCATTTTCAGAAAGGATCTCATGAAGATGTCCATAGATTTTACTCACCTCTCACTAAATGAGCCCTATTCTGTTCCTCTACAAGTTTCTGCGGTAACTGAAGTTTATTACATAAATGTTTTCCATATAAGCATCTGATTAACCAACACCAAAAATGGCAACAGATCAAATCTCTTTCTGAGCAACAAATGTCAACAAGTTTTGCAAATGTATTTATTTATTTCATTCTTCCACAACATTTATAATTTATCTCAACATGCACTGAATTCATTAAGTTGTGTGTGGGACCAAAAAAAAAAAAATGCTTTGAAACAGGAGACTCATTTCAGTCTGTTGTTTTCAGTCAGGCACAGGGAACATGGCAGATTGGGTTGACACTAGGCCAGAATTTTGCTCCTGCGTTGTTGTAGCTGGCAGAGTGAATTAAGCACGATATGTTTTATAGAAGCGACTCAGTCTCTGTCTGCCCCAGTCTGACCCTGTGGAGAAGGTGTGGGCTGGTGAAGATTTGGTTAAAAAAATAACTTACATTTTTTTAAGAATAAAAAAGGATATGTTTTAAAAAGAGTGGTGAGGCATAAAAATAATCACCCAGCTGGACGAGTGGAGGAAAAAGGGAAACTAAAGAGAAAAATGGAGAAGGTTTGAGAAGCGGAGGTGACCCCTGCAGCCCGGGGGGTCTGAGCCAATACTGGCTATGACCAGAGGCCTACAGCGGCAAGGCAGCAACTCGCTCAGCCTCACTGGGAAAAGATAGGGTAAGTTCACTAGTCGCATTGCTCTCTAGCGCCCACTGCTGGTCGGCTGGGCACCTGTGGATGCATAAACCCAGCGCATGCTGAGTTCACCATTGTCCAGTGACTTGGGGAGTATGTAATTGGTGGTGCATCTGCAGTGTGGAAACTCACTCTGAGTTGGCAAGAGTGGGGTGCTGAATGAGGCAATGAAATTTGGTTGTGTTTTGGTTGGATAAAGATGAAAAACCCAGAGCAGTTATATATGAAAGAAACATTGGAGAAAAACAACCGAACAGGACATTAAACTATCCAAAATTAACACCTGAAAACACGCAGCTGTCTAAAGATGGCACACAGCTACATCTGAGATGGCCGCCTCACACAGCATGATAATTAAGTGCTGTTTTTTTTAAGACAATCAGAACTTTGTAAAACACTCTCTGGGGGGATGACAGTCCACTCCCACACAATATCACTGGAGTCAGGCAAAAAACATGAGATTTAAAACTGACTCATAACAGAATATTACAAGCATAAGAATATATGACATGAACAGGTCTTTCAGTCGATACAAGTTTTTTGGGTTTTTTTGCCTTCTTTTGTGCCCCAAATGAACTGCTGTTCTATCAGGCCTACAAAGGGACCGTGCCCCACAAAGCCATAGTTCCTGGACTTCCTGTGGCAAGGAGTCAGTGAGTGAAGTCAGTGTGTGATCAGTTCAGAAAACCTCCAGGCCAGCAGGGGGCACTAGAGAGCAATGAGCGTAGCGAATTTAACCAGCTGAACTAAGCTAAGGTAACTTTGCCTCACAAATATGGACCTGTCGTCATGGCATGTATTGACAGCCAACCACAGAGCCCTTAGCTGCTCCATGGACAGGCACTTCTACACCATGCCCTGTCCAAAGGCCCCTGTCTTTGGGTTTTCCTAAAGGACACAAGAGACCTGCACAACAGAGAGATGCTCATGATGCATCAAGCATAACTTTTGAACTATGTTTGGAAAAAAAGAGTTGTTTCGCTTGAAAACTGGAGTTTTTGATGTTGACTTTCAGGTTTTTACTTAGCAGTCTTGTCTTGTCTAGTCTTGTCTTATCTGACAGTTTCTGATCGGGTCCTGACTTTCGGAAGTCAAGATGAAACTCTTGAAAAAAGGAGCACCGGGTCCTTTTCAAGCAACAGACTGTGGTGGCCGGTACCAACTGCCAGTTTATGGCTGACGTCACCATGGCACCTATCGCCATGGCACCTGTCGCTCCCACTGGCATGTGCCAGCGTACAGGCCTGTGTATAAACAGTGCTGTCTCTGTCAAAATGAAGGAAAGGGAAACGTTCAGCTCTGGGGCCAGACCTAGACACCCGAACAAGGAAGAGTTCGGTTTAGGTATTTTTAGTCTTCAGCAAGCCATTTCCCATTCAGCTTTCTTCACATTATGGTATATGGTGCTAGCATATTCCATACTGTCAGTCTGCTCGTGCAAACCGGTGTATATCTGAACACGCCAGGGTCAGAGTGTTGTTAAAAAGCTCCAGCGTTGAGGCTTCACCTGGGATGCAAACCTGAAATCGTGCCGTTTAACGTGCAGAGCCTCAATTATTTGATCAGTGACTGATTCACAGTGAAGTCAGAGTTCTCACAAACTTGTGGTTTAATTGTGCTTATTTTTTCCTTGTTAAAGCAACTATTTTCCTTGATTGAAAAAATATGCTTACTTGATCGGTGTGGCTGCAAGCCCACTTTGTCATTTGAAGTGAACATTCCCCATTGTAAACTAATTCCACCCTCGTTCTTTGATGTTTGGCATGTAGCTAAACACCAAAGCATGCTTGCATCATGTTAGTTGGGCACAATGGCTATACTTTTGTTCACGTTGTGAAACTGCCGATTCTGTCATCGCTTTTTTCTAACATCACTGCTTCCTGTGAAGACTAATGCAAATGCGTTTTCTTTAATGTTATAATGAACGAACCTGAAATGTAAATCTACCTGAGGGCATACCTGGCGATCATCGGTGCTGTCTCCAGAACAGTGTCCCACGTGCGCCCTGTTTGCTCAGGTACACTTTGCAGACAATTGTATCCACAGCGCCTTACACAGTTAACATTTCTACACACTATCCATGTCTACAGCTCAATATTCACTGAAACCAGTCTATTTATTTGCGTTCAAGTGCAGCAGCCTGAAATATCACTCCCCTACCTCCATAATAGTTCAGTGGTCCTTTTTTCCCGTTATAATTATTAAATAGTTAGATGTAGTTCCACTTGGGGCAAAGAGTGGAATTCCCCTAATGCAGAGACAGGGACAGGGCGGGAATATCACATTGCTGTGATTGGGCGAGGTGTTTTCGTAGCTCAGTCACCTCCTCAGCATTACCTTTGTGAATCACTCCTTATTTCGTTGTTTGTATTGCTGTGCACACAGTAGTTTAATTCAGCACATAAACCCTTACTGTGTCTCTAATATATTTTCTCCTGTTTTCACAGCACGTTTGTTTTCTCTGCCTCCCCCTTTTGCCACTGCCGTATCTTGCATGATGTATTTGAGCGCCTGTTTTTCCCGCCAGTCCCCTCTCTCTGTTTGACAACAACGCAGAGCGGGAAACCGTTCCCATATGAAGTTGTATGAAAAGCAGAGACATAATAATTGAAAAGCCAACAGCCGGGCATCAGAAACGGTGACGGGGAAAAGCCTTTGTTTCTCTCGCTTCGCCCTGCAGAGGTGCATGTGGAATGCCTGACAGCTTCAATACGGAGTCGGCGATGAACTGTCAGTCTTTCAGTGAAGTGCTGCAATCACAGACCCCTCGCAGACTCCCAGCACCGGAGTCTGGGGCCAACCTTCAATCAACATCCGTCTCCGAGAGCACGCCATGACAAGAGCAGACCATTCAGCCCAGCGCAGCCCACCTTTTACCCACAATCCACATTTTTACTCCCTCATACTAACTTATTCATACCGGAAACCAATTTAATTGCCCTTATGCCCACTTTTTCGAGAACCTCAATACCTACCTTTTGCTGTGCAGTGGAGCGAACTACACGCAGTACTCTCGGTGTGGTGTGACTAATGTATAAACCTTCTTTGATTTATATTTAATAGTTTTTTTTTTTTCAAACTGAATTCAAATTGTTCTCTTTTTTCTCATTAAACTGTCAAGTGTAACTTCTTATTTCCTGTGCGTAGGACTTTACATTTAGATGAATGCAATGAATGTCATTTGCCGGGGATTCACCCACATTTCCGGACTCTGTTTTGATCTTCCCGTATTACCTTTTTAAAATCTAAACTGTTTGCTGGATCCACAAGTGTTGTGTCATCTGCAAGGCAAACCTTTTTTCCCCTGACTTCCATACCAAGGTCATTCAGATAGACAGGAATAGAAGAGGTCCCAACACCAATCCCTGAGGGACTCCAGTTCATATAGGATCCTGTTCTGATTGAATTCCTCCTACTGTTACACTCAATGTATTGCTGTAGAAACAATTTTGAAGCTGTGATATATCCTTGTGACTCCTATTGATTTCATTTACACTATGAAGCCCCTCATGTGGTATTGAACTCTGAATCATGAATAAATACATGTGCACATTTTTTTTCTTCACAAACACCGTCAGGTTGGTTCGTTTTTGGTGCTCGCTGAACACGTCAAACTGTGCACGTGAAGAATTTTAATCTTCAGTCGTAGGACAAAAAAACCCTTTGTTGTTGAATCCAGACCATTAGTATCTTCAGAGTTTGCTCATCACTCTGTGGACCTCAAGAGAAATCGCTATTTTGAGTAGTGGGGATGTATAGCAATGTACTAACGATAAAGAGTTTCTCACTGATTTGATTGGTCGGTTCCATCTTTGGCTGGAAGGAGAATACTCATGATTCCAAATTAGAACTCATTCACAACAGCGCTAGAACCCTGAGGACTCAGTTTAAGAAAGAGAGAGTTGGGGCTCATTCACTTTTCCCATCCCCTCCTTTTCGCAGTGATAATCCAGTCAGCATCTCCGGGTGTTTGGTTCAGCACACGTGCGCTTCGCAGTCTCCCGCTTGTCAGGAGCCCGTCAGAGCGAAAGGCGATAGGGAGCCTCTTGTGGTTTGTTTACATGCATAATACAACGGGCGTTGCGTGTTCTTTCCCGTCTGACAGGGCGAGAATCGCACAAACAGCGTTTGGGCATAGCAATTACGGTGACTGCATTGTTCTGCCAATGGGTGTGCGTGTGAGTGTGTGTGTGTGTTTGTGTGTGTGGGGGGGGTGAGCTGTATTAAGAGGGTAATCACGTCCATAATGCAATCCCTTACTGAAAGGCATGTGAAGTGCCTTAGTTCTGCCACATGAACATACAGGATATGAAGGCCTACTAATAAGATGTAATTACGGTATTGCTTCAAAGGCTTCCAAGGAGGGTTTGAAATGACCTCTAGAACACTAGTTCAGTTTCCGTGGGTAGCAGTTGATATATCTGTATTTCCTGGTCATGTATGCTGTCTGTTCTGGCTCCCCGCTGGCGGAACGACCTTCCTGTGGAGGTCAGAACAGCAGATAGTTTGTCCACCTTCAAGCGCAGGCTGGAGACTCACCTCTTCAGGATGCACCTCTCTCCATCCCCTCTAGCTCCTCCAGTTAGCCATCGTCCCACTTGTAGTGACCTAATTTTCTTGTCTTACGATTGATGTTGATGTTACTAATGGTTTTCATTTTGTTGTTTAAACAGGTCATTCATAGAGCTTTGTCCATGCTCTCCCTTCTGGCACCCTTACGACTTTTACCCCGCTCCAGCACTTTAGCACTCTAGTCCCCGGCATAATGCACTTTGAGTTGTAAGTCGCTCTGGATAAGAGCGTCTGCAAAATGCCTATAATTAAAAGTAATGTAATGATTAAAGCTGCCATGCATGCCAGGCAGTTACTACTTTTGACTAATTATAGTCCTGCGTAGGTGTAAATTCAGTTTAAACAGCCAGAACATTCTCTTATGAGTTCTTCTACTAAATGCAGACTTTGGCAAAGTGCACCATCGCTCTTTAGCACCCTCTGCAGGCAGGCATGAGAACCTGCCTCCAACGTGCCAGGAGGAGAAGAAGCAGTGGATCTTCAGGGAGCATTCAGCCGTGTTGGTGTAAATAAATAATCAGGATAGAATCTGCAGCCATACGCTCATGCATCCATATTAATCCAGCACCATTATTATGCCCCCCGTTAATTATGTGACCAGGAGTCCATGTTTGTGCATATAGTATTATCAAAATGATGCGATCGTCGTAAACATTATTCCGTGTACAAGCGTCCACACGATTGTTCATTAATTTTGAGATCAGCTATGGGCGAGAACAAGCGGTCAAGGACTTTTGTTCTCTCTTTGATGTAGCGTCTGCTCATTCGCCCGGTGATTTCTATTGACTACGGTCCTCCACATTGCATGGATTTATGACTCTGTATCTTCCAGACACGTCCGAAAGCGTGTCCCCAAGCGGACGGGAAAATAATTGGTCAGGTTGCGGCAAGCGACAAGAAAGCAAATACAATAACTCTCTGAGTAAATTACTTATTCATGTTTAATTATGAAAAGGCGTTTCTGTTGTCAATATGAATGCTTGTCAATGGTAATTTTCTGTCGAGAGACACTGCCACAATCGAAGTTTACCCATAGCAACATGAGCAGTAAGGATATGTGTGTGATGCCACGTTATTGTTCATGTCTGAAAGCTACCTCGTCCCTGGGATGGAGGTAGTGCCAGTGACACTCACTGCCATACACCAGAACGCACTGTGTGTTCCACTAGGACTTAATTCTTCTTTAACCTTTAATTACCCATGAATGAAACTGAGATGCATTTTATTGTTTCTGAAAAATTTGGTGATCTGGTGTCGTCATTGAGCCGTTTTGCATTCTGACACCTGATTGGTTGGGACTGCATCCAAGCATAAGTACAAGGAAATAACCTAATTCAAAATCTTTACTCTACAACACAACTTTTTTGGAAACGTTGGTGAGGACAACATTCCAGTCAGGTGACCAAAAAGAAGACAGTTCACCTGTTTTATGCAAGTACACGTGAAATTCAGTCAGGTATTAACCAATCAGGAGAGAGCAGATAGCTTTTCATGATTGTCCTTCATTTTTGTAAAAATGGGTAAACATAAGAATTCCACACAAACCCATACAGCAGCCTCCCTTTCTTGCTGAAATGCTCACTAAGCGATCAGTTATGGGGGGCTGCTGCGTTTGTCGACCAGGAGGTCAGCTCCAAGTAGACATGCACCATAAGACATGATCTTTTTGACAGCTCTTGATATCTGACTGTCTGGTTTCCATGACGAAGGGGCTGGGTGTCGGTGGTGGTGTTAGAGCTGGGGGGGGGGGCTCAGAGAGAAAAAACAGCGTTGATGACAGCAGAACAGGGGGTCAGAAGGCTTCAGATCTCTGGAAAACACACCTGCGCCCTCGGCTGATTCCCCTTGAAGAGCTGGAAGCCGTCCACACTTTCAGACACTCATTAAACCGACTCCATTCTGCCTCACCTTCAAAGGATCCCCGGGCCTCTCCGCAGGATGGTAAAACGCAGCTGCGTTCAGCTCGAGAGACGCGCCACACGTTTACAAACCTGCCTCATGGAGACCGCGGACCACACGACCATTTTACTCTCACCTTTTAACTGCTGAAACACAGAGCATATATCTACATACACTAAGAACATCAGACAAGTGGATACATCAATTAGATGCCTGACAATGAGTTGGGAGATATTGAATAGTTGCAAGTCCTGATTGTAATAAGTAGTAAAGAAAATGAATAAAAATGAATTACAATACATCTATTCGGTATATGACTGTATAACTTTGGCGCTATTTTCACTCTTTTTCTGAGGGGAATGGAGCTCAGTAATTACCTCCCACTACTATCCTCCCCCATAGACTCAGAAAGACTCACTCACAGCTCCTCCTATTTAAGCAGCAGCAACTGGTCTTCACATCGCAAACTGCAGATGCCTTTCAAGGGTGGAAAGACTTGCTGTAACTTGCTAAAACTTGGTGTGGCCAATCAGATTGCAGGACAACAATCTCACACTCTACAAGAGATGAGAACATCTGGGTCACACCATAACAACATGAGCCGGTTTTTATTTGCCGGATAAGAGTCAAATGTAGGGAGTTTTCTTTTTGTCTGTCATTGTTTGATATATTTCAGTAGCCTTTCCTCAAAATCAAACAGATTGCATCTAAGAGACTGTGGCATTACTGTATATCAGACTTAAAAAAGTCACAAAAACCAGCTTCAAAGGTTTTTTGAGGTACTTCAGAGCTGGAAATAATTATTTTTACATTTAAGTAGAAGGGCCCTTAATTCCTTGTTGCATCAAATACCATTCTTTAAACAAAAGAGGATTTGAAAGAAAAGATATCTTTGATCTTGGTCACTTCCTACCTCTGCAAATGAAAAAGCTTAATGTGGGTTTTAGATTTTGATTAAAAAATATATATATATATATTCAATGGTACACATCAACAGAAAGGACTGAATTGTAAACTGTTCCAGGTATTGACTACCTGACTGTTGGATTAAATTGTTTGCCTCCCTCTTTCATTTATCCGTGTTGCTTTTGTAGTTGTTCTTTTGTGCTCCTAAGATAAACTATGTTCCAGCCCCACCCCCAGCAACCCCCCACCACCACCACCACCACCACCATGACAACCACCACAGTCAGTTCAGGGGGAGGCGGGCACAAATGACTCAGTTGACAGCATGTTTCCTGTCCTATCAACATATGTTCAGTTGATGAACCTGCAGACAACCAGGTGACCAGTGGAGGTCACCAGAGAGCAGTTTGAATGATGAGTTTAACCAGCTTACCAACTATTTAATCCAATACTGAGCCAGTCATTACCGAGACAATGTGAACCTCCAGCCAAAGATGGTAACAACAGACAGAGCAGGTGGGATTCAAAATTTCCAACCCTGAACACACAACTGGGCCATAAACATGCGCCCCTCCCCCAGGTACCCGCTGAAGGCCCGGTAAAACAAATATTAAAACATGATATATAACCAAATTATTTCTACAATCATGAAACTAGTTGAGCTTTTGTGTAAGCGGGCAAAAGAGCATTTCTTCAGATCTGTATTGATCATTTTTTACCAGGGGAAAACAAAAAAAACATGCTTATTTTATTGGTTGCCTGCTTCCTTCTCATGGAGTTTTGGAATTGAATTTTGGCCCTGGTCCCCAGATGCAGCGGATCAAATTAGCCGCTCGGTTTCCTTTGAAATTCACCTCATGCGTTTCAGCGTGCTCATTTACAGCAGCAACGGGACTTTGGAGAAAGCCACAATTTAGTCAAACAGGATTTATCTCTGTGGTCACACCTTGTTGTTAGGGCCCCGTTTGTATTCTTTATAAAACCGGTCACGAAACATATTACCATTTATGAATTAAACATGACACTTTTTTTTGTTTTTCCTTTTGTTTCAGTATAGTTTTGCAAACCCTCAGAAAGCAGCGTGAGACCAGTTAAGATTTCTGTTAAGGTTGTTGTGTATCACCCAGGACAGTAAGTTAAAACCACAAAAACAATGTGAGAGGTCTATGTTTAAAAATATGATCTAAAAAGCATTAATTTTGTGCGTTTTTAGCATACTAACTTGCCTACTTGTATATATCCTTTTCCCATACTACAGCTGTTCCATCTGAGTATTTTAAAAGGGGTAAACATGTGAAAACACAAACATACACACACTGAGCAGACATAATGACACACACACACGTACATATACACATTAATACATACACAAACACCACAGAAGTCTGAAATCCTTCAGGACCATGGACAGCAGCCAGGGGAGAATGACTGAGGTTTCAACACACATAAAAACGGCTAATATCTGAGTCATGATATGCTATCAGTACCTGACTGAGTTAACCCAATCATTGTGCTTCACTGTAGAGAGTGAAACATTCTTATTGGGTTAGAGAGGTCAGTGATTGACAGCTCATTGCTGATTCACTCATTTCATGGCTTGTAAAGCGTGATCCCGGCGTCTCTGGTGACAGCCTCACCTGCAGGGGTGCACAGCTGAGGGTGATGGGTAATCAGTCCAGGTGTTCATTGTTGTCTTCATCAAGCCTGTTACTGAGAAACAACCTGCTGTTCCTCCGAGGGAGACCGGGCACGGCCGCCAGCTGCTGTCTGCCTCACCGCTAAGCCATGCTACCTTTTGTTTCTCCTTGCTCATTTCCTGGGACTGGAATGTCAGTTGGCCTATTTGAAGTCTGTGTGTGTATTTGTGTGTGTTTGCCTGACTGTCTGTCTCTCTGTATGTCTTGTAAATGTACTTGTGTATGCACACTTGTTTTGTGTGTGTGTGTGTGTGTGTGTGTGTGTGTGTGTGTGTGTGTGTGTGTGTGTGTGTGTGTGTGTGTGTGTGTGTGTGTCTCTGTCTGTCTTGTGACTATGTTTGTGTGTGTGTTTGCCTGTGCACTGTGGGTTTGTGCTTGCATGCACACATGTGGTGTGTTCGCGCGTATGTGTGTGTGTGTGTTACACATGTTAATACCTGCCAGTCAGTCCCTAATTCATGTGAATGAGCATGAAGCTGGGTTTTACCATTAAAGACATGCGTAATGATGTGTTAAGAGGTCAACCCAAGTCTCCCTTTTGACATTATGATATTTAATGATATGATTTACAGCATGTTAGTTTCAAAAACCTGCAGAGTCAATTATTGGGGAATTTGACACATACATTAAACAGCCATGCATTCAAGCACTGGTTATTGAAGACTAATCAATGGGTTATTCGCATAATTAATGATGTTTGTTAGCTTCTAATGACCCAGTATAACTTCCATCTGTATTCATATACATTGAGACATAGTACATCTTCAACTGAGATACAAAAACAGCCTTTAGAATGTAGCAAAACTGAATAGTTTAAAACATCAGCTTAGATCAGCATGTTTGCAGATATGATACGCTTTCTGGTATTGAGATAGGAATGGTAATATTGCTTAAAGGAGCCTTCGTGCCAGTTCATTTGAACATCTTCCCCTGTGTATTGAGAGACCTGTTCCTAATTCTTGTGTTTTCTGCATCCTTGGATGAGACTGAAAGCGGTAAGTTCCTCTGCCAAGGAAATGCATTTCGAGTCAGGCCAGGTTTCAACTCAGCCAGGTTGTCTGCTTGGCAGCATCTGAGAGAAGCCGAAAATCACAGCAGAACTGAACTTTAAGACTCTGCTCCTGTCATTGGTTATTATGGCTGTTTGTTTTTTTTACGGGTAAATACTTAATTTGGCATATTCAGAGAGAAAAGAGCAGCTTCTATCTCCTTTAGAGTTTTCTAAAATGGAGGCATAGGTGACAAAACTTGACGACTTTGATCTGATGATAAAACTTCCTTCTTGTTTTGTGATGTTGCAGAAAATGTTCTTCAAGTTGTTCCCCACCATAAAATTTTAACATGTTTAACAGTTTGTCATAATCTTATGGAGGATGAAAGCACCTATGTACAGTACTACGAGTGGAGAGGAAGCTCGATGGGACTTACAGGAGCTGTCTTATATTTCTAAGACTCTAAAGTTACATTAAATTGTTTTCTTTAAAGTGTAAACTGGATCTGTTCATGTCCATGTAAACTACAATAAGGAAAGTAGATGTAAGATTAATGTGAAAACTATGTTGTAGTTTTTATATACACATGTACATAAATGTATTTATGTCTGTGTGTGTGCAGTGTGTGAGAGAGAGACAGAGATTGTGTGTGTGTGTGTGTGTGTGCACATGTTTGAGAGTGTGTGTGTGTGTGTGTGTGTGTGTGTGTGTGTGTGTGTGTGTGTGTGTGTGTGTGTGTTTGAGTGTGTGTGTGTGTGTGTGTGCAGGGGTACAGTTCTGGAGAGTCTCTTTTGGTTTTCAGTGTGGTTCAGTCCTTAATTAAATTGTTAATTAAATTCTTAATTTAAGTCAGGAAGAGTCCACAAATCTTGTTTCCGAGGTCTTAACTGGCTGCTGATTGAAAGAAACCCGTAAAAGCCGCCGAACACAGAGGCTCTGAAGGGCGGGAGCTGCACAGCCCTTCCTTAATCCAAAATTATTTGCCACCGTTTCATTAACTTCTCTGGCCCGACACTCCTGCGGTGAAGTCAGCGCCAGCAGATTCCTGATAGACCTGATCAGAGCCAAAGGATTTGGTGACTGGGGAAGGTTTATGATTTCACACACACCCACTCAGCTGTGGGATTGGTCAGGAGAACTAAATGACATTGGTTTATAAGCCAAACACATCCGCAGACGCTGGGAACAGTTTTATTGCATGGGTCTAAAGTCAGTCAGGTCCATTGTTGGCTCACTTGTCAGGCGCATACCTATGACATCATAATTATGAGCCAGATTAACTGGTGTCTCTATTGTAATAGAACTGAGCAAATTGATGGTCAGTGACAGATTCTGACCAAACAAGTTCAAATGTAGGCGGGGCTGGAAACTGAAGCAGCCATTCAGAGCCAGAAAATCATTTGGTGATTATTCTACAACAAATGCAGACACAGGCAAACTTTTCAAAACCGACCAAAATCCATGCTCAGAAATCTGAGGTTACCGATAATCTTACATGCAGCCTTTTTACAAAAAACTTTCTTCCAGAGATTGAGTACCTGGAGTCTAGACTAAGCTTATAAATAATAGTATGACCAGTGAGGCCTGTCTGAGCTCTGATGGAGCCCCCAGTCCCAGCCCGTAAGAGGCATGAAGTGTACCCCCAAAACAGCATGGCTTATCACCGGGGAGCCATCTCCTGGGTGTTGAGCGGAGCTGGGGTTTTGCCAGACTCTTTAATTAATAGATTAAAACCGCTCTATTATCTCGCTGTCTGACAACAAAACCCTCTGCCTCCTGTCTGCAGTGTGGATGACGTGCCGTTTTTTTACAAAGAAAAGTTTCACTTTTCTGTGATTTCAGTCTGTTTATTTCCAAATTCAGTTTAAATAAAACTTTGTTAAATCCCAACAGGGCTTTTCAAACAGGGCGACAACGGAATTGGCTGACCACAGATATAATATAATATAATATAATATGTATATCTGGGCAGATCGAATATTAAATCTGTTGCAGTAATCTATCCATATACCATGTGAGAAACATAATTACATTTATACATACAAACATTGATCAATACAAAGAAATAAATATACATAATTACATAATAAAATAAACAACAAATACATAATTAATGCAACCAATACGTGAATCTATATACATGCTTTTTGCTTTCAGCTCCCCCGTACAGACCAGCATCCAGCGGGGCCCTGGATAGGATATCACCATTGGATTAGCAGTGTTGGCTACAAGCGTTGGAGAGGTGATAATTTGGCAGGAGTATAGAGCGTAACTTGGTTACATTTCAATGGTCTCATCTCAGTACAGGGGTCACTCCTTGATAGCCGGGTACCTAAACAGCATCAGAGAGACGTGATTGGTGATTGGTTTCTGCTAGGCCCATGATTGGATGAAGCAGAGTGAGGTTTCATGGGATATGATCACTGAGGCGGGATTGATAAGATCAATCTGATCAGGAAACAAAGGTAGAAAAAAAATCTGAAAAATAGATAAAATAAGTGTCAGCTTCACAGTGGAATCTCTGACAAACCTACTGCTTGAAGACAGCCTGATTCAGGCTGTATGAAACTCATTCTGTTTCTTAATGACAGACTCACGTCATATTCACGGGGGAAAACCGAAACGACTTTCAGATGTTCTTGTACCCGTCTCCTGATCGGCTCTTATCTGCCACGTCATCCCTGACTTATTTGTAAAACTGGTCGGCCGTCACGGTTGGCCTGTTTTATCTCTGCCCGAGCAGTGGCTTGACATTCAGTATCTAAGCGGGGAAATGAACAGGGTGCGGATGCATCGGTTCTGCCGTTTGGTTAAAACTCATCGATTATGCAAAAGAAAAAATAATCATAAAAAGTCAATTTTGTGGCCTTTTCAAACCACAGTACATCAGAATTGGTCTGGAGTTACTTTAGCCAAAGGCTTCAGTAGTTATTCAGTTGAGAATCTTCTGATCCTCTGCAGTCTCAATCGTTTCCTCTCATAAAATCTGGACGCTTATGTTTATCAGTGAGATGCAGAGATGGGGACTCCAGTCAGAGACTCGAACTCAAGTCGCACCAAAGTCGCACCTGCACAGACTCGAGACTTGACTCGCAACTCATCCTAAAATGTCTTGAGACTCGACGTAGACTCATCAATAATGAACGATAAGAGTCAAAAAGACTGCCAAATGCCATCATGATCACTGTTCTCTTGACTCATCCTGATGTTTCTCAGCTATATGTCATTGTGCTTTAGTTTGAGAATGATGTCGTACAGTGATGCAAGTCCAAAAAATGATGGATGTCAGTGACAGTATTTTGTGCATAAAAGTGCATTTTAAATGATCTTGCATTGGTCATGATGCATGTTGCTGTGTACAGACATGAGGCAGCTATCCTGCCCATAAATGTTCTGTGAAATCTCTCTCCACCACTCTTTGCTTCTGTTTTATGAATTTCTTTGGGTAAAATCATGTCTGGCTGGAGTAATGTAAATGTTTAAAAAGTTTAAAAGTCCATTTTGAAATTTTGGAAATCTCTGTAAACCCTGCTGGTAACAAAATGTTCAGAAAAGTTAATACATTTGCTCAGCTATGTAGTGGAAGTAATTTGACTTTTCACAAATTACATTGCTTGGAAATTTGCAACACTGGTTATACCCTTAGAAGGTAAGTTTGATGTGAATGCTTTCCCTACTGTTTGTTGTTACCCGTTGTTAGAGATTATCTTTTCTGTGAAGAACTGGTAATCTAGGGACTAGTGATGGTTGAAATGAGGTTTCATAAACCCATTAGGGTGGAACTAGACTCAGCTGTCAATCAAACTTCTTTGAGCCAATCATTGGTTTGAACCAATCAGTGATCACACTTAAGATTCTATTTATTCTTTCAATTCCTTTATTCATAATCTGTGTATGAATATATGTGTGTCTGTGTGTGTGTAAGCCTGTGTCTGTGTGCCTGTGTGCGTGCGTGCGTGTGTGCGTGCGTGCGTGTGTGCCCTCCCCCATGTACAGTCAATTTGCTATGTTTTATTCAGGGTGCAATGTAAATAAATCATTAATAAACGGGCAGTCAGCCGCACAGATATTTCATTTTAAATGCTGAGGTTATGAAGTTGTCAGTCTTCCAGGAATCACCTTCATCATCACAGGCGTGCAGATTTTTACACCTGATTCAAAATTCACGCTCACATCCTTGGCGAGCCGGGGCCGTGAGCCAAAGCACTCATGAATTAATAACGCTGACTGACAGATGTATCGGAAGTCATCGAGTTCCACCCTGTCCCTCCGTCCTCCACATCGGCAGCCCAGATATGGCTGGTTTTAACAGCTCGCGGGCCTTCCCACGTTTCCCTGCGTTCATTATTAATGTCCCGTTCATCGCTCCATCAGTAATTTCCCCTCTGGTGGTGATCCCTCTCCTCAGCCAGCACCTTGCACAAAACCAGCCATTCCTTTTTGGGGTGCAGCTATTGGCCTTGCTCCTGTGGTCCGTTTGAATCCCACCCACACCACTTTCAGATATGGCCCGAGGTCCATACTAGTGATGCAACAACTGGGCCGGCCTTGCTGGGGGAAGAATAGGGGTTAAGCTGGTTGTATCCAACAGACACTTTTGTCCAGAGCAACTCAGACAGTTTATATTTCCGTTTACTGTCCATTAACATGGCTGGATACTTAGTCAGGTAAATCAGGTGAAGTGAATTGCTCAGGAGTATGACAGCGGTACAACACTGGAACCTCTGAGTTCCAGGCACAGTTCCTTAACCATTATTCTACCAAACCACCTTCCCAGCTCCCCTGTCAAAGCACCCAGAATGGAACTGAGTCATCATTGGATTTACCCATTGTGAATGATGGGCTAAGTTAAAGTGCGTCATAATTTAACTCCACCTGTCCCTGGCGCCCAGGATGCTCACTCAGATTCATTAACAAGACCTCTCTGCTTCTGCAGCCTCTTCCGCCAGTTCGGGTTGGCCGGAGCTGGAGGTTTTCTGGACGACGTGTGGACAACATGTGCCTGGTTTTCCTGTCACAATTCACACCCAAAAAAAACTCTGTGCCAGATAAAATTAAATCCCCATGCAGTGTACAATTTCAGTTCAAAAAATACAAAAATATGCACATGTATGCAAACATACAAACATATAAATTCATTCATTCATACACATATAATATATGCACATGTACATCTCCACACATACACAAACATGTACATGCAGAAATATGCACATACATACACACACACACACAAATGCACACCTACACATATAAATGTATGCATTCATATGCACATACATACATATAAATGTTGTACATTCTTTTGGTAATTAGCCCGCGATATAAACTGATAAGAAATGCAACTGTTGCAAGCTGTCTGCAGACAAGGGTATCTGATAATTATAAAATAAGGGAACACAGCGCCTGTGTAAAACAGCCCCACGCCCCACAGTGTAGAGTAACGCGCCGGGAAGCCAGTGAGATAAACTAAAGCTCCGCTCCGGCCCTCAAATGAGACAGCATTAATTCTGCTCTCAGACTCAGACACGGGAATTAAAGATTTTCACAAATTCGAGGAAAAGCAATAGCCGCAGGATTAAAGGGGCTCTTCTCCAGACTTCAGAGGGAACTGTCAGTGTGGGTGTGAGGGGAGAGCGTAGACAGGCCGGGTCCCCCAGCCCGGTCATCGGTGGAGCTGCAGTGAGCCATAAATCAACGCTTTCTGTCTGAACCAATCAAAATGCTTCCCTCCTCATCAAAAACACAACGGCAGGTTCGGATCGATGTGTCATTGACAGAACATTGATGGCTTCATAAATTTTTAATGGGTTTTCATGACAGCATCACCTTATACACACCTGCTGTCACAGGGAAAAAGCAGTTCTTATATATGTCTGTCTTAACCTGTCATGATATTATTTCTCTTCTTTTCTCCTACCTGATTCTCATATGGTGGTGGTGTAGGGGTAACTGAGGGGGTGAGTATTCTGTCTGTGGAGGTGGACATACTGTAACTCCAGAGCCCATATGTATCAATGGTAATGGTATTGAATGTAACCCTTAAACTCGAACCATAACTCTAACCCCTGGTCTAACCATACCCCTACATCTACCCCAACCCTTAGCCCCACCCTACCCACAATGCTAATGCTAACCCTTAAACTGTAACTTGATCCCTGTGCCTACCCTAACCTTTCCCTAACCCTAACCCCAACTATAATCCTGATCCTTACAGTTTCTGTAACTGTAAAAATCTGTCTGTGATAAGGCTCTAGTGCAATGAATGGCTAAACCAAACCTTTCTTAACCCTAACCCTATCCCTATCCCTATCCCTATCCCCAACCCCAACCCCAACCCCAACCCCAACCCTAACCCTAACCCTATCCCTATCCCTCCCTATCCCCAACCCCAACCCCAACCCCAACCCTATCCCTATCCCTATCCCCAACCCAAACCCCAACCCTAACCCTAGCCCTAACTCGGAACCAATAATTTAGCCCCTGATCCCTAAGTGTAACCCTAAACTTAATTCCAACAGCATTGCCTTACAAGAAAAACCTTGCACTGTCTGCACTGTATATTTTTACAGTTTATATTTTAAAAGTGTAAATTTACACTTTTTTTCCTTTTTTTTTCTTTTATATGTTTTTTTTCTCTTCATGTTGCTGCCATTATACCAGCTTTCCATTATGTTGTACACCTGCATACTGACAACAAAGGTGAACCTAACTGAATTAAGCTCCAGGGCTTCACCCAGTATGTTACCACCATCGCGAAACCGAGAGGCAGCGCCGTTTTTCAAACGCTGCTGACAAAGGAGCCCAGGAAATGGACAGACTGTGAGAAGAGCTGGTTTGCATTTCGAGTTGGAGAGAGAGAGAGAGGAGCCCCATTCAAGCGCAGGACCTTCATAAGAACGCTTCCTGTTTAGATGTGATCAAAGCTCAGGTGGGGGTGGGGGGTGGGGGGGGCCTCTCTGAACTTCCCCGTTCTGTGCCAGGATTCATATGAATGACACGCACACCTGTTACCACACATCTGTTGCCTCGCATTCATTACGTCTATGAGATACAGAGTACGGATCACGAGCTCACGTTTCTGCAAGAAACGGGTCTCAAGCAGGAGAAATGTGCATCCAAACAGAGCACTGAAATAAAGGAAGGGTCTTTCACTTCATTATAAACGAGTTACGCTGTGCTCATGAATAACAATCAGTCCTCTCGTAATTAACTAACTGACAGGCTTCAAAATACTTTAACTGTCTAGCTATCAGTTTTATTCTTTAAATTCCTTAAAGTGATAGGGTTATGGCTGCATCCTAAAATATCAATTATCAACACCTATGTGTATAGATGTATCTAAAACATTTGCAGCGTATGTTGCAATGGCTCAGGAGTTGGTCCTGTAGCTCAGAGGTGGCAGGTTCATTTCCGGGCTGGTAAACATTCTTCCAGTAAATATTCAGCTATATAAACGGACAGTGGATTACATGTGTGCAATGTTGCGTAATGTAAATATAATGTGTTAAACCAGAGTTTCTGAATGTATCAGGTCTCAGTGTTTTTAGCTCAAAATGCTGTGCTGCTTTCTGGCTGTATCCAGTGACTCAGGTCTGCTTTTTCCCATATTCTATTTATTTCATGTTTTTAACCTTACACTCTAAACAGAACATAGTTACATTATTTTCCAAGTCCAGCAATGCATCACATTCACACATTGATTAAATCCGATGCATATCCAATAACTGCCCATTCATCTTGTGTCAGACTGCTCAGATCGGCATTGAGTGAGCAGCCTCCCAAAAGAACAGATCTGAGACGCATTTATGTTTTTATCTGTTTAAATACAGCCTAAAAGGTGCTGTGGAACAAAATCCACATATTTGTATTGCACATGGGAACTAAATGCGAATATGTGACTGACAAGGGCCTCGGGGTAGCTCACAGACGTTTGCCTGGGAGCCCTGAGATCAGTGGTTGGAATCCGGGTCTCGCCATGGCCGGCTGCGGCCAGCGGTCCACATCGATGCCCCCTCAGGTCATGCTGGGCGCCTGCGGCTGCACGAACTGAGGGTACGCTGACTACGTCATCCTCCGACGTCATAGGCAGCGTGCGAGTAGTGGTGCGGCTGCAGCATGAATAGAAGCGAGGATTGTCATCACGTGAATTGGAGGAGTCATCTGCCCGGCCTCTCCTCCCAAAGCCGGCAGAGAGGGTGCTGCAATGAGGTCAACAAGTTTGGTTGAGTTCAGGTTGGGAAAAATGGGGGAAAAATTGGGGGGAAAAAGCTATTAAAATATATATATGACAGACACAGCTAGTAAATCAAATTAAAATACATAAGCATCAATGGCTTTGCTGTCACTTCAATGTGACACACAGTCTTCATGCTCCAGCGGGCAACCCGGAGCCAGATGAGAGAATGAAGAAAGGAAAAGGAAAAGTACCGTCAGCGAAAAATCCACAGCAACTTGTTGAGGCCATCAGGGGTGTGCAGCCGAGGTGCGAGCTCGAAAAGAACAAGAATAGGAAAAGACAACACGCCGTCCTGGTCTTCTTCCACCCCAGCAAAAAAAAACCCAGAAAAGTTGATTTGATGTGCTCAGAAAACTTGCAGTGATGCAACGTAATGCAAGCAGAAAGTCCCACTCAGCCTCTGCCTGCCTGTCCTACTGCGTTTGCGTCAGTCACTGGGGACACCGAGAATCCACTTCTTTAGAAGATTCTGCTTTTTTTCAGGGTTCGTCAGCATATCCTCCCAGGCCATTAGTGAGCCATGGAGGGCCCTCACTTAGGGGCCATTAGTGAGCCATGGAGGGCCCTCACTTAGGGGCCATTAGTGAGCCATGGAGGGCCCTCACTTAGGGGCCATTAGTGAGCCATGGAGGGCCCTCACTTAGGGGCCATTAGTGAGCCATGGAGGGCCCTCACTTAGGGGCCATTAGTGCGCCATGGAGGGCCCTCACTTAGGGGCCATTAGTGAGCCATGGAGGGCCCTCACTTAGGGGCCATTAGTGAGCCATGGAGGGCCCTCACTTAGGGGCCATTAGTGAGCCATGGAGGGCCCTCACTTAGGGGTGCCATTAGTGGAGGGCCCTCATGGAGGGCCCCCTCACTTAGGGGCCATTAGTGAGCCCACTTAGTTAGTGAGCCATGGAGGACCCTCACTTAGGGGCCACTAGTGAGCCATGGAGGACCCTCACTTAGGGGCGATTAGTGAGCCATGGAGGGCCCTCACTTAGGGGCCATTAGTGAGCCATGGAGGGCCCTCACTTAGGGGGGTCAAACTCTTACCCTGGGGAGCCGCAGCACCTCAACGTTTTTATGGTTTCCTTTCAAGTCGGCAGGTCATTTAGACCTCATAAAGCAAGGTGGATATAAACCCTTCACATACTCACCTCAGTGCAGATAGGGGTGAGTTAACTTGCTACTGGAAGGCCAGTGACTATGCAGCTGCCATGGCTCAGTTCACTAAAGCGCAGACTGCAGGTGCTCACAAGGTAAGATGTTTGCCTGGGACCCCTGCAGCTGGGTGCTCAGAATCCAGCCACACAGAGGTCCATATTTAGAAAGGCAAAAACACAGAGGTCCACATTTGGCAAAGCAACAACACAGCAGTCCATGTTTGGAAAGGCAACAACACAGCAATCCACATTTGGCAAGGCAACAACAGGTAGGTCGACATTTGGCAAGGCAAAAACACAGAGGTCCCCATTTAGAAAGGCAAAAACACAGAGGACCAAATTTGGCAAGGCAACAACACAGAGGTCCCCATTTAGAAAGGCAAAAACACAGAGGACCAAATTTGGCAAGGCAACAACACAGAGGTCCCCATTTAGAAAGGCAAAAACACAGAGGTCCAAATTTGGCAAGGCAACAACACGTAGGTCCACATTTGCCAAGCAACAACATGTAGGTCCACATTTGGCGAGGCAACAACACAGAGGTCCGAATTTGGCAGAGCAATAACACGGAGGTCCACAGTTGGCAAGGCAACAGCACAGAGGTTCACATTTGGCAAAGCACCAGACATTGTCAGGGATGGTAGGGAGCAAAGCTGTTTAAATGTTTTTGTCTCATCACTCTCCAGCAGCCACTCCTGGTCTGGTATGGTGACTTTAGCAACAAGGACTGTGTGTATGCTGACTTCACCATCCTCCAACAACATTGTGCCAATATTGTGACAGTGTGCCATCTGAGGCGGGTACAGAAAAGAAGCAAGACGATCGTCACAGGAATCAGCGTCATGTGTCCGCGGCTCTCTTCCCAGAGTCAGCAGTGTGGTCGCAGCAGACAGCCCAATACTTCAGCCAGTGGTTGGGAAAAATTGGGTTAATTTAATAACTAATGGCAGAATTCAGCTCCAGATTCAGAAACCAATACCGACCTCAATGTGGAAAAAAGGATCAGCTCTTCACAACATTGATGTAAATTACATGTGTGATTTTGTGAGGATATGAGCTTTCAGAAACAAACTAAATAAACCATTAATGCACACTCTAATCCTGGCTACCAATTAAAAATGAATCAGTATATGTTCTGCAATAATTAATGTACATTCTAGTCTATATGTTTAATGGAATGGAATGGAAATTTACATGTTGCATATTTTAAAATGGGAAAATATAAGCAACAATAAATAATATATTTGTAAATATTTTGCAATATAAATAGATAATCTGTAAGTTACCCAAGAGGGAGGTGTGTGTTGAGAAAATGAATAATGCAAGACAAGCGCCAGTCTTTAAAAATATAAAACCGTTTGAAACACATTGGCCGAGGCTGTTTAACGTTTAAGATCTTCGTGCGTCAGACGTATGAAGTTCCCTGAAATGTATCTCTTCCTAGAATGCACAAGAATGCCTCCTTCATGGCTCCACATCAGCGGTGCATAATAACTGTGCTCAGCTTTTATATACAAATAAAATATGAATGATACTGCCACTGCAAAACTGCACTAGTGCTGGCGACTGCTGAGAATGCCAAACTGTGTGCATTGAGAACAAAAACTAACACTTGATTTTTAGCGCTTTGTTTTGTTTTATTTTTGAAGGAATGGGATCCCTCTTTCCCTCCCCTCATCTGTGAGAGTATGGAAAGTGAGAGCAATATGGCAGAAACCCTGAGCAGTCACTACAGGGCAGTGAAATGGTGCTGGAAGGAGGGATTCCTACCTTACAGTGTTCAGCCGCGGTCAGGGCTCGCCTGTAGATTGACTTGTTTGGCAGGTCTACAGGATCTTAGCTGGAAACCCCTGGACTATGAACAGCTAAAACTTAAGACTGACTGTGATAAACTCATCAGAACCTTACATTACAAGATGGAGAAGAGGAGGAGGAGAAACAGGGTCAGGCACTGCTGAAGTTTTGAGATGGGCTCCACTCCAAGGGCGTGGCACTTTAATTTTCCACTGGGTTTATTAGTCCCTGCACTGCAAGAACATTTGGGTGGAGGAACATGATTCATTCTCCTCACACTTTATTGCCCTGTCTTCATTATTTTCCCAGGCCATGTCTGTTTTCCTGTTGTGATTTTTTAAAACTCTTGGATGTAATCACCCTGCTTCCATACTCTGCTCGGAGCCATAAACTGCCCAGAGCCGCTCAGCTCGTCATCTCGTAAAGGCAGCTCGAACCACTTTGCGGTCAGGGCTATGTGATTTGAGCTTACGTCTCCCTCTGCTGGTCACTACCCAGAACTGCAGCCCATTTCAGACTTCCAACCGGCGCATACTCTGAAAATATCCAGCAGACATATACAATGAATTATCCATGCGTTTATTATGCAAAATGCAAACACTGAAAAATCCTGAAAACAGGGCATAAGCTTTGTTTATTCCCTACAGAAAGTACGTGATATCTTTCTAAATAGATCTGCAACTTGGATAGAGTTTGGCTGCAAAGCATGGAGCTTCCCTAAGCATGAAGCTCTTGAACCTGGCTCTTAGAGTCCACTGTGTGTGTATGAAAGTTATTTTTTAAGTGTAATCAACTGAAGTTGTTGAAAACACATGCTTACATAAGGTCTACCTCAACTGTTTTCCTCGATAACACACTGCAGGTCAGCTCAGTGATATTTCCTTAACTTTCCACAAATTGTTTAGCATTAGGTTACCATTTCTCCACACTTTAAGCAAACGGGGCCACAGTGATTTTACCTGCAACTTTTAGAGCGTGTAATTAAGAACAATAAGTGGCTTGTCACAGTTTGGAATGAAAACCAGCATGTACAGCGTGTCCACAGGACCAGGTTTGGGAAACTCAAACTGATTCAGCATGTTATATAATGAAACCCAAACTGCTGAACATACCAGCACAATGGTCTGTAATAAACACTGACAGGCCATAACTCCTGTCCCTAACTTTGGTCTTAATTGTGAATCTCCACTCACAGCTATAATGTGGAACTCTGGTGTGGGTGGGCTGGTGTGCTGGGGTTGTTTTCAGGTTTCCATGTAATTGTGTGCGTGAGTGTGTGTGTGTGTGTGTGTGTGTGTGTGTGTGTGTGTGTGTGTGTGTGTGTGTGTGTGTGTGTGTGTGTGTGTGTGTGTGTGTGTGTGTGTGTGTGTGTGTGTGTGTGTGTGTGTGCAGCTGGTGTGCATGTGTGTGTGTGTGAGTGTGTGTGTAGCTGGTGCACAGAACTGAATGGTAGAATGAAGCAGTTGGGACTTCACTGTCACATGCACTAGGCGAGAGGAGAGAAACTTAAAAAAGCAAGAGGCAATTTGAGGCTTAATTGACAGGCTGGAGTCGTTACGCCTTGCAGGCATTACCTGAGTCTTAAGACACACATGTGGGCTCTCCAGCCTGCATAGCGCTGCCTTTACATAACCACAGCCCTTATCACACAAAAACTCACAAGTTAGCACAGTCACCCAGAAGACCATAAGTGTATGCAAAAGAATGGTATTTATTTATAGCGTATTCAGTACAGGACAGCACCAAATGAGCTTTGGAGAGGATTTTCTACACCATGGTACCGGGTTTACGTAAGAGCGAAGCAATGAAACACACTCTCACTCCACGGCACAAAGAAATGAAATATAATATTGACAATGTGCCACTCTGTTCCTTTTAAACAACTCTCGAGAAAGGAGACTCAAACGGTCATTAAAAGGTTATTTGAATGAAACAGGTGTAGCATGGTAATGGATAGGCTAAATTTGGATTTATTTTTCAGGTTTATGTTTTGGTTCCCAGCTATTTGATTGCTTATTGGAAAATTTGGATTCTGTACATACCAAAAAGGCTGAGCTTCAATTCCAGTAAGAAAATGGAAAAATTACACATTGATTGTAATAAGAAAAATGCAAAAATTACACAATAGAGTCAGCAAAGAAAAAAACAATGCTACAGTCATTTCATAAAATATATTATAGACTTTTTGCGTATCTCAATGTTTCTAGTGTTTGGTCCATCACCCTCAAATCACCATTTTCCTGAACTTTCCACAAATAATACTCTTTGGGTGCTCAAGTTCAGCAGCAGCTACAGAACTACACCGGAGCCTTTTCCCACTTTTATTTCTCTGCCAGTTCATCAGGGATAACTTTATGAGTAAAATATTAATCCACAATGTAACGAATACATATTTCTTATATTTCCGGCAGCATATTAGTGCTAAAAAATGCAGTACCACAGTCTACGTTACCTGCACACAAGATATCTAATATTTTTAAACATATGCCTTTAATCCAAATATATTCCAATATGTATTTCTTAGATTTTGGATTCTGTTGGGCTATGCAGTAAAACATCACTGTAGCATAAGGGTTAGTCCTAATCAACAAAAAAAAAAATTGTTTTGCCGTTTGACCGAAACGGAAACGAAAGCGATTTTTTTTGCAAAGTTCTGACTGTTGCTACCGAGATACGCAAACGAAGCTTATAGAATGTTGAGACGCATGAATCAATCACCGTAAGTTTCGCATCGTAAACTGAGAGGGAGTGCCAGCACTGTGGGGGGGTCAGGGGGCGGGGTTAAGGAGCTCAGGCAGGTGGTGCCTTCTTCTTGATGATCCTCCTCCTGGTTGGACCTCCAGGTGCCGTGGCGACGCCTCCCGCTGCTGCGCCGCTGGTTGCCGTGCCGCCTGCTGCCTTCTCCGCCTTCATCTCATCGATGAAGGTCTCGATGGCAGCGAACTTCTCGGTCAGGTCACCCAGATGTGACTTCAGCGCGTTGAACTCTTTGTACAGATCATCCAACGCCTCGGACAGGGGCTGAATCCTGGAGAAGATTTAGACAGAGATAGAGAGATCGGGAAAGGCGGTCAATTATTTTCGACTACATTTCAAACTCTGCTCTGTACAGATGTATCGCAGCAATTCTGAATTATGTATGCCTGTTCTGGCAATCCAGCTGCTACTTCAGGCAAGAAAGTATAATTATATTTAACTGAGAGTGAAGGACACAAAATAGAGTATGGAGCATATTCATGTGCAGAAGCACAGCAAGGTTTTACGTGTTTCTTGCTGACAAAGCTGGTGAAAGCTGGAATGCGAGTGAGAGAAAACGGAAAGGAGAGAGTTTGTCATTAAAGCGTGACCAGTGGTCATTATGTCTGCGTTGGGCTGGTAGTTTGAGGGCAGTGAGATCACTGGTCTCCAAACCATAAAAGAGTGAGGAAGCTCTTCCTGTTTTCGCTGTGAGAAAAAAAAAAAACCCAGCTGTTTTCCCATAACGGAGGTTCCCATTCAAATGGGTTTGTGGGTTTTCAGTGTCCTTCAAAACGGGCGCGGCCTGACCGCACAGGCTCCAACTGGGGCCTGCTGTCCACTCTGGCTGTGTGTGAGGAACACCAGCGCTGACATCACAGAATGCTGCTTTGCAACAAGGGCGGAGATTGAAGGACATGTTGTAAGACAGGTGATTTAATTGGTCAACAGGTATCTGACCACGCCCTCTACCTCTCCCCTTGCACAAATAACTTTAACAATTGCTAGCTAGAACACACGCAAGACCACTAAACAGCCCTTTTTTTCACTCTCAAGAATTACTGCCGCTGACTGCTCCAATGAGACCCACAAAACCTGGTACACACTATATATTTCGAAACTTCGAGTAGGCAGCAGTGCAGTATATTGATTTGGGAGCTGGGCCGGTAACTGAGAGGTTGCAAGTCAAATTCCCATGGATTTGTCCAAAATATAACAGCATCAGGGTTGCTGTTCTAGCCTGTGAATGGGGAACTACGCTGTTGGATCCAGACTGTCCTGGTGCCTTTTGTGGCCAGCACTGCAGAGTAGTGAGTCATTTTCACCTAGCCATAATTGCCACACTTGAACTGCAACGAGATTTTGATTGTTCTTAAATGGACACTTTTGATGCCTTTTGAGGAAAGATTTATTCTCTTTCACCGCATCGTGTCAGTGACAGCTATGAACGTTATGAAGAGAAAAAAATATCTCATGTTCACATCTCAGGACGTAGAGTGCAGTCAGATGAACTAGAACTTTCAATTTCTGTGATGAGCAAGGAGGCACCTGATCCCTGTAGAACTAGAATACGTTAAAATGTGTCCAATTATTGGCTGACTGGTCAAATCAGAGGGACTCTGATTGGTGAAGGGAGTTCCTAATTAACCCTTTTGTAGAACATGAAGAGTTCAAAGACAAGACGAAACGCAAAGATTCCAAGCATGAAATGAGTTAAATTAGTGTCTGTGGAGGAATGATGAACCATTAACACTCCAACAAGTTTCATTGATCAGGCGATTTGGGCTTTAACGAATTCCAGCATGCATAGAGTTCCCCGAGACATGAGCTTGCATCAGACAGGCAAGGTTAGGTGCTACCGTACCTGGCGTAGTCAGGCAGCACAGATTGGTGGTCGTTCTGGAGCATGTTCTTCATCTCGTTGAGGATGTCGTACCTCCAGTTGTCCAGAACCTGTGTGAGATTGGCCACTCCCCTCATGCTGACCTTCTCAGCTGCAGCAGAGGTGAATTATTATTATTATTATTATTATTACAGTTACTTCTGGTGATTAACCCTAATCCTAACTCTTCCTGATGCACCAATTATTCAGTTCAGTCTTTTTATTGCTTTTTATAGAGGTGGGTGATGGATGGTGGGGCAGCTTTCTAAACCAGAGAGGCTGAGTACTTCAGCCCCACATTAAAAGTGTCAAGTCAACCATTTGGCTCAGATGGAATCAGAACTTATGTTGCCATGGCATCAGCATTTATGTTGCCATGGTGAAGGGGTCTGACACAGAAAAAGGGGTCTGATAAATAAATGATGTAAAGTGCAAGAAGTCAAACAGGACATTGTCGTTTTTCTGTTCTGATTGCCTGTCACAGCTTTAAGCCCAGGGCGGAGGCTACTCACAGCCGTCACGGTAGTTCCACTCATCCTTGGCTGGCCGTCTTCTCTGGGCCAGGACAGCTACCACGGCAACGGACAACACCAGCAAACTCAGCCTGAAACTCATGATCAAGCTCGGGCCTCCTCTCCTCCTGCAAAGCAAGAAGAATTCACCTCTCTCAGTCTGTCTTTCTCACTTCCTCTCTCATTTTTTTTTTTTACATTTGTCTTTCTTGTGACCCAAGCCTGTCAGCTTCACTTCATGCACCTCTTTGTGTTTTTTCTTATTTAGGTCTTGGAAACAAGGTGTGTTTTAACAAAGCAAAGTCTTTTAAACACTTTTACACATTTGGAAAATCAGAACAGATCAGAAACAGTGGCCCTTCATGGGTTAAGCCTCATATCCCTGATTTATTTATTTATTTATTTAGCATTAAATTTAATAATATATATGAATACAGTTATGCATATGAAAGTGCCAACACATTGGCCTGTACATAGTCTCATATATGAAAAAAATACACACATGCATGTCTGAGTTCCCTTCGCTTGGGGCTTCTGCTGTACCTCTTCTCACCAGCAGGGGTCAGGCCTCTGCCGTCCCAGCACAGAGCACGGTCTGCGTGCCTCGGAACGCTTCTGCCTCATCAATGTTCTGCTCGTGCCAAGTACTCATTCATGCATTAACATTACAGAGCCCTGCTCAGTTTAACCTCAACACAATTTGTCCACAAAGTTGGGCTTTCCTTGTGCTTACTGACAGTCCGCAAATTGAATTGGCCCTCTATGAAATTGAATTTGAAATATTTTTCAAAATGACAAGATCTGTCAAACAATACTGAGCAAACAAAAACAGTATTTCAGGCATACATTAATAGACACATTATGGGAGCAAGCCATACTTCTGTAGTATAATATTTACTGTGGATCCAGTCCTGGGTCCCATTTACACAGTGTACTCTTTAGGAGAACAGAGTGCCTGAATGCAGATATTCTACACCATAAAGAGAGGTCTCCATCTGCTTGCTTTAATCTTTCCTTTTCCCCTCAGGTCTGGATGTGTCTGAAACAATCTAAAGAGCAGCCGGGATAATTCTCTTTAAGAAAACATCCACAGAGCTCCTCAGAATTACCTTTAAATGACCGCCTCTTTACCAGTCTGAAATACATTTTTATTTCTCTGAAAGAAAACTGTTGCAAAGCATTCCAAACCCAAATCCCGTACGACTGTCTGGCTTGAGTAGGGGTGAATTTCTCCAAAATAAATGTAACTCAATTGCCTGGTATCAGTCAACCAAAACCTTCCCTAAATTCTCCTTAATGCCTTCAGCATCTTTACTTCCCATTAACAGTGTGACACTTTAACGGGTGTGGACAGATCTCCCTACAATAAAGACCCATACTGGTCACTCAGCTTTATGATAAGCGAAAAATTTAACAAAGGAAATTGACAGAAATCTCAATTTGGGGAGTTCCCCCCTTTTTCCACATGCATACACATGGCGTATACATAAACCAAGCATTGCAAAAAACCACAGACACAATCACTAAATGCTTTCAGGCTTATTCATGTGAATCAGTGAACAGTGGCAGAAGGGTACAAAAGCAAGCTAATGTTTGTAGACGAGCCAGACTTGTATAATATCTTTAACACAAAAAATAACAGAAAACATTACTTATATCTTATATCTACAAAAAAGTTGCAATCTTATATCTACCAAAACAAAATTAAAATAAGAAAAGTGCAAAACACTGGTTGATGTAAAAACTGTTCAGGGAGTTAACTCTGCTGCAAGTCTGTGGAGAGTTAATCCAGCTGTCACCAAAAACATATGCTAATGCTGTATATTTTTATGTACAAAATGAAATCCTTTCTTTCACGGACTGTTTAAATTGTAATGGTTGTGCGCAGTTCCTGACTATCACTAAACAGCATGTGTCTGTGTGTTTGAGTTTGCATGTGTGTGTGTTTGTGTACTCACCTTGCTGTTGATGAGAAAGGCTTGGGGTTGTTACTCAAATGTGGCTCTGAATTCTAAAGCAGGACTGCTTTTACCTCCAATCCACCAATCAGAGAGGCAAGCAGTTTGTCAGTGGAACATGTTCCAACACACACACAAGAACACACACACACACACAGCAACACACAGACACACTAGCAACACACAGACACACTCACACACATACACACACACACACACACACACACAAGAACACACACATATAGCAACATAGCAACACATACAAACAAAGAACACACACATAGCAATGCACACACACACATTGTAACACACACATATTGCAACATAGCAATACACACACACACACACACTTGCTCTCATACACGTGTTCACACACATGCGCTGTCTTTCTCACGTGCCAGAAATAACATTCTGTATGCTGTATAAACAGACCCATACCCACACATGTACAGACATGAACTCTCACACACACACTTGCACACACATGCAAATACCCTCTCACATGGTAAATGAAATGATCTTTTCCACAAATTCTTTCCCACACATAAACACACACATAGCTGTATACACATACATATACACATATACCCCTATGCCGGCACACACACACTCACACTCTACCACAATGGCACACACACACACGCACATGCACACACATACACACACCTTTTTTATGCATAAAATAATTTTCTCCACATACACACCCTCTCAACCACAGACACTCACATACACACACACTCTCTCACACACACATACATACTCTCAAACACAGACACTCACACACACACACACACACTCAAACAAAGACACTCACATACGCACACTCTTTCTCTCACACACACACACTCTCAAACACAGACACTCACACACACACACTGTCAAACACAGACACTCACACACATACACACACTCACGCACACACACACTCAAACAAAAACACTCTCACACACACACACTCTCCCACACACATATGCACTCTCTCAAACACACACACACACACCCTCTCAAACACAGACACACACTCACACACACACACACACACACACAGACACACTCTCACACACATGCAAGGCATCATATAAACAGTCAGGATGTACTCTGTGCTCTGGTGTGCCTGACTTCCACACTGGGGTGAGTTAAATGTGGTTTGGATTAGAGGCAGACCTCCAAGCCCCAGGTCTCCTCGGCCCTTACAGAGTTCTGGGAGAACTGGGCTTCCATATCCCCCACACCGCCTGCGCACTTTCGCCTATTTTTACATCCCTGTCTGAGGTATTGGACCATCTCCCGGCTAAACCTCAGATCTCATCCATTCATGTGGCTCCGTAAAACTTCTCCATAAAATAATTCTGGTTGGAGAGAAGGTTCTGGAGTAGGGGGAAAATAGTTCATGGGTCAAGAAGCACTTTTTTTAATTTCATTTTTCCAAGTATGTGGCTTTGCGTTGCGTGGCTCGTTCCTGATTCTTGAAGCTGCGGAGAGCGGACATGTCTTGGAGGCGCATCGTGTTACACGACAAGTTAAAACCTGGTGAAAGTGCTTTGTTGGACATAACAGTGTTCCAAACTCTCCCTTCGAAAGAGATTCTTCATCACAGTAAAACTAATCTGCCAAAATAAAAATTAAATAAATGAAAAAAATCTGTTCAAAAACCGGCATCAGTTCAAATAATCAAATGACTTTATTTGAAACAACAACATTGTAATAAATGAAACATTGTCTTCAGCTTAATGTGGGTTATTGTGAGTTCTTTTAAATTGAACCAATATGCCAAAGACAAATTCCACAGATATCTGATGGACATACAGCTTTTTGTTATTTTAAAATAAATAAAATTAAGGCATGATAATACTTTTTCCAGATGTTTAATTTAACAGTTTGAAAATGCCTCAGTAAAGTTCATTTCAAGATTTTACTTTCTCTCGCTCTTTCCCTTTTGGTGAGCTGCTTACTCTCTCCCTTCATTCTCTCTCCCTCTTTCCCTTTTGGTGAGCTGCTCCCTCTTTCCCTTTTGGTGAGCTGCTTACTCTCTCCCTTCATTCTCTCTCCCTTACTCTTCATTCTCTCTCCCTTTTTCCCTTTCCCTTTTGGTGATCTTTCCCTTTTGGTGAGCTGCTTACTCTCTCCCTTCATTCTCTCTCCCTCTTTCCCTTTTGGTGAGCTGCTTACTCTCTCCCTTCATTCTCTCTCCCTCTTTCCCTTTTGGTGAGCTGCTTACTCTCTCCCTTCATTCTCTCTCCCTCTTTCCCTTTTGGTGAGCTGCTTACTCTCTCCTTCATTCTCTCTCCCTCTTTCTTATGAGAGGCATAACACAAAAGCTCTTCCAGTGCAAAAGCTAAAATACATTAACATTAAAAACTGTATCATAAAAAGACTATAATAGTAGTAAATAATAAAAGCATTATTATTTGATCAGTAATTATACAACAGAAAATAGATAGCTAAATTATTGCTTTGTGCAGGGTAACTCACTGTTGCTGAGTTAACAGCACACATTAATTAAGGCAGGCCTTTTCCCTGGTATAAAAAAGAGCTGTAGTTGTCACTATAGCAAACAAGCGCAAATTCACAATAGCTGCAACCAGGACACTCCCACTGCCACACCCCCTTTTAGCCAATTGGCATAAACAGAAACAGGCACCTTCACACACATACACACACACACACACACACTTGACCTCCATGCCAAATTTCACCTTCCTAGGGCAAAAACTGTGGCCACCAAAGGGTGGGGAAATTTCAGAAATTTTGTCTTTAGTCTGTGTGTTTCTTTCTATTTCCCTCAACCAGTCATATTTATATATCCTACTTATCTATCGACATCTGTCTCTCTTTTTTTCCTTCTTGGTGTAATTCTTGGTGCTATCCAGTTGTCAACATTTTTCAGTGACACATAGGCACATAGGCAAGGCCCAAAGGAGGGTGAATTTCGCTCATTTCATGTTTTGCAGTCGTCTGGTGTCTGTTCAGGGAAGAAGAGGCCCAGGTTCAATCTCAGACTGAATCTGGCACAGAACTGGAATTCTGTATGAAAAGTTTGTACCTCAATGCCTTCAGCTCCGCAATATACTGTATCACACTATCAGTCCTTCCTGGAACAAGATCACATGCTTCAAAATCCTCAAGAAATGGTCCAAGAAACAAAGGAATCCAAGAGATGAGCAAGAGATTTAGCTCTGCATTGTGTGTGTGTATATGTGTGTGGTTGAAAGAGAGACAGAGTTTAAGAAAGAGTGAGTTTGTGTGTACCCAAGTAACCCCTTTCCAGCAAAATTAAAATTCCTGTCACTCACTGAATATAAAATCTACACATCTGCTCAACTTTAAGTCAATCAAAAAATAAGGATGACATCATGAAGAAGAACTGCTGGAGCGTTCTGATTGGCAAAAAGGCCTTTAACATTGTAAGGCTCCCGAGGCCGACCTGAAAGAGTGCTAGGACAAACCTATTTTTTATTTTCCCTCTTTTTTTTCCATCCATCTCAGTAGGAGGAGGCCTCAGAGATGTGACTCCTCTGATTCATGTAATGACAAGCCCTCGCCTCTTTCCACACTATATATGCATCACAAACTCCATTCGATCTGTGCCATCAGCATATAGTTCATTCAGTTGCAGAGTCCTGGCTGGCCAGGAGTGATCGCTAAAGAGCAATGACACAGATGATGTTAACTGGCTTAACCCCTATCTTTCCCCATTGAGAACTGAGCCAGTTCTTGCTCCTCCAATGCAGACCTCAGCTCACAGCCTGTGGTGGTGGCACTGGGGCTCAAACATCCCAGTCACATGACTCACAGCAGCACCACAATCACGTATCCACCACTGCGCAAGACCAGTCTTCTGCCAGACTTACACGCGCCTCAGTATGTCCGTACATTGAGAAGCCCTCCAGATATAGGTGATGAAAGAAACATAACTACACAACAATAAATTAGTAACAAATCAATCAAGATGTTCCAATCTGGGATGTGGAGGCATGTTGAAACCGTGCTTTTATAGATGAGTGTCAGCGCTCGCTGTCACCTGACCTCATTCTCCTGTCATTCTCCTCACCTCAAGCCAACTCTGTCTTTGATTGCATTTTTTTTTTTTTTTTTTACATGATGTCACCTGAGCAGAGAAATAAACAGTATCCTCCTCGCCCTGCGGTGAGACTGGGTTTATGCGTTTCTGCCGAGCAGAAATTCTCTCAATGTTCAGACATTCAGAGACGGCCTTTCTTCTGTGCCACGTTGAAACAGACATTAATGCCTAACATATGTGCTCTGTGCTCGTCATTCAGGTTCATTACGGAGCCGCAGAAGCTGCGCGGTCAGGGCTACGAGGCCCCTTTAATAAATGCACATTAACTACAATTGGACAATTTCATGTTTGAGTGGTTGTGGAGTTATTATTACAACTCAGATTTAACTAAATTGCTGCCATTAATGCTTTCTTTCCTCTTTATTTTCATGGCTTTATGTTTGAGATTGTAAAACCTATTATGCTATTTTTAACATTTATTTTTATTGCCGTATAAATGTGGTATGATATAATTTCAGATAAAGGGTTTGCCAAAAACATTCCAGAGGGCATGCCAGTGTTATTATTTTAAATTGAATCAGCATAAACAACATTCAACAACAGATGAGAGTCAGACACGTTGATCTGAAATGATAAGTAACCTTTCTATCTTTGCTGTTTCTCTGAATGTGGACTGGTAAAATAATGTGTTGCTCCAAACTGATCTTTTTTTTAACTAATTATTTTATTTACCAGTTAATTGAAACTATTTACATGAAAATGCATTTTATGATTACATCCACAAGAAAGCACTTTGCTTTATTCTTAAATATCAAGTTTGGATAAATATAATGTATAATTATATTTGAAAAATTCAGTTGAAAAAGGTCAATTGACATCAAATCTTTTTGAATTTCTTCCCTAAGAAACTAATCAAGAAAACCAATTAGGTATAACTGATAGACAAGGGGTGAGACAGTGATCTACATTAAACCATACTGTTTGTCAACATCAGAAAGTAACCACTGACGTATTTGTTATCCACAAAAGATGGCGACCAGAGGCGTCAATGTCAGATGCCTGTGCCCACAGTCCAGTGCACGTTAGTGAGAAATGGCACAGAAAAGAGAGTGGAGTGGTCTATGGAGCTCATGCAGAAAGTCTGGGTTCACGGTGCGATTTAGCTTCCTTTTCCGGGTCGGTTGCCTGGTAACTCATCACAAGCTAGTAGGAGATGAAAACAGCTAACGCTGGTAGCCTGTAGGCTGAAACTAACGCTCACGTTATGTCCTGAAAGTGAAGCTTATTAGAAAAAAATCTGATAGTTTGTCTCGAAAGAAAATAATATTTTGAATAATAATCCCAGTATTGTTTTACGAAGGAATCATGACGTTGGTAACGATTAAGGATGGCGAGTACACGGCTACCATCTACAAAATGGTGGGTAACGTGGGCTAGCTACCTAGCCAGCCAGTTTGCAGACCTAGCCATCTAGGTCGCAATATATTATTTTATACGCCTTGCACTTGGTACAGATCCGCGCTGTCGCCTGTATGTAGATGAGGCTACCTATGTAGTAACCATTAAGTGCTAGCTAGCTAATTTAACGATAGCTGCATACTGATTCTTCAGAACTTTGGGAGCTTGGTAACAATGCTGCAAAGTTCATGTTCGCTGCATAAATACTTGGTGCATGGTAATTTGACCTTCTGTTGCTGTTTGCCTAGTTTGCAAACAGTTCATTGCTGATGCCATGTACCATTGCTTGTGTTTTTCTGTCTTATTGCGAATCTGTTTCTTTCAGATCAAAGATGGGCGTTACGGAGAGGCTATACACATCCTTAGTAATGAACTTCAGAAGCAGTTGAAAGTGAGTTGTGCGAAAAGCTATTTTGTCTTTGTGTTTGTGCGTTTTTTGGTCAGAAGTTGCTCTTGTTATATTTTGCTAACTTAACGGATACGTCAGAATACATCATATGATATTCGCAAGTTTAACTAGACTTTTAAGTTATGAAATATGTATCTTCAATGTTTGGCAACAGTCGCACTGTCAAAATACTCACTTACATACATTGGTTTTCTTTAGTGTATTCTGGCATTTGCATTTTGAATAATAAATCCCAAAGCAGGTATTTTGGTTCCTACTCAAGTAAAAAACAATAAAACCAAATATACAGTTTTATTTTCAGAATGACCACATGTACAGTGTACTAAATGTTCTATTTTTGACAGTTCTCCGTGTAAATTAGTTTGTATGTCATGACAAAACAAAAATGGTTGTAAACTATCTTAGGGTTGATGACAGCATATTCTGACCTTAAAGCCCCATTTGTCTGTTTTAAATGTTAAAAATGTATGCTTCTGCTTTAAATGGTGGGTTATTTATTACACACTGATTGTAGGGAGTCATTTAAAATGCATAATTTAGGTTGAAAGGGAAGGCACCTGATAGCATAGCTCAGGGTACGGTAAATCCCAGAGCAGGTATTTTGGCTCGTAATCAGTTGAAACACAAAGCAAGCTCCACTCCCCTTGTAAGGCTATGGCTGGACTCACCATGCATTCATGAATTTGCTGGCGAAGCAGCTAAACTTTCCCGAGGTTTTATTTTAGTCCACTTCAGTCTCCAATCCGATCGGACGTGTCAGATCTTATCCGAGAACAGGCTGGTGTGGGTGGGGGCCTTTGTAGGAGCCTGGCAGTAAAACGCCCAATTCAGCAAATCTGCATTTTGATTGAAAACTATTATTCGGTAATTAGTTCTGTCAGGAGTTTTAGCGCTTGGCTTCAAAAAAAGAGCTTTCCCCCAGTCCACTCCCTCTCAGAGAAGATTGAACATCCCTGAATTTCATGCACATTCTGAATGTCAGTTTGATTTAGGAATTTTCAGTGGACAGCCCTGGGCTCCTATTCTGGGCTCTGCTCTGTCTTAATGTCTCTCATTGTGCATTCTATCAGAGAAAAATGTGACTTCTCGCTTCCCACCGCTGTGTTTAATGAGCGGATTCTGAGCATCACTGCATTTTGACCAATCATTGGGCGTCACAATGTTTGCTGACCAATTGCAGCCCAGTTCTGTGGCCGCTAATCAGTTGCTTCCCTTCACTGACCAATCACTTCCCATCATAGTTTGCAGACCAGCCACTAGCCACTGCAATGTTTGCTCACCGATCACTGTCAACTATTGTATGTCTTTCCTGACCGCTCACTCACATTTTCTGTCCAATCGTAGCTCGCCACTGTGTTTCACTGACCAATCACTGCCCTCTGTTGTGTCCTATGCCAGTCTAGGGCAGCGCTGTCACTCCTGGGCTACTGCTATTACCACATGCAGGACTACATAAACGCCGCCGAATGCTACGAGCAGCTGACCCAGCTCCACCCAGAGGTGGAGGAGTATAAGTTGTACTACGCCCAGTCTCTGTATGGGGCCTGTGCCTTCCCTGAAGCCATGAAGGCCACCTTCCTCCTGGACAACCCCAACAGCCACACCAAGGTAAAGCCTCCTACTGGACATCGGCCCAACATCAGCCTCATCTGTCAGGCTCATAATTATGACATCATAACTATGAGCCCAACAAATCGACAGTCACTACTACTGAGTGACCCCAGCCTCATGCAGGCTGGACTCAAATTTTAACCGGTTATTCTGAGTCAGAAAATTGCCCTGGTGGACACGTGCAACCTTTAATGGGCCAAGCAGATCCACCCTGAGAAATCGGAAAGCAGCAATAAATTTGCCCCAAAAAATATCAATGCATGTTTTCCGCCGTCTGGAGCAGAGATTGGTCTGGCATTTCCCTTGTGCTGTAAGCCTGGTGAAAGCAGTACAACCCAGAGCCATAAAAAAGTACTCATTTTCAGGACGTGAGCAATATATTCTAACCAACCTTTTAAAATCAGTGAAGATGGGTGTAAAGAGAAGGAGGTGATTCAACAGGGTGGTTCAGACGTAAAGTAAACTGACAGAAGGCACATGTCAGACACATCATATTTCCATGAATCACCGTCCTTGAATCTGGCCAGTGTCAAAACTACTACAGTAAATGCAGTTTGCAGATGGTAAGGCAAAAGTGACTTACACACACTCGCATTCTGCCAAGAGCTGACCATCTGGGCTCCGAGACCAGTCCAACACACACAGCGAATTTAAACATTACACGTGAAAATGTGTTTTACTCCTGCGCTGCTACAATGTAAGTTCCTCCCTTGTCAGTGTTGATAAATGTAATCATAAATTGATGTAATCTGGCTGATCAAAACACAAGCTTTGCTGGGCTCTACATTGCATTGTAGCTTACTGCATGGTATCCCATTTACCCAGTATATTCCTTTAAAAGAAAAGAAAGCAGAATGGAGTGTAAAGTTCAACATTGCTCAAAGCCATACTATTTAAAAAATAGACTTTCCTATGCAAAAATATCAGTGGTGTACCCTTAAACTTTTTGTTCCAACTGGTGCACCTGAATGAAACAGAAAATTGATGTTTAGCTCTCTGGAAAAACCCATAAATATTTGAAAATGAACTCTCAGGGGAAAAGTTTCTTCCATCCAGGGACCAAAAAAAAGCCAATGGCCCATGTCAGACTATTTAAAAAATGTCTGGTACTTCCACTCAGGCACGCACACATACACACACGCACGCACACACACACACACAAAAACAGCTTAGCCAGAGCTGGTTTTCCACACAGAGGCAAACAAAGTGTACCGAAATGGCAGCTTAGAAATTGTCATGTTTACAGAGGTTTCAAAACAGCCCTGCGCAGATCTTGTTTGCTTCTAAATTGAATTAGCGTGATTTGGGACTGTTCGGCCACAGGCTCCAGCGTGTCAAAAATTTGGAGAGAATATTTAGCCCTGCCCATTGCCCCAGGAGACGGGAGGAAAAAATGAATGTGAAGGAGAATAAAAGCAAAATTATGAAGCCTTTCAACAGAATCTGATCTGATGAGATGGTCCCGCCCGGCTTCTGGCTCGCTCAGGCAGAATCCAATCATCCGTCTTCAGGTGATGTGTTTCGTGTGCACAGCTGACTTTGATTGGATGAGATCAGACACATCAACACCTGACAGTTCATATTGAATCCGTGGTCCTGGTAAAGGTTGATGAATCCCTCTTTTCTGAAAGGTTAAAGGTGACATGACGAGTGGACACGCAAGATACACATTTCTTTCTACAGCGGCTTAGGTGCATCTGCACATGCTCAGAATTTGTGCTGATTTACCCGACAACGGCGCTGTAACAAGCCTCCAAAAAACATGATTGGGCCATTTGGGTGGCTCACATCGTACATCTTAGTGGAGCAGCTGTGGGTCACTCAGCTGGGTGTGCAACTCCCAGGTGCACCATCACGAGCTGTTGCCAGAGGTCTGCGTTGGCAAGGCAACAGTCGCCAGGGAAAGATCAGGATTGCGCCTGCTAACATCATCAGCCTCATCACTCTCTAGTGACCTCTCCTAGCTGGGCCGGGATGATCATATGTTGACCTCATGCTCCTCTAATGGCTTAGGTGGTTTGTGGTTAGTTCCTCATCTGCAGAGTGGAAAGAAGGCAGGGCTAGTCATCACGAGAATCATGGGAATCGCGTGCGCAGACACCCGCCGAGACTTAAAGAGCAATAGCTCCGTTCCAAAGGGAAAATTACCCCCCCAAAAGAGTATGATTAAGTTTGATCACAGTGTTCAACAGAATTAGGAAGTTCCGTGTCTTGTAATGGCATCTTGAACAATCTTTTTATCATGCTGCTGAAAAGAAACGCACACCCTTCCAAAAACGCCTCCAGCAAGAACACATCCTACTCATTTGTGGCAGTGGAGATGGAGATGAGTTCCATTTCGGTGGAGGGGAAAAACCCAGAACCCTGTCCCCGATCTGTTACCCTGATCCCCTCTGAACGCCATGATCGGCCCCTGCAGTCTAAGCAGTGTTTGGTTTTCCTCCAACAGATGATAAAACTGCAGGCCGCCATTAAATATGGAGAGGAGGATCTGTCTGGAGCCAAGGTAAAAAGAAAAAAAAAAAAGAATAATTTTTTTCCATATTTTCTGAGTTTTTGAAATGAACTGTAGGTGAGGATATTTAGCGTGCCATAACGTCATATGCAGTGTTAGTGTGCAGAGACTGTGTCTCTTTGTGTGAAGGTCAGTGCTGAGTTTAAGATTTAGAGATAGATAATGAGAGGAAAAAGAAAATGTGAGGTTTGAGTGAGAGAGAGCAGGAAAGCAGAGAAAGAGCCAGAGGATGAGTGAGGTTGGAATGAAAGAAAAACAAAGGAGGACCATGAACAAAAAAAAGTGAGAGAATGAGAAAGGGATGATTGAAAGGACTGATTTAAGAGGAGAGAGTATGAAAGATGGAGGAGATGAAAGTGAGAGAAAATGTGGAGGGAGAAAAGGATGGAAAGTAAAGAAATGTAATTAGGAAATTAATTTTGAGGGGATGATAGATTAATGATGTATGAGTTGAGAAGGAGAATGAGTGCAGGGTGTGTGTGTGCGTGTGTGTGTGTGTGTGTGTCTAAAAGATATTTACGGTGTCTAATAGTGCCTCTGTCTGTCAGAGTCTGGTAGAGCAGCTCCCTCCAGATGACCCAGACTATGAGGTGGATCTGGGCTGCCTGCTCTACAAGGAGGGGGAGTACGAGGAGGCCTGCAAGAAGTTCATCTCCTCCATGCAGGTGCTGGGATATCGCCCAGGTAATCGGTCCTGAAGGGCCGCCTCCCTTCTCCAGAACTCTGCGCTTCCTCCCTGTCAAGGGCACGCATGTATGTCTTTCCCCGAACGTCACAAGTTCAAGCCCAATCGCCAGTTCTCTCCTGAGCTTCCTCATCTTACTCCCTGTATAAGTCCCTGCTGTGTGGGTAAATGTGGAAAAACATGGAAGGGAAGAGATATTCCCATTGCCCCTATGGGTCCTGGCAGGCTCTGTGGGGGGGTGTCTGAAGGATGTGCGTGATTCGAAGGACTGTCGTGTTGCAAGAGACGCTTTCCCTGGCGGAATCCATCGTTTTGAGAAAACGCCTGCGCCCGTGGCAACAGCGGGGCCTAGCAATTCAGCTCGGTGTGGGTTTGGAGAGGCAGCCGAGAACTTTTGACCCGCTGCCCTTGCGGTGAGGCCAGCTCCAAAAACAGCGCCTAGTGAACCGGTCAGGCCTGGACAATGGTGAACCAGATCCCATTCCATCTCTACTTTTTTTTTTTTCTTTTTTTTTTAAAAAGAAAATGTAACCCCTATTTTCTCTCCCAGTTTGGAATGCCTGGTTGTGAGTGAGTGAGTGAGTGAGTGAGTGAGTGAGTGAGTGAGTGAGTGAGTGAGTGAGTGAGTGAGTGAGTGAGTGAGTGTGTGTGTGTGTGTGTGTGTGTGTGTGTGTGTGTGTGTGTGTGTGTGTGTGTGTGTGTGTGTGTGTGTGTGTGTGTGTGTGTGTGTGTGTTTGTGTGTGTGTGTGTGTTTGTGCCAATTGCTGCACGCTGTTCTCTTGGCTCAGGAGTGCAGAGAGAAGCATGATCTCCCCTCAGAGACCCATAATGTCAAGCCGCTGCTCCTTTTCACTCCACAGTCCTGCTCTTGAGCTTGTGCAGGAGCAGCAGGTTTGACATATAGCTCACACAGGCCGTTGGGTGTAAAATCGACCGGTTGGGGACCACTGGTGCACCGTGAATCATAAACGGAATTTGGACTGAAATCCCCCCCCCCACCCCCGGGTGCCAGCGCAATGCATTGTGGGCCCCCAGCAGCAGGCCCCACTGGCTCAGCCCACGTTCCTACTGCACCATGGGGCCCATCTATCCTGTTAGCTTCACCCGGCTCCTTTCTTTTTCTTTTTGGGGTCTCAGACCCACAAGACATAAATTGAAACAAAAACAGCAGACAAAAAATGGAGACAAAAACAGCAGACAAAAAAATAGAGACTAACATACAACAACATCTGTCCCCCCAAACCCAACAATCGCCAAATCACCGACACACACACACACACATGCTCAGTCGTATGCACACCTCTCCTCACATTTACATACATATGTATAAAGAGACAGAAAAAGCTGTGCCTTTTCTCATCCGCAGATCTGTCGTATAACATCGCCCTCTGCTACTACAGCATGAAGCAGTACGCCCCGGCGCTCAAGTACATCGGTGACATCATCGAGCGTGGAATCAGGGAGCACCCAGGTAAGGAAGTGCTCCTCACCAGAGAGAAGCGGCCTGATCCGGCTCGGTCCGGTTCAGAGCATGCACATGCTCTGATGTAGACTGGGCCTTGTTTGTTTCCTGATGCGCTCTTTTGCGTGGTGAAGCCGTTTGGCGCGGCCAACGGCATGATCGCGCAGCACCACTCCCATCAGTCCCCTCTGCTGGAGCACGGCCAACAGTGATGACAGATGAGTGTGAAAGGCGACAGAAACCAGATTCAGACTTTCTTGGTCCGTCTGCATTCTCTCCTGTATCTGCCCTCAGTTTGGAACTGTAGTTTACTTTTGCAGTAACATTTATGACATGATCAGAACACTAACCTTCAGAAACAGATTTATAATTTTCTGCTGATTAATTTAACTGTGGACTGTATTCACTAACCTTTGGTCATTTGGTCATCGGTCAATACTCCTGGTCTGGATTCAATCACACTTGTCCTGAACTAAAAAACAAAATGATCACAAGTGTTGTTTTCCCTCCACAAACGCTGTGGCAAGTTGACAGCTGAACCCGCCAAACAGCCCCTATGATTTAAACCAGTGAAATGAGCTAATTCTCCATGTGCAACTGTGTCATCAGAAATGCTTATTTTCTCTTTCTTTACAAAGGTTTTCTTCACTGTGGATGATTACAGGTTCATACATATCAAATTAAAATGATTGGAGGTCTCCAAAGACAGCTATAGCTGTGATGATTTGTTTTCTTTTTCTTTTTCTCAGAACTCAGTGTTGGCATGACAACGGAAGGCATCGACGTCCGAAGTGTCGGGAACACGCTGGTGCTGCATGAGACCGCCCTGATCGAGGCCTTTAACCTGAAAGCCGCCATTGAGTACCAGCTGAAAAACTGTGAGAGCACCACCTACAGACGCTACCTGTATTACATCCATAGCCTCTCACACCAGATTTATATCTCTCCACTGTAAGCTCGGTGAAAGCAGCGCAGTCAACCTCCCCACTATCTGTAATCAATGTTTTGATATCACATTATTTCAATGAAGGCATATCTAAGGTGGGAGCTAAGGGTGAAAGCACTTCCTCAGACTATGTGTAAGCTGGCATATCCATGTAGTAGCAATTACTTCTGCAGTTTGTGCTGCTCCCAGAATGCAAAGCAACAGTGTACGGACACCTCTTGAGTTCTGCCCAGTCGTAGCTCCAAGACTACCCGCATCTTTGCAAACTAAAATTTTGCAGTAAGGGTGTGGTTATTTAGCTGGGTGTTGGAGTCCCAGACACACCATTAAAATAATGTGGAATGTGTTGCCAAGCCAAGTCTGCAGAGTTGCTGTAATCGCAGTCAGCGTAAATGAAAACTTCTCTGGAAGTGTCTCCTGAACTCCGTGCCAGTCCACACTTGTGAGGAATTGGGGGGTGGGGGTTATTTCCCCCGGGACCAGAGGGAAATTGAAAGTGATCTGTGATTTTCGGATGGCTTGCTGGGGCAGTTGAAAAAGGAGATTGTCAGAGAGCCCACGGTGAGGGGGTCTCTGAGACCCTCCAAGGTAGCGATGCTGCAGGCAGCTCCAGCCTCATCTTAAATTCCCTGCCCGAGGGGGCAAACCGAAAACCAGAATTGAAAATCCAAATTAACGTTGTTCAACGAAGAAGAGGACAATAACAGGCTTTTCCTATGATTGCACATCTTAACTGAAGCGTCACACTTCTCCCCTCACCTGATGCATGGCGATATATGGTAAATATGTAAACTAAACTGAGAGGAATATATATTTCAGTATGTGCGAGATTGAAAAGCAGATTCTACAAAGTGTGTGTGTTTTATTCATTCAATTTCATGACTGTAGGAGAGATTCATAATCAAAGCAGCTTTTCAATATATTCTTTATGCATATGCTATTACACATGTGAATTTAGGGATGATTTTTATGATGTTTGTAGATGTAGAATATTTATTATCTGATAAAAGTTATAAGATATTGGAGTTTGTATATTAGCGTGTGGGGTGGTTTCTGCCGTGGTGGTGTGTTGATTAGAGACCTCCCAAAGCTACAGGTGTGTACAGTGGATGGCTGTAATTTGTGAAGGTACAGTACAGGTGCATGCGGTGTATGATAATTAGATGTTTGCAGCGTTTTAACCCCTTCCGTTCTCCATCTTTCCACCCCATCCCCACCCCCACCACAGTCGACGCCGCACAGGAAGCCTTAACCGACATGCCACCCCGGTCTGAGGAGGTAGGTCAAACTTTTCACCCATCAGCTACAGGTCTGCAGTTCCATTGGAGCCATGCTAATGATTTGCAGGTGCTGCTGATGCTTCGTTTGCGCTGACTGAAGCCAGGACCATTGGTCGGACATCAGTGAGTACGTAGCTTAAAAGAACGTAGGTAGTTATGTTCATAAACCTGATCAGTAAAGACAGCTGCAGTCTGTCAGTGTGAGCTGGAACACTTGTGCGGTAACTGGGAAAGCCATCAGCGAATCACGCTGAACGCTGTCTCAACAGCAGCCAGTATGATGAATGAGTGTCAATAAATCACACCGCTGTAATGTGACCGGCTCCATTCATGTGAGCTTAAGCGATTGACGCATTTGTGTTTGTAGTCATTGTTGTTGTTATCATTCCTGGCGTAACCAGGGGCTTAAATGTTCTTTAACTGTTTTGGGAAAACAGAAACTCTGGCAAACTGTTTGGTTGGAGGTACCGTTAATTAATTAATCTGTTTGCTTGTGAAGACAGCACTGGTAGGTGTGCGTTTGGCACGGCCTACCAAAATCTTTCCCTGGAGCTCGTTTGGTAATATTTATGCAACTGTTTCAGGGGTGTGTTGAAAGATTCAGTGTCTCCTGGGGATGCATGTGTGCTAACGCTAGACGGACGAACCGGTGAGCGTTCCAGATCCAGAAACGCCAGTGGGGTGATGTAAGCCATTAAGTCACCCTTAATCAAAGTGTCAGTTTCATTACTTTCATTTTGTTCTCTGACACTGAGCTCGTGTGAGGATGCAGGCTGGTATTTTCCACTCTTTGCCTTGATTGAACTTACGCCGCCTCACTCTCTTTGTGTGAAAGTTTGCCGGGACATGAACGGGGCATCTCTGTTGAGCCGTTCCCTGTCCTCATTCCTAATGAACCAAATCCCCTGTTATGTCTGCACACGCTCAGTCATGACAGCCTGCCTGTAGCTTCAGTTGCTAGGGTCATAATTGTGACATCATAACCATGAGCCTGACTACCTTCTCACATATGGTGTGACTGCCCAGCATCTGGGAATGTGCTATACTAATAAACTTATAGTCAGTGGCTACTTTTGACAAATTGAGTCTCAGGGGTGAGTTTGTAAAAATGATGAACTGCTCCATCCAATCAGATCCAGTATCAGACTCTATATTTCTAAGGAAACCAGTAGCTAACTATTTTTTAATTGTTCAGTATTTGAATATTTGAATTGTTGCTGAGTAGCAATGAGAATTTTATTTTACCTGCCTAATTTCAGGACAGGTCAAGAATGGACATATTGTATGATCACTAAAGGACAGACATTTTTCCCTCGCCTCGGTATGTAGCTGTTTGGCTGGTCCTTTTCTGAGCCAGTGGATTTTCTGCCATTTTGTCAAATATGTCTGAAATTGATCTGTCTCCACTGATTGGCTGGAACATAGCCTGACTTGACATTGGGCAGCTGATTGGCTGGACCTGGCATAAGTGGCTGATTGGTTGGATCTGAAATTGGGCAGGTACCAACTCTGTGAGAGGAAGTGTATGTAACCGACCTAAAAATGGAATCCAGACTGGATTTTTGGTTTGTGGTTGCTGTTCTGCCAGACTGTGGTTTCAGTTGGAAAAAGGGGCTGATTTTACAAACCAAACTGATGAAAATGGTTCAACGGCTTCCTCTCAAAAATATACCAAGCATATGCAGCCAGTAGCTCTTGGTTGGTGTGTACTTGCTTAGATTGGCCAACCAAGGTCTTCACTGGGTTTAACGTTCACCCTGAACCCCCTTTAGTTGTCTTTTTTTAAACATGTATTTTATGATAGAGGGAAAACTCTGGACCGAAGACATCATCTCTTGGCTTCTGTCCGAAAGCGGCTGGAAAATTCCTTCAGTACTGCTGTTTTTACGCTGTGATCCTTCTGTCATCCTTCTGTGTGTGTGTGTGTGTGTGTGTGTGTGTGTGTGTGTGTGTGTGTGTGTGTGTGTGTGTGTGTGTGTGTGTGTGTGTGTGTGTGTGCGCGCGATTGTATGTGTATATGTATGTGTGTGTGTGTGTGTGTGTGTGTGTGTGTGTGTGTGTGTGTGTCTGTACCCTGGCTCTTTCAGCACACCTGCTCAGAGGAATGAGAGAGATCTGTAGGAGCTTGCCCTTATACAGTATTGATCACTTGGCGCTGAGAAGGACATTCTGGCTCACAGGAAGAATATGAATGAAGCCGCCATCTCGCCTTTTTCTTTGAATATGTCGAGCCTCACTTCCATAAAACACAACAGCACAGCTCTCTACAAAGGAGCTACGCCTTAGACTGTGGCATGAAAGTGGAATAAAGAAATATAATATGAAATTTTAATAGGTCTTTCACAGAAGTACTCATGGGCATGCTCAGTTTTGTCTTTCACCTGAGATGAAATGGTGGTTTATTTAGGCGGTTTGGAGAGGAATCATCATAGACTGATGCTGTATGTTGTTATAAACATTTGATAAACATGTGATAAACGTTTTATAAACAACTCAGCAACTTTTAATGGTGTCCGGACATTCACACAAGGGTTCATGAAAGTTATTTTCTGCCCAGGAACACTGCAGTCTGGAAGGGGCAGAGTGCTGTGTGGCCTTACTGGGTATTCATTGGATACAAGTTCTTTCTCAGAAAGGTGTATTCAAATAAAAACAAGGTTTTAGCTTCCTTATGCAACACACCAGGAAGGATGTTTGCTTGTTGTCTTCATGCTTGTCGTAAATTATGCAGCATACAGTTTCAGGTAGAACTTACCATCTACTCATACTAAACTAGTTTGTCACGAGCATGAAAGGAAAGGTTTTAATTTTAATATCTAACTGGTTAAATATGAATAGAACTGGTCTCCTAAGGATGTATTGCTTGCTAGTGTCGAGGCTCATAAGCTGGGAAATGGGAGCAGCGTAATTGAATCATATTTAATTTAAATGATTTAATTTGAAGTTTTCTTATTTTGGGAGCTCTGTGGGGAGAAGAGTGAATTTTCTCAGCAAGCAGGCTCCTGCATCTCGCTCATTTCAGTCACTGCATGCAGGGGGGGAGGCCTCATCACACAGCTGGGGAGGGAAAAAAACAGCTCTTTAAACGTGTTGTCAGGCAGTTATCTCCAAATAAATTACTTTCCTTTCCCTGCTGTCTCTCATCGGATCACCATTCTGCAGATTTCAAACATATAATAAAGACTTCGTCTCAGACAGGCTGGAGTAAACCAGATCGAGCCTCTCTGGCTGGTTACCTACTGCCCCCTAGTGGCGGGTTGGAAGCAGCTTAAAAACTTGGCGCATGTTAAAATGTTGGTCCCTGTTCTTATATGAAAAGGGTCTGTGTGGTTCCCTTTGTTAACCTCCTGTATTGCAACCTCCAGACTAAGAAGTGGATTTGCCATACAGCATATGCATTACCAAAGTTTGTTTAATTGCATGAATTGTGCATTAAGACTCTAATATAACTGAAACAGTCAAAAACGTCTGTATTACTGGTGTTTTCACTGTGGCCCTCATGTTTTGCCACATTGCAGGAGCTGGATCCAGTGACCCTGCATAACCAGGCCCTGATGAACATGGACACCAAGCCCACGGAAGGCTTTGAGAAGCTGGCCTTTCTGCTGCAGCAGAACCCCTTTCCCCCCGTCACCTTCGGCAACCTGCTGCTCCTCTACTGCAAATATGAGGTGAAACACCCCCCCACCCCATCCCGCGGCGCTATGCATCCTGGGAAACGCCCATGGTGTTGAGTCACTCTGAGAGTCTCAGCAGATATGATATATATCTCAGGGAGTCTCAGGACACACCCCTCCCAGTCCCTCCCTAGCTCTTATACACGGCCATAGTTTTACCAGTCGTGTTCTTCTAATTTTGCCGTTATGGTTATAATTGCTGTTGATGGTTTTTTGCCTCTTCAGCCTGTCCTTCACTCAGTCTTATGATCTATGCTCATGCTATCCCTTCCGGCCCTGGGACTTTTACTCCACTCTTGGGCTTTTAGCGCTCTCATCCCTGACTCATGCATTTTGAGTTGTGAGTCGCTCTGCATAAGAGCATCTGCAAAATGAAATGTAATGTATGAATCTCCACACGGTTCCCTTTCTGTCACAGAGGTGTCAGGCCATGGGCCTGGATAGCCACAGTGGCTGCTGATTTTCTGTGTGTTTCAGCTTTATAGGGAATAAAGTATGGTTCAGCTGCCACTCATCTGTGCTGTTTCTGTCAGTCTGCCCTCGACTGTGTCCACACCTGTGACCAGGTGAATGGGACACAGTTAAATACCATAATAAAGGGGTATCAGACTCCAGTAATGGAGGGCCACAGTGTCTGAAGTTTTTTTTTTTTGGTGTGTTTCTGCGCTTAAGGCTTTCATTTAAAGTCACAGACTGGCTCAGCCCTCCAGGACTTGAGTTTTACACCCCTGTCTAACATGTCAGTATTAATGTATGTGTGTTTCCAGTTTTATGGAAGTAGTTAATAAGATTGTAAATACATCACAGAGGAGATGTCTTGTTGGATTGCCCAAATACACGGGGAGTTGGTTAAATTATTATTACAAGGTTTTTTCTGTCAATATGTCTTTTTCAGTGAGGTAATATGATTCTGAATTATGATGTCATAATGTAGCCAGTCACGTGTGATTTATTTGTTTATTATTTTTTGGTTTTATTGTGGCTCATATTCTCCAGACTGGCTCTCTGTCTCCAGTCCGGCTTTGGAAGCTGTAACTGCATCTCTGATCCAGCATGTTTTTCCTGGTCATTAATTTATAATTACTTCCTGATGCACTTTCCAAAGAATATTCAACTCAAGGTCCAATTTTAACATGCATTTGAAATGTCCTTGTAATGGTAAAAGGTTCAGGAAACGGCCCGAGTGTTTCTCTGAACGGCCGTGGGAGGTTAAGGTTTCCTTTGCGGTTGTTTTATTGTACTTTGTGTGTTTTTCCGTAATGCCAGTTGGCTGTTGAGTATGTTACCCACAAAGCAGCTCAAAGTGTCAGTTATGGAAATATTATTTTTATATCACTCAGTCTCCCATATGCCCCAGCGTGGTGCCTGGAGGCTTAAACAGCTGTGCCTCACGGAAAATCGCAGAGCTTGTGTTTTTCCAATAGTGGAGCCATTAAGCTGTTTTTTTCCCCATGTATTTGCAAAGCAGAACATCTTGCTCCATGTTCAAAGAGGCAATCACGCTGTGCTCGGTACATTAATACTAACGAGGGTTATTCTTTGAAAAATGTAACCTGTTTTCTTTTAAGAAACGGTGGCTCCGGTCAGGGCAGGCAGGATATGGAAAGAAATATGATGTGAGTTAAAGGGCTGTAATGGGGCTTTGTTGGCTTGCTTTGCAGTACTTTGACCTGGCTGCAGACGTCCTGGCAGAGAACGCACACCTGACGTACAAGTTCCTCTCTCCGGTGAGAAGCCAGGCCGTGTGACAGCACACTGCAGACACATTATAAGGCTCTGTAATACCTTCCACTGTGGCTTAAAGGGATATTCCTAATGAGAAGGCCTGTCAGGTTCATCAATACAATACTGAGGTGTATATATACTGTGTACCGTAGATGAATGAGTGCTTTTAATGTAGTGTATAACACAGTTTTTATTATCTTTTCAGTATCTATATGAGTTTTTAGATGCCATGATAACCTGCCAGACTGCACCAGAAGAGGTAAATATAGCAATGCTACATTCCTGAAATGTTCTGAAAAGATTCCTTCTTTGTGATTCTGACCATAAATACATACGCATATGATTGCTGGGTTTATTGTTGATCTGTGGTTTCATGAATGCTGTGATCTGAAAGCATAGTTATGACTCCACTGTTGAATCCTACGCTGTTCTAACGCAGGCCTTCCGCAAGTTTGACGAGATCGCGGGGAAGCTGACCGAGCAGCTGCGCAAACTGACCAAGCAGGTGAGTGGTCATGCTATCCCCAAACCAGCCACAGGGGGTTCTCTCACACCTCACAAAATCAGAGAAATGGACATGTTCATGGAGCAACTGTGGGTCCCAAGTCCCAGTCATGGCCAGAGGTCCACTTTAGCTGGCAATCATTTGCTTAGCCTAGGGGGTTGAACTAGTTACGGTTATCAGTCTGTGCACTCTCTAGTGACCTCTCCTGGCCAGCTGGGGACTTGCAGGTTCCTGGTCTGATCACATGTTGACTTAATGTCCCTCTGCCCCCATTGCCAGCATGTGAATGGTTTGGCATCTGAAGTGCAGAGAGAGAAGGATGCTGGTTGATGACACATTTTTAGGGTGGGGAAAAATGAGGGAGGGGGATTAAACAGCAGTTTAATAAAATGGCTGTTTACTTTCAGTAGATCAAACATTCCCCTTTCCACCAATCAGGTTCAGGAGGCGAGGCACAACCGGGATGAGGAGCTGGTGAAGAAGGCCGTTCACGAGTACGACGAGGCACTGGAGAAGTGAGTGAACCCACAAATCAGCTTTCAGTCGCTGACATCGGTGAACCAATCAAAAAGCTAAACTCTCCACCGCAGAACACCATGATTGGTTCAAATGAGTGAGGCACTTTTTGGGCTCATGCATATTAGCCTGTCAAGTTACATTGTGGTAGAATGCCCTCTAAATTCAGGGATGATAAACCAATTGTAAGTTCCACCCATTTGTTTTGATGAAAAACTCAATCTCCCATCACTACTTGCAGGTACATCCCAGTGCTGATGGCCCAGGCCAAGATCTACTGGAACCGGGAGAACTACCACATGGTGGAGAAGATCTTCCGCAAGTCGGTGGAGTTCTGCAACGAGCACGATGTGTGGAAGCTGAACGTGGCCCACGTCCTCTTCATGCAGGAGAACAAGTACAAGGAGGCCATCGGCTTCTATGAGCCCATCGTCAAGAAGCACTATGACAACGTGAGCGCCAACGCCCAACATCCTCTCCTTCCATCCATGCTACATTTTAGTCCCATTGAGGCCAAGAAACGTCTTTTCCAGGGGAAACCTTTTACGACCAGAGTCCAAGCATGTACAGGAACTTAAACATGTAATTGTAAGCATACGGATAGGATGCAAGGAAAACAATAAAATCAAAATTTCTGTGCCATAAAACAGCTGCATATTTCATGTAATATATCTGTGATATCCATTTAAAATCATGCGATTTTCAGTCTTACTCTTCTTAGTCTGACTACCATTCTGGGTCCTGCATACATTATAACCAGTTAGGAAAATACACTTTTTTTACAACAACCCCCAAAGTGACCGTGACCCCCTGAATGTCTTGTGATCTTCTGCCTGCCAGCTGGAGCAGTGTAACATTCAGGAATGTCCCTGCAAGAGGAAGCCCTCGGTAAACCCAGCCGGTCTCCTCCGCTGGCTCTGTGTTTTCACATCTGTCTTCCATGACTTGTGTGCAGTCCTCGTGCATGGGAGTTTCTGTGTGTTGGATTGAAGTGTTCTGTTTTGGGGTTTCTTCAGGTCATTTATATTTTTGTCTTTTCTGGGATGCTGAACAAGATGTTTTTATGTTCTCACAACCCTAGATCCTAAATGTTAGTGCCATCGTCCTCGCCAACCTGTGCGTGTCCTACATCATGACGAGCCAGAACGAAGAGGTAAGTGTGATCACAAAAGCATACTCAAACAAGCAACTGACAAAAGCATTGAGTGTGACTTTGTGAGAGGAGAAAAACACAAGGACAAAAAATATTTGGTTCAGGGGTTTCATACTGGATGGCCATGGTGTCTGCTGGGTTTTGGTTTGTTTCTTCTGTTAATGACTTAATTCCTTGATTAGCTGAAGAGTAGTGACCCTGCAGTATGTAGGCCCTGCCTTCACCCTGAACCCAGGGGAAAATAGCAATTTCTGACTCGCAATGTGCACATTGTGTTCCTCTGCTTCTTTTGCATCCCTGAAGGCAGAGGAGCTGATGAGGAAGATCGAGAAAGAGGAGGAGCAGATATCATATGACGATCCAGATAAGAAAGTCTTTCATCTGTGCATCGTCAACCTGGTGATTGGGTGAGCAGCATGTCGCACAGTTAATGCTATTGGCTCCTACAGTCTCCAGTCAGGGGTTACTATGTCTCTCAGAGCTAATGCTACTGGCCACGATATTCACCAATCACAGTGTCACCATGAATCACAGAACTATTGCTATTGGCTCTTATCTTCATGAGTCAAAGTATCATCGTAAGCCATGGAACGTCTGCTGTTGGCCCCTACATTCACCAGTCAGTTTCACTAGAAGTCAGCAATACTGCTATCAGCTTTTATATTCACCAACTATACTGTTGCTCTGTGCTCTGTCTCATCTCATGGCATTTCTCTGTCTTCACCTATAGGACCCTGTACTGCGCTAAAGGGAACTATGACTTTGGTATCTCTCGTGTGATCAAGAGCTTGGAGCCGTACAATAAGAAGGTAAAGTATGGCACACGTTATTCACACTGTGAGCAAGGCCTGCCATGCTTTTGTCATGGTGCACTGGCGCCATGCACATCACAGTGAGTGTCATTGAGTTGTTTAACAGCTTTTGGTTGTTTTCTGATTGGCTCCACAGCTGGGGACGGACACGTGGTTCTACGCTAAGCGCTGCTTCCTGTCTCTGCTGGAGAACATGGCCAAGCACATGGTGATGCTGCGGGACACTGTGGTGCTGGAGTGCACCCAATTCCTGGAGCACTGCGAGAGTACGTACCTGCCTCCTGTCCCCTGCCCCGTGCCCTCTGTCCCCTGCCCCCCCTGCCCCCTGCCCCCTGCCCCCTGCCCTCTGCCCTCTGCCCTCCGCCCCCGCCCTCCAACTCCGCTCTCCACTCTGCCACAGACACACACTGAAGCAAAGACAAGTACTGTAGGGTCAACCAGATATTCTGCAATGCAGTACAATGGAATCCACCCCTAAATGAGAAATTCACATCCTGATTTTCTGGATTGACGGCCAAATGAATAATTGTGCTTTTCTTTTCTCCTTTTCTCGTGGAGTTTATGGAAAGAACGTTCCGGCGATCATCGAGCAGCCCCTGGAGGAGGACCGGCTGCACATCGGAAGGAACACGGTGACCTATGAATCCCGCCTGCTCAAAGCACTGATATACGAGATCACCGGCTGGAACCAATGAGCCACCCCACTCAGGAGGGTCATTAAAACCCAGGGAAAGGGTTTGGTTGGACCACGACTGGCCATCTTAAAACTGTTGCTATGCCCAACAACCCTAAAGCTGTGGCTTTCTTTCCTGCTCTCCCCAAATCCAATGGTCTGGTAAAAACAATATGGCTTCCACCTGTGCATCTAGAAGTTTCACCTAGTCGATCAGCTGTCACTGGAGATTGGTGAAATAACAGAAAGAAAGAATGAAATAAGGAGGAAGAGAGAAAGGAAGGAAGGAGAGGGAGGGAAGACACAACTTGTTCAGAGTGTTAGAATGTTACAACGGGGCCAGCTTTTTAAGGATCATTAACCTGACGCGCACTTTTGTCCCGTCCACCAAAACACTTTCCTCCATGTTTACTAAAGAATGTTTGGATGCTATATTTAGATGCAGATTTTAAGTGACCATTGTGAGGCTAACCAACAGTCTCAGAACAGCCTTGTAATTCCTGAAATGGCTTTTGTGTAGTTCATAATTCAGGATGTTTCCTCCAAACACCTCTGGACAAGTGAAAAACAGACCTGGATAGGACATGACATGTGTCTTCTTTAGTTGGCTTCTGTTTCTCCTCGGAATGCTTTTTCTTTGTCTGCTGAAAAGCTAAGGCTGTAATTTGTCGTAACGATCCAGACTCGACTCTTCAGTCCAGAAGAGCCGAGTGGAACCTTAGCCTCACCACAGATCATCATGTGCTTTAAGATTTATTGTTTTGTGTGTTTGTGGAATATCACACAGTTTAAGTTATGAAAGAGCTCAAATGCATTTAGTTTTTATATTGCCATGTTATTGACATTTGCTTGAATAAAACAGTCGTTCAACAGTAAGTTGCTATACTGTTACCAGAAGAAAAACATTAGCTTCTCTTATATATTCGTGTCTTAATGTCTGTTAGATTTTGAAATATTCAATCTGTCAATTTCAAACCTTCTGTTATATTTATTTTTCTATTTAATAAAAGATGTAAATGGAAGACATATGAACTGTGTCATTTTGTCACACTTTTTGTGTTAAATAAACTTTAAAAGATCACCATCTCATCGCTGTTCGGTTTGATTTTCTTAAGTTGCAACGCTCACACAGAACTGCATGTGTCCAAGCCTTAGTTGCAGGTTACAGTATGGAGTTGAACATTTTACACTAGAATATGACGTCAACCTGCGACGTGGAGACACATCGCACGGCCCCTTTAAGAAGCTGTCGCTTAGACACGTCATACTGCAAAACAATCATGGCGGACACAAACCGCTCAGTGATTGTAGTTATACTACTAATAGCAGGAATTGTGAGCGGTTATTATCTCACCCAGTTCGGATTAATTTACCCGGCCATCGCTGTTGTGTTCGTGTACCAGATTGTGAGACTGTTACGGAGAAATAGCGGACGCACGGGCCAGAGTGTGTGCGTTCTGGTGCTGGGAGACATTGGACGAAGTCCCCGCATGCAGTATCACGCAATCTCCCTCAGCAAACACGGATACACCGTCTCATTCGTTGGCTTCCTTGGTAAAACCTGTGTGACATGATAGCTAGAAGCTCTGAAGAACGCAGGTTCTATTGCAAGCTTACTGTATTACTGTAGATGTATAGCTCTGACGTTAGTGAGCTAGCTTCAGCCAATGTGAACAGCTACCAGCAGTAAGTACTTCATTTGAAATGAAAATGACAGATCTTAAGTTGAACCCTGTTCACACTGGCTGTAGGTAGCTCGCTAGCTCATAGATGATTCTGCTTTGTGCCATAAGGAACAGCATTCTTGTTTATTCCAAAATGAAAATGATTTGTGTCATTTGCAGTCACATTATGTAACTGACCAAAATGGCCAGTATGTCTTACTTTAAATGAACCAGACAATAAAACTGCATTTTCAGGCACCAAACCTCACCAGGATGTTCTGGGAAATGAAAGAATAAAGATCGTCCCAATCTCAGAACTCAGAGGGCTTTCAGGTAACCACACCCCAGTTTGGCCCTTTTTAGAACTAGAAACTGATTTTCAGCTCAAAATCCAATCTACAGAAATATCATAAAACTTATTGATGAAAATAATTATCATGTTGTCTTTTAATATTACAGCTGGCCCAAAAATCCTCAGATACGTTACCAAGGTGATTTTACAGTCACTGCAGCTTTTCTATGCGCTCCTGAAGATCGACACCCCCTCGTACATTCTCATGCAGGTACTGAATTAGTTTCGGAAGGCGATGAAACACACTTTTTAACGGGGTGGAAATCAGACCACCGCTCATGATTACACAACTTTTATGTCCCCCACGGCTCCCACCTTGGTCTGTTCTTATTTGTGATTACAGAGATTGACTCATTCCTGATGGGGTTGGCATGGGGAGCGATGGCGCAGAGTAGACAGAAATATCTCCTGAACCTTTTAAAGCTTTCTAAGGCCCACTTTATAAATGAATAAGTTTTCTTTGACCACTCCATTTACTGAAATGTACCATATTTCTGTCCCTCCCTCAAGCAAATAATAGGTTTCTGAACTTCAGTTGAGGTAGCGGCGCTGTAGCGATGATTGACAGGGTGGACCATACAGAAGCCTAACTCTCATTGGTCTTTCCCTCCAGAACCCGCCCGGTTTGCCCGGAATCGCAGTGACGTGGTTGGTTTGTTCACTGCGGGGCAGCAAGTTCATAATCGACTGGCACAACTACGGCTACACCATCATGGCTCTGAGTCACGGGGAGAAGCACCCCATCGTCCGGGTGGCTAAATGGTCAGTGTGTTAACATTAAATTAGCGTTGCCTCAAGACTAGCTTCATTTGTTAGACTCATAACTATGAATCAGGATGCGCTAGAAACACATTGTCTCTGGTGATGTTTTCTTGGGCAGGTATGAGAAGTTCTTTGGCCGTTACTCGCACCACAACCTATGTGTCACCAACGCAATGAAGGACGATCTGCAGACAAACTGGAGCATAAAGTGAGTGTCCTAATGGTGTTGAGACAGACAACAGAAACCTTCCTTCTTCTAAACCATATCAGGGCGTTAGCAAAAAGAAATTAACGAAACTGTGAACATGTTAACCATTTTTTTAAATTAATAAACCAGATAATTGCATTTGGTAAAAATATTTCAAGAAGCCAGTAGTTTACTGTACAGATTAAAGCTGAGTTATTTCCTGTTCCTTTGTTTTTTTTGCAGAGCCACCACTCTGTATGATAAGCCCCCGCTCATGTTTAAGGAAGCTCCTTTGGAGACTCGCCACAGCCTGTTCATGAGGCTGAGTGCTCTTCATGCTCCTTTTAAATCACGGTAGGCTACTGTCCTGCTCATTTACAGCCAGGTGTATTACAGAAACCACCAAAAAACCACTAAGATGTCTCAGCAGTCCTCCCTCAACATTTAGTTTTAGCTAAAAAAAAAAAATGATGAGGAAAATATAGTTTGTAATCAGCTTTTTGTTTAAGGAAGTCTTTAATATAGTTCCAGTCTTATTGTTTTTAAAGGAATATACTGCATTTGTGTACATTTTTAGTGTTTTAGGTTATTATGGGTAGTGCTAAAGCCTCAAGCAGAAGCTTTGACCAAATAAGTTAACAAAGCTACTCAATGGCTGAAAGAGAGACTGGGTGTCTGACCTTGAGACTAGGGTTTGAGCAGTGGTGTTACATGACGTGGTGTCCCAAGGGTAAGGCCGTGACAATCACTGTATCTCTGCACTGGGTGTAGCGGTGAGGATCTGGGTTGTTTGAGCGGTGGGCAGGGCTTAGTATCTACCCATTACAGTCACGAAAGCGTGGCCACCAGTGTGTCTCTGTGCAGGGGAGAGAGTCCTACAGATGGAGTGGAGAGGACAGCCTTCACACAGCGGGACGGGGGCGCCGTGACCCTCACAGAGGAACGCCCCGCCCTCCTGATGAGCAGCACAAGCTGGACTGGTCAGTTACCCCACCACCCCTTTAAATCCGTAACACTAAAACACAGATCAGTATAAAATCTTAACGATCAGTGTTCACAGTATTCATTAGAACAATGACCTCCATTCATACCAATACAAAAAAAATTAACTGACTCACAAAAGTTTCTGATTGATGACATCGATGCCCCGCCTCCCATTACTTCATTATTATTTGTTTGCCCCAACTTTGTTCTGTCTCTCTTCCATTTCACAGAGGATGAGGATTTCTCCATTCTGCTCAAAGCACTTGAGGGTAATGACCGGTTATGTTTCTCTCATCATAAAAACCTCAAGCTGTGTATCAGTAGCCTGATGAAAATAAAAACATGGGTTAGTTTAGTGGTCACCATGGCTACCTGCCTTTGTCCAACATTGGCTCTGACCATGTGTTGTCTTTACAGATTATGAGGGGTTTGTGGAGGGCGGGGCCACCCTGCCCTCACTGGTGTGTGTCATCACAGGTATGCCATCACAGTCCAATGATATGTTGGGGTTTTTTTGCCTTTTCTTCGGCCCAGTTTGGACTCTACCTATCATGAACTAACCCCCAGGACAAAACAGCCACTTTTTATTCTGCATGTTCAACACAAATCACTTACTGCTGATGTAGTCAGAGAAATTCTGAGTCAACATATTTTAATTTCACAAATCAGCAGTCATCTTTCTGCAGAAACGAATGACCTGAGTAAATTTCACAGGTGCCTCATACCTCTGTTTGGCTGCAGGTAAAGGTCCACAGAAAGAGCACTACAGATCGCTGATCGACAGACTGCAGCTCAAACATGTGCAGATCTGTACACCCTGGCTGGAGGCTGAGGACTACCCTGTGCTGCTGGGTGTGTGTTCACTTGAGGCTGGGTGGGAATCTCCACCAAAACCAAGAGATTTCTTTTTGGTTTCAGCTAACAGGCACTAACCAGCATTTGCACATGCTCAGTATGTATGAAATAATGTTGTATCTCAATGCTCCATCCTGATTTGGCTGTGCCTGATTCCCACTCACAGGTTCAGCCGATCTCGGGGTCTGCCTACATAAGTCCTCCAGCGGCCTGGACCTGCCCATGAAGGTGGTGGATATGTTCGGCTGCTGCCTGCCTGTCTGCGCTATACACTTCCAATGGTGAGCACCAGGGGGCGATGTTGTGATATTCATCACATAGTCCTGAAGAATTGTTTTGCACTATGCAATGAAAATGAAAATATAAAGTATTTAAAGCAGTCGTCCCAGAATATTTCAGCCAGGAAGGTTTTGAAAAATTGTATGCCTGTGGAATTAAAATACATACAGTACTCACATGCAGAGTCTGTTACAAGTGTACATTGAGCCAAGTGTGACTATTGAAATAAGAGCTGTTTCTCTCGATATAGTTTCACATTGTAATGCTAGAAGGGGAACACAGTGGGTGTGCGTCTCACAGAATGTATGTCTTCATTTTGACCCCTGATGGGATGTCATTATCTCTTGTCATCTTGATCTTCCTGCAGTGAGAATGTAAAACCAGAGTATTGTGAGTGGCTTTAATGGTACAGTTAAGTCTCACTGCTCTGTCCTCAGTTTGCATGAGCTGGTGAAGCATGAAGAGAACGGACTGATATTCAAAGACTCCCAGGAGCTGGCCGAACAGCTGAAGGTAGGAGAAGTCCATATTTTTTATTTTTTTTTTAAATCAAAAATATGTTGCAAGGAGTGGACATGTATTCAGTATGCAACCCTGCAGTTGTTCAGTCTGCCAGCAGAGGGCACTATACTCCAGGGCACTATAATCACCACAAACATGTGACTTTACCCTGTGTCCCACCTGAATTGCAAATTGCAGTTTAAAAAAGAGTTTTTTTATCCACCAGGCTCTCCTGTCAGACTTCCCCAGCACTGAGGGCAGGCTGGCCCTCTTCAGGAAAAACCTCCGGTTCAGCGGGCAGCCACGATGGGACGAGAGCTGGGACCAGACAGTGCTCCCCCTGCTAGCCGCCGACGGCATCTGACCCACCAAAACCACCCTCCCCGCAGCGCCCCCAAGAGGCTTTTGCAGGCAGACTGTGGCACCCAACCGACCAATGGGGTCACTGGTGCACAATGATACATGGACGTGTCACCAGCTGAAGTCCCTCCTTCTATGGGCCAATTATGCACCGCACTGCTGGAGGCAGAATTTTTTCTAAGATTCTCACATGGAGAATGAACAAATTTCAGCACAGGCTCCTGAGACGGACCGCCCAGGAAAGAGACCAGAACCACTGACCGTCAGATCAACGTCCACACCTATGGCCTGGTGATCTGAGTGAACTCACAGTAAAACCCAGGGAAAGGGTTTGATTGGACTTAACCTGCATCATGCGCTCTCAAAGAGCCTTTTATCTGGCACGGCTGTGGTGCATCACATTAAACTTTCCCCAATGATTTGTGTTTCCATAGAAACATTTCCCAGAAAATGTGCCCCTAAATAAGAAGCAATTATGAAATGGATGATCGTGAGGTGACTCAGTGATTCGTTTTTCTCAGAACGGCCACTTAAATTTCAGCACCTTCCAGGCTCAGGACTCAGTGGCCTGTTGTACCCTTTCAGACCATTCCAGCAAACCCAGCGCTCAAAAAGGAACAAACCAGAAGCTTGAATGTATGCAAATGTCAGTACGCAATGACTGGAAATGTAAATACTTTATTATAAAGTATCATGTTGCATAAACATTATGCTTTTTTTATAAATACAGTTTTATCATCTCTATGGCAGAGGTCCTGTTGTAAGGAAATATTGGGGTGACGGGTCCCTCAGCAACTTGGTGTCTGATTCCGGCGCTTTCTGTAGAGGAAGAAAAAAAAAGGCACTGTGTTCCAGTTAATCTGTCATTTCTTAACTTCATCATAAGAATAAGCTCATGATATTATCGTGATATTATGTGGCATTCACCCATCACAACCTGACAGACTCGTAACCATGACTACTTTCTCACTCCCTCTGGGCATGCCCAGTTATTACTGACCATAGAGTGGGTGTGCATGAAATGACCAACTGATTTAAACTTATCAACTCAACTACCATAAATCTGTTAGTACCAGACTGTGGCAAGCCTAGAACAGGACATTTAAAATTATCCAGACAACCTATGAAAGACTGAGCCTATCTGCAGTAGAGACTGGAGAGAAAGGGTTAGTTAGTTGTAACTGACCGAGCTTTCTCTTGAAACAGCCGTAGGTGTCTGGGTTCCGTATGGTGGAGGAAATGTAGACTTCTGGAGGGGTGCCTTGGACTGTGCACCTCAAAATCCTAGAGAGCAGCCCCACCAGACAGCCTATAATATCAGGGTCATACACCACATCTGTGCCAAAGACAAGAGGGGAATCAAGTCATATTTTACAACGTTAATACTTAATGCAAAAGCACAGTTCTAATGCCTAAAAACTGAATCAAGGTTAAAATCCTGACTCTCAGACTAGATATGACAGACAGCCTGTGAACTCCTTAGTCATGCTTAATTAAATTAAACAGCACCCTGGTTTTCCTGACTTACCTGAGGCGATAACCGTGTCGAACCCGAGCTCCTGTAGACGGTCCTCGGTTACGGTGGCCCAGTCGAGCTCCTCCACGGCCACACCCACTCCAGGGCCGTCGCCATCGGCAACCGCCAGGCCGTTGAGGTGCACGTTCCGTTGCAGCCGCTGCAGGACGCAGGGGTGGCAGTCACTGAACACGTACCTTCTGGGGGTGCAAGACCGGCACACGGCCACCCCTGTCAGTCCCACTCCACTGCCCAGCTCCAGCACCGTCCTGTTAGGGTGGAGCAGAAAACAGCATGGAGCTCTAAGACAACAGTCATCTTCGCCACAGATCTTAGTCTCTGCTCCAACTGCTCCATCTCTTATTGCGCATCTTAAAAAACATTCAGCGATTTCTGTCTTGGGCTGCCTGCAAGTTCTGATCTCAGAGGGTAGATTCAGTCCTAGAAAGGTTTTCCTATCTCTTCAGTTTAATACAGAGGAACCAACAGAGAATTCTCCAGCTCTGAATGGCTGAGTCTTGCATACATGAGATGTAAGAATGTAGAAGTAAAAGTGCACTAGGGTTCAAATTGACTCTGTAGGCCTGGAAGAACTAGAACTGCTGCCAGGTAGGCTCGTTCTCCTCTCGGGAGAGCTCAGTCGTTCCTGTGAAAACGGGTACCTGCCAGCGAACACCTGCCGGTTCTCCAGGGCCCACTCCGCCAAGTATAGCGCGGCCTCCCAAGTCACCAGACCCGTGGTCCCTTCTGAGATTACGGCCATGCTCTCCTCAAGACTGATAGCATCTCCGGAGGGCTGGAGGGGGAACAGAGGTGCAAATGCTATTCACCTTAGTTCGGGAAGATAGACAAATAAACTGACTACAGAGCAGCATATCTGAGATATGATAGCATTTTGAGTGCTAGTTTCATACCAGTAAATAGCTTTTGTAGCAAATCGATTCTTCCTCTGCACCCAAAACTTCCCCAAGAGCATCGTACAGTTCGTCCAGCGGTTCTGCCGTCGTGGCTTCATGCTAAAGAGGAAGACAATTCCTGTAGCAATTATATACCGACAAATAATACTGGTTGATGTGTAGACTGACATACCCAACACAAAATCTCCGGAACATGTCAAGCCATGAATGTAGACGTTACTTACCCTCTTTATTAATTCGGAGAGGAAGAGCCGTCTGTATTTGACAGAGGGTGGAGTCTTTCGACACAGGGAATGGAGGCATGTCTGAAAGACACATTTGAGGAGTTAATATCACCGTCCAAATGGCTAGTTTTTTTATCAATTCACCATAGTACAGGGAAAAAATGACAGAGAACTGTACCTGCTTCAAAATTTTGAGCAGGACCTCGGAAGATTCGTCGTCTTGTAATTCCATTTCAAGAGTCTAGAAAACAACATACAACAGCAGTAACGTCAGCATTTACCGATTTTCCTTTCTTTGACCACCATTTTACAACAATTGCATCTATCATACATTTACACAAAATCTTTCTTTTTAAACTGGGTACTTACAGCCCACGGAAACGAAGACAATCGACACATTGCGAAGAAGGATACTTTGAAAGCTGATAGCATACGATGCTTCTCTGTAATGTTCGTGCTGTCATTTTTATCATTTAGAACATTTAAAATATTATTCATGATTAAAATTAACCGTTAATTTCATTCAGCTGTAATGTATGCTAAACTTATTTTTCGCTCCAATTAAATTTTGATGCTACACAGCTCCGAAACATTGTATTTACTAAGCAAACATGTGTTCCATTTCGTTCCGCCTCCCACAATTCACTTCTGCTCCTTCATGTAGCTTGGTAAGTGTAGTTTTTATTTCTGTGCAACGTAATTGTGTTCCGTGTGTATATTTTCATTTCCGCCGTTGATCTAATACACAGCTGTTCCTGAAAATAATTCAGCATTCCTTTTCTAAAATTATTAGAGTTTTAAAGTCTAACGATACTGTTACAATTGTGACATAAAGGACTCAGTATTGTGTTCAGTATGTTGGGCGTTTTTAATGAATTAATGCTTTTTAGATCGATCACAATTTGCAGATTATTAAGATACATTGATGGAGTTACACATGGGAGTACAACTTTTCCAGATTATTTTATTCCTGTTAATCACTAGCCAATTGTTGTGCGCTGTACAGTCTGGCGTGTAAGTGGCACAAGCAAAAGCCCATCCTACATTTGAATGGAAGTATCAGTCTTTGACTTGCACTTTCATGCTATTCAGTTGGTGGCCAAATCCACTTTTTAAGGGGCCAACACCTATGTTATCAGTTTATGCAACTGGCCGCCTAAAAACACCACAGTAGGAGACATTTCTGTCAAAAAAGAGAGTTTTGATGTTGTGGCCAAAAGACCATTAGTTTGAAATGACTGCGTTTAAGACTTCACATCTTATAGAACCTACATGACGGCCAGGGCAGATGTATTGTTTTGAATAGAGGAATAACGTTTGGGTGTGGAGTCCTTGGTGAACTGACAAAATATTTGTTATCAACAAGACAGTGCTGCACCCGTTATCTGTTTCCATGGGCTGGCTTACTTCCAGCCCGCCTTTTTACTGCAATGTCATTCAGAGGTGAGAGTCCCCAGTACTCTGCATCCCCCTACTATATTATTACCACTCAAAATACAGAGGAGAACACTGTGGGTAAGTTGCTGATCTCTTCTATCTCACTTTCTCCTTTTCTTTATACTGTTTAAGTTGCTTAAATCTCTGTGACTTACATCTGTAATCATGGATATTATAAAATGCAGCCAATCATCCAAGGAAAAACAAAAACCTCAAAGAACATGCGTTAATGTGTAGAAAAATTACATGTAAGAGAAAAGAATTTATTAAAAATAAAAAAAATCTAAATGCAATGACATTCAAGGTACATGCCAGGTTGAAGGTTGTCTTGGATTATACCATACCTATGTAACACTGATGGTAACCGTTCATAGAAATATAGTCTTGCAAATATTATGATACACTTTCCATAGGAAAACCAAGGTGGTTTTCTTTGGTCATAAGATGTGATAAGAATTAAAATATGTTTCTTCCAACGTCCGCCCAGAACTACTTTTTATTCGAAAAGTAAAATCTATGGAACAGATAACCATAGCTCAATGTGACAGGTCGGAGCTGCTTCATTGACGAACCGGTATTTCAAGCTCCCGAAATTGAACTACAATGATGTCCGTTACACAGGGAGCTAGTCAGCTAGGTCAACATATAACACATATAACATTTGACATTTAGACAGCTTGATTGTTTTGGCGCAGTGACACTCCATGCCAAGCCATTTAAATTAGCTATGGAATGAGCAGTGGTAAGTGGTAAATATTTATCGATGCTAAAATGCTACTGAACATTACTTAACTTGCTTCTAAAGTATGGATAACATAGCTGCCTGGCTAGGAAACTGATTATGACTGTTTACTCAGTGATTTCGCTTGTTTGAAAACGCGAGTCTGTTTGTTGTTAAAACGGTTTTGTCGCTTGTTGGACCATCGTTAGCTGTTAGCTTCTTGTGTCCTTCCCAGCTACAGAAACTGGTCGTTAGCTAAGTAGCAGACATATTGCTCACCTAGAGTAAGCATGCAGTTACTGTAAAATATATTATCGAAGTGTGCACTAAAATGTGACAATCATGTCAAACATTTTATCTGCTTTTAGAGCTAATACACTTTTAGATAGCTATTGAAATCGATGTTGCTGTGCCCCGGGCCCATGGTTTCCATAGAAACGCATGTAGGGTTCAATAGTATTTGAAGGACAAGAGGACAGGCCTAGTTTGATAGCTGGTTAGCTCGTCTGCTCGCATGCAAAGACTTTCGAGACGAGCCAGACGGGTAGATTACATGCCTTTTTTCCATATTTTGTAAATATAGGGCACACTATTCTATTCTGATAGAAGGTATACATTAGAGTACATCTTGGCTGTTCAAATATACAGATAGTTCGATATTTTTGTAAACAATAACGATGAGTGAAAACATTTAAATGTTGGCGAGCTAGTCTGCTAATGTTCGGTAGGCAGCAGTCCTTATGACTCACACAGAAAGCTGCGCGTTAAATTACAAATAAAAGGAAAATAAGCGTTTCTTTCTGTAACTTAACCTTAATGCTACACAGCTTTTCGGTGTCAAGTTTGAGTTGTGGTGAATCATGTGCTTTGTGTAGCTGTTTATGGACAGTTGTTAATGTGTTGTTTATGACTAGATTTTTTATCTTTTAAAAACAGTTCCTTCTCTCCCTGCAGGTTTCTCGGTACAGAACTGAATGTGTGATCTGTGACCCAGCGCCATGGTGCTGAAGATTTTCTTCCCCCAATGCTGCAACATGGCTGACAGCGGGCTCCTTGTGGGCCGCTGGCTTCCAGGGCAGGAATCTGCCGTGGTCCTGGCCGTGATCCACTATCCCTTCATCCCAGGCCAGGTGAAGAGGTACCTGAGCGACCTGCAGAGGGAGAGCCAGGTGGAGCTGTCCGTGCTGGGCTCCTGGAGCATGCCTAAGGAGGGCCAGGAGGGGATGGAGAGTTTCCTCAGGGACCTGAGCACCATCTTCCCCCAGGGCCGCTGGCTGCAGCTCAGCCGCGAGATGGGCAAGAGGGCCTTCAACTGCCAGGTGGTCCAGCGGGACATGGGGGCGCCCCCTAGTGCGGAGGATGAGAACTGCAATGGAAACGGCAAAGGAGGTGGGGTCATCCTCATCCACTACGACCAGCGCAAGGTCATGCTGTCCCAGCTCCACCCGACTGAGGGCGGAGCTGGGGGCGGGGACTCGGCGACGGGAGCAGAGCCGTCTCAGCTCCGCCTGGTTTTCCAGACCGTGGCACAGAGCCAGCCGCTGTTTTTCATCGACAAGTATGACGACAGCCCGCTGAAGCTCACACACTGGCAGTCGGAGGGCCGGGAGGCCAGCATCTTGGTGGAGCTGGCCAAGCAGGCTTCTGTCCCTCTCTGCCTCCTGCTCACCTGGCTGCTCTCGCTCTGGACCTGGCTGTGCAGCTCCAGGTACAATGCCAGGCTTTTCATATCTTGCAATTTATTTTTACACTCTCTTTGTTTATACAGCTGGACATTTACTTTAGCAATTCAGGTGAAGAGTCTTGCTCAAGGGTACAATCGCAGTTCCCTAGCTGGTAAATGAGCCAGTGACCTCTACCATTATACTACATCACTGCTCAAGAGAGTGTTTTGTAGTGGCCTGGGAACTGTGCTTGTAATTCAGAGGACATGGTGTTTTTTCATTGGTTGGGTACTGGCATGACTCAGGTAAGCTTTTAACTTGGTAGGGCACCTGAGCAAGGTTCTTCACCTGAATGTCCTCACCAAATTATTCCGTTCCATTTTGAAGTGTCATCTGTTGAAGTCATTCTGAACAAGAGCACCTGCAAAATGGCTAAACATAAATGTGGCCTACATAGAGTGAACATACAGACCCTAAAATACAACACTGTGATATCACAGTGCCTGTCAAAACACACACAGTTCATCATTCCACTGTCTGCCAACACACATCCCTCTGCACCTTCAATGCTAAATATTGCTGAACTGGAAGAATCCACTCTGTATCCATATACTGGCAGCCTTAAAACCTGCTCATACATTAACTCTGTTTTCCCCACCGCAGGATTCTGAACCTGTGGCCGGTGCGGTTTGTGTCCAGCAAGTTCTCCACCTGCGTGCAGCTGAGCTACAGGGCGGAGCACCTTCAGACCGTCAGCTCCCCCAGGAAAGCTTCAGATCACAGAGAGTTCATGAGGTGTGTGGGCTTTGGTCCTGTGCTCTCTGCATACCTCTCCAAATGCAAACTCACCAATAAAACACTTATTAATCTTAGTCAGCCCTAACACATTTAGTGGGAGAAACCACGCCACACATAGGGGTCTGTGATGTCTGTGAAGACATAGTTGCACTCTGTCCAAACTAGTGATGTAAGTCATGACACCAAATTTGGTTGGAACTATCATATGTTATCAGTAACTGATCCTGACTGATCCAGTCGTTGTGTTTTGCTGTAAAGCATTTACTCATGAATATCAGACTAAAAACAGGAGAGTTTGAGAGTAAGTGATATGTAAAGAGACTGCTGTATAAATGTAACCTGTTAATACAGGACTGTGAACCTTTAACTGTGTCTCCTCCCGTAGGAAGGCCAACATCTTTGTGTCTTTCTTTGTGGATGTGGCGCTGGGCCTGCTGCTGATCTCCTGGCTGTATCGGGAGAACCGGATTGGTCGCCTCGCAGACACGCTGGTGCCAGTGGCCGACGTGAGTGCCAGGCCATACACACAAGGGCATTGAGGGCAGTAGACTAGGCTGCTTAGCCTGGCTCAATATTTCCCCAACTTTCTGACTACCCCTTTGACTTATTCTTTAAACTGTAGATTATTTTTTGTGGCTTATGTCTGACTGGGTCAACGATCTCCTCGTTCTCTGAAGCTGCTAGGGTTTTGATTCTGTCAGTAGCCACTGGATTTACTTCACTTGCTCTTGTTGTGTTGCAGCATGTTGCCAAGGAACTCCAGGAGCTGCTGCAATGGCTGATGGGAGCTCCAGCTGGGCTTAAGATGAACAGGGCTCTGGACCAGGTCCTTGGGAGGTTCTTCCTCTACCACATCCATCTGTGGATCAGTGAGTGGAATCCGCAGTAGACATTGGCTTCTTACTGAATGCGAGGTTTATTTGGAGCAGACATTCTCGCTTACTTCTTTGCTGTAACACTCAGCTCTGCTGTGTGTGGCGCCCCCTACAGGTTACATCCACCTGATGTCTCCCTTCATTGAGAGAATCCTGTGGTACGTGGGGCTGTGTGCCTGCCTGGGTCTGACCTTTGCCCTCTCAGTGCTGTCCGACATTGTGGCCCTGCTCACCTTCCATATCTACTGCTTCTACGTGTACGGGGCCAGGTGAGCTTCTGCCATCATTTCTTACCTGGAGTCATTCTCATTGCTCTAACAACCTCAGCTAGGTGAGCATCCGCTGTCATTCTCACCTGGGATAACAACCTCAGCCAGGTTAGCAGGGTTATCATGAGATAGGTGAGCATGCTCCCCCACTCTTAATCTCACCGAAGATTGTCGCAGTAGCCAGATTAGTCGCTCCTGTATTTGCTCAATGTTGTCTGCAGAGGGAGCCCTTAACACCAAAACAATATTTTCAGAAGTGCACGCAAGAGGTTCTTTGTCTGTGCTGACTGTGTCCAAGTTGTGATGGAAGATAATTTTCCTTGTGTGGCACTGCTTGTAGTATCCAGTGGTTTTGTTTATAAAAGTGGTCATTTCCCAGATGCTGTCAAAGGCACTTCCTCAAGGGCCTTATCTTTTTCCTGTTTTGTTTTTCTCCACCATATGTTACAAAACAGCCAAACAGCCAAACAGCTTTTTGAAATGTTATAACAGGTCCCATGTATTACTTCCAGGTCACTTGTAGCACAGTTAACTGGGGTCAACACATAGTGATGGAGCACAGTACAGTACAAAGCAATACCCACAATACTCTGCTTCACAGAGGTTAAAAAAGGTCATATCACAGGGAACTTTACAGTCCGCTGTAAGGATCAGGAACTGTGTAAACAATAGTCAGCAGAGAACTGAAGGAGCCCCAGGGCATTCACCGTAGGTGTGCCCTTCCACCTGCTGGGTCGCAGGTATTCACACCTGCAGCAGTAAAGGTCAGGTGACTGTGCACTTCTTCTCTGTTGCTTCTCACCCTGCAAGGCAAAACAGTCTCTCAGCACGCCCAGTCAAATTTGTCAACATTAATTCTCTGTGCCAGTTAACACATCCCATTCATGTATCTTCAGTATAAATGGTCATAGCATTGGCTGAGTGACTCTGGTGTTGATCTTTTCAAATGAGGTGTATTTACAAGCACTAAGCACTGCATTGAGCTCGACATTCACTTTAACACAAAAACATGTTTTATTAAGTTTGCATTTTGTAAAAGTGGCTGAGAAAGAACTTTTTATTTTTTTGACAATAGCTGGAATACCTGTTCAGTGAGTTAATGGTATTGTGGTAAGATACATGTATCATCAAATTACAATCAGACAGGATCTAAGCATAGATTATAATTAATTGTTGTCATTTAGACAACACAAATAACTAATTTCACTTTATATACATCATGTCCAAACCAATATGACTAATTTAGCAAGTATTGGAATAAATTATGTATTCAAGAGCTGAGTCTGGAGTAAAACCAGCACTCACATGGCCCTCCATAGCCCTCTGATTGGCTAAGGTAGTTTGGTCCCACTAATTTATCCAATCAGATTAACTTAAATGCATCACTTAGTGAAACACAGAAAAGCCACCACACCCCAGAGGCTGACCCCGCTGGTTTGGGTTCAGGTTCTGACCCCGCCAATTTGGGTTCAGGTTCTGACCCCGCCAATTTGGGTTCAGGTTCGGGTTTTGACCCCGCTGGTTTGGGTTTGGGTTCCTCCACAGGCTGTACTGTCTGAAGATCTACGGACTCTCTGCTCTCTGGCGGCTCTTCAGGGGCAAGAAGTGGAACGTGCTCCGGCAGCGCGTGGACTCCTGCTCCTACGACCTGGACCAGGTAAACCTCACACACATTTACATGAGGGAACTCACGTAACTACATTACACTGCATTCACAAACTTTCCCCATATCTCCTGAGCTCTTCTACTTAGCCATACTTGTTTTATCACTGTTTGTATGGTTATTTTGTCTGCGCAAGGATAGCTGTTTTTGTCGTTGTTTCTCTCTTTCCTAAACAGATTTTTTTACAGGGTCTTTTCTGAACAAATAGTCAGACTTTACTTCCATTCCATGACTTTATTTGCACTGTTGTACCTGACTTATGCACTTTGCGTTGTAAGTCGTCCTGGATGGCAGCGCTGCAGTCCATTACATTACATGGTCCTTATTTCTGGCTCTGGGGTGGCACAGTGTAGACTGGTTTCTGTCGTCACTCGGCACTTAAAGGTCAAATAAAATTTTCAATTACACAGTTAACTCGACTCACTTGATTCCATGGGTCCGACCCAGTCGTGCGATTTGCAGTGAAAGCAAAAACCAGCCACACCCTGTACTTCTGTAGGACCGGAATGATGGCAATGATATTGAAAGATATTATATTACATAAATGATATGATGTTATACAACATCACGGTGATTTGGCAGGTTGTCTTAAAAGCTTGTTTAGATGCGTACTGGAACATCAGCCCCTAACACATACACCAGGTACATTCTGGCCCGACAAACTGCAGTCCTACATCCCACTTTGGTACAGGAATCATGTTTTTAATTATATTTCACATTTTTTTTTCTTGCAGCTGTTCATTGGTACCTTGCTCTTCACCATCCTCCTGTTCCTACTGCCTACCACTGCTCTTTATTACCTCGTTTTCACTCTGGTGAGTCTGTCTTCAAGGCCAAACTTGGCCAAAGATTTTCAGCTATATATCAAGTCCTGTTGTTTTCACAACTGCAGCGCCACTCGCTAGCCTGTGGTTTTGTGAACCAAAGTGATTTTGCCCTGTCTGCTCTCTAGCTCCGCCTGGTGGTGGTGCTGTTCCAGGGGCTGATCCACCTGAGTGTAGACTTCATCAACTCCTTCCCGCTGTTCGCCACAGTCCTACGGCTCTGCCGACCCTACAGACTCTCAGGTGAGCCACTCTCACACAACATTGCCACAACGCTCCTACAATGTTAGTAGAACCTTTTTTTGTTTTGTTCTGCACTTTTTTCCCCCCCTGCTTGAATTGCACTATGTACAGACTGAGGAGGAAATGGCTGCATATCTGAATCACACGGTGACTGGGCTTTAATGTTTTTCACTCTGTGGATGTGACCCCGGTCACTTATGGAGTTAAGTGTGGCAGTCGTGACTCTGCAAAGTGGCACACAGAGATAAGGCCCCCATCTCCCAGGACACATTTGCACTATGAACACGTGCCCTTCCTCAAACGTCCAGCAGATCACTTTCTCTTTCACCTCATTATACCGGTTAAATCTGAGCCTGTCAGCTCCCAGTCTGAGGGCACGTCCCCACCGAGAACGATAAAGACAAGGAATATCATCACAATCCAAAAAGAGTTCTCTCCAATTTAAACGAATGGAAGTAAATAAACGGAAACGATGACTTTAAAAAAACGAGCTAAAGCGAAGAACATTTTCCCAAGGATGAAGTTTCAAGCTTTATTTAAGCCCTGCTTTATTTGTACTTGCAGGATGCATATGTGTTTTGATTGACAGGTGCACAGAGCAATAAAACTCATGTAGGTACTTGTGAAAGATTCATAATTTACATCGCTGTTATTGTAGTTGGAAGTTGAGATGGGGTTTCATAAATGTGAACCTAATTCACCTGCTTTTACAGGAAATGGCGTGTCAGTCTGATGTGTTAAAGAAAGACATTTTCTCCATTTACATGTGATGCTCAGAGTAATGAAATGCTATGCCATGCTGTTCCCAAGGCCTGGATAGACCACACTCACAGCCTGTCTCTCTGTGTGTCTCTGCCTGCAGAGGGGGTCAAATTCAGGGTGCTGTGTGAGGAATCTGGAAAACCCCTGCATCTAATGATGGAGGTACTTTATTTATTTATTTATTTATTTATTTATTTATTTATTTAGTCATCATTCATTACTTTAACCTGTCAAAAACAGCATGAAGTGTGGCTCAACAAACATTCTGTTTACAATAGCGAAAAACAGAACACGTAGCTGAATCAGAACAGAGTACAATAATTATAAAAACAGCAAATGAGGAATTAAGAAAAGAAAGTAAAGAGATTAAAAGATGTTCTCTAAAAATGTATTTTAAGCTCCGTCTTAAAAGATGATACTGACTCAGCTTTTCTGAAAATCCAAAGAGATTGTTTCAGAGGCGTCATTATCTGCTTAACCGATTCCACCGTTTCTTCCCCTTCCTCTCTCCCTCTCTTACACTCCTTTTCTCCCCTCCCTGTTTTCTCCCATCTCCTCTCCATCTCTTGCTCTCTCTCTCTCTCTCTCTCTCTCTCACACACACACACACACACACTCTCCCTGGTCTCCAGATTAACCCTTTGAGGTACAGCTCCGTGCTGCAGTTGTACAGGACACCCACCTACAGCTGCTACCCCAAGGACTCCTGGATGGCCCTGTGCAGGAAGCTCTTTGTAGGGGAGCTAGTGTACCCCTGGAGGCACAAGAGCACCAAGACAGACTGAGCCAGCAGGGGGCGCCACCCAGAGACACTGAAAACAAACCACAGTGGCCAGAGGAAAATGAGATCAACACCCACAGAGGAGGGCGATTGGTTGGAGGGTGGGAACAGTAGTGTTTGGCGAACGAGGTATCAAACAACTAGCTGTCATTCACCATATTGTACAAATCAATTATAAAAGGCTTTTTTCCTCACAAGAAAACATGATTGGCCCAAATCCCTCAGTTACCGGTAGCATATGATAGCTCCTCCCATTTTTGTGTCACGATACCTCATTCTCCATCACTAGACAGGGGTGGGAATAGATTAAGGGTAGGAGTGCACCCCCAGATTTTGTATTTGTCAGCACATGGAGGTCAGGTCTCCTCTGTAAAAACCCTCTGCACTTGCAGCAGCATCACAGCAACATACCAGACAGCCATTGCAGTCATTCTGGTTCATGATCTCCCTAAAACGCGGTGGGAATCCTCCTTTTCTCACACAGGGATCCGGAGTTCAGGACTGCACTGACTTCAAGCTGGTTAACAGTCTTATTTTTACAAATCAGTAATTTTTATAAAAGTGAATAATAAAGTATGCAATCCAAAATATAACAGAATATATGGTACAATGTAGCTTGAAATATGCAGAATAAATGATAAATGACATGAATTTGGACAGCAGTATTTTCAAGTTTATGTTGTATATTTTTAATGTGTATTCCTTATATTTTGGATTCTGAATTATAACCTGGATTGCTTATTTTTTGTAGTAGATTGACTAGATTTTGATCTTGAATTACTTTACCTTTTATAGAATTGATTTAAAATATTGAAGTTCTTACTCTTCCATTGTCTTATATGCTGAAGGAGATGTTTTAACTTAATTTGAAAAACAGGGTATTTTATGTAATATTTGACAGGTTCAGTATTTATTTGTATTGTAACTGTTTCTAATATTTTTCTATTGGCAGTTTGGACCTTGTATTTCCTTTAAAAAAATGCAACAGTTTTGTGGTGCCAAACTAACTAGTTTATATAATGATCCACCTCAAATTATCCTTCATTCCGATTGGTCTAAAGCAGTCTTGACCTTGGGACAACATGGTCCAATCACAGCCTAGATGACCAGAATTGTTCTGTGTAGCTTCAGACACTGACAGCAGCTGCCCTGTACAGGCAAGGGGACAAAAGTAACCTTGACAAAAATGATTGATTCAGTGATGAAGGACCAGAATTCCCCTGAAACAATCCCATTAGTCCTTGCTGCCATCTTTATTAGAAATTTACATGCCATCTTTTGGTCACTTAAACCCTATCTGAAGCCATGTGTCATGGTTCTCAGTCATTGTAAATCGATCATTAGAAAGGGGGAACAGGTTGCGACCAATCAATACCTTCTTGCTTTAATGAAGGGTAGCTTTTTCTCGTGTGTGTGTGTGTGTGTGTGTGTGTGTGTGTGTGTGTCTGTGTGAGTGTGAGAGAGAGAAAGTATGTTTGTGTGTGTGTGTGTGCGTTGCTGTGCATGAGTCCTTCTATCCAAGAACAGAATAGCAACTTGAATGTAGGATTAACTGGAACTCTTGTGTTGTCCTACACAGTCCATGTCTGTGCTTGTAGCAGGGAGACCTCGGCAGGCTTAATGCACTGAATGGCTGTGTCCGGCGTTTGTACAGTGTGACTCCTGTGCCATTCTCTGCCTGACTTCACCTTGAATTAATCTCATGGGGTAAATTGGTTTGTTGATTTTTTTTGTTGTAAAACTGTTACGTTATCCATGTTTTTCCATGCTGGTTTAATACATTTCCCTGTGATATAGAGGCCTCTGTGGTGTTGTTCTCTGAGCCTCTTATTTTCATTTGATTTATGAGCCCTAAATTCAGGGGTCACCCGTGAAATGGTTTATTTCTGAAATCCTGACGTTGACGCTTAAGTTGTTTTTTTGGATCCAACAGCTTTGTACAATATGATTACTATGTGCTGTTTAGGCTTTTGTGTGTGTGTGTGTGTGTGTGTGTGTGTGTGTGTGTGTGTGTGTGTGTGTGTGTGTGTGTGTGTGTGTGTGTGTGTGTGTGTGTGTGTGTGTGTATGTGTGTGTGTGTGTGTGTGTGTGTGTGTGTTTGTGTTTTTGTGTGTGTGTGTGTTTGTGTGTGTGTGTCTGGGGAATTTTACTCCGAAACGACAGCAGTTGGAGGAGAATGTGAACCGACAGGACTCGTCCGTAGTGATGAAAACACACAGGAAGGACGTGCCATAGGAGGGTGGACTGGGAACAAAATGCGTCACCATGAGCAGACAGAACACATCCAGAGCGTACAGACTCCTGTTTAATTTATATGCTAATTTACTCCGTTTAGCTAATGTAGCACCAGGCCAATTATTTCTTTCTTTAGCTTTGTGCGGGGTGATTCCAGCTGTTTTCCATGACACAGAGTAGCCTCATAGGGCTGGGTTGGAGGTTTGGTTTGATTCAGAGAGGCAGCTGCTGGGAGAAGTTTCTTTGGCAAGAAATAACTATGAATCTGCCATGGTGAGACAGGACAAAGATAAAAACCCAAATTCCAGATCAGGAGAACATTAAAATAGTTTTAATCAGATAAAGTTAGCTAAAACACAGTAACGTGCTCCAAGGACTGGACTGAATCCTGGTCCATACTCTGCATTGGGATGGGTGATGAGAGCCGTATCTCTCTCAGCATCTCGTGCCTGCTGGTGCTATGAATTATTCAATTACCACAATCATTTAGGCGATCTGATATCGTATCTAAATGTGCTGATAATTTCATAAATGCCCGTGCCTGTGTGTCCCTGTGTAAAGAAATCTAACCGTCATCTGGTCTACAAATGAACCAGTGTTGGTGTGTAGAGCTAATTGGCCAATTCCAGCCGGGGTAATTGGTGGAAACAAAAAGTGATACATGCTGGAGCAGCCTATCTGTGGCCTACATTCTCTGACTGGGACAGGTGCTTCCACAGAGCAATGCATGGATGACAGCAGCATCAGTCTGGGAAAGCAGTTTTCACTGGGAAATATGTTCCCATCTCACACAGGGTAAAGAATATGTTGATATAGCCTTTGTTTTTTAGATCTCATTACATTCAGGTCAGACTATCTTGTGAGGGGTGTAGTTGGTGTTGATATGCAAAACAGTCTTAATGTGAATGGTTTTATTTTGTAAAACTACAAATAAAAGAATAATTTTATTGCATATTGTTATTAAATAGGAACCGTACTCTTAAGTTTTTGACAAAAATATGTTTTAATTAAGAAGCAATTAAATGTATAAACTCCTATTCCCTATTTTATGTACAGTATTTTGAAAAGGTTTAGATAGTGTGGAAACGGCGCTGTTTTGATTGCCTCAGACATTCATCAGGAAACAGCCTCGGAGTTGTATACTCGGGAGTGGTGTTGTAAATATTGCCAGCTGGTTGTATGCATCATTGAAAGGCAACAGAGAGCCCCTTATTTACACATGGACATGTTTTCACTGAGCGCGCTCCTCCTGCCCGTGCGGAAAGCTTTAGCTGGGCCGTGTCGGCCGCCGGCTGGCCTCAGGGCCCTGGGGGCATGGCGCAACTGCCAAGCCCCCTCCAGCTCCAAGGGCTACCAGCGTCTGCCAGACTGCTTCCATTGCAAACACTGAATGTGATCTCCACAAAGGGCCTCAGGTACCAGACGAAGCGTGGGGAAGCCGCCGCACACAATGCTTTGTTTACACAGCCGGAGGACGCGTGGGCAATGCGATCTGGCGGTATGAGATCTAGTTAGGACCCGAAGCTGGAACGTCCAGAAGTCAGCACGATCAATTCAACAGATCTGAAGGTCAGGTTTAGGGTATAAAGGTTGAGTTTAGAGGTTGAGGTCTGTCCAGTGCAACTACCGTGCATCTACTCAGCATCACAATAGCACAATAGTGTTTATTTTGCACTCTCATGGAGTTATTTATTGAAAAGACAGTGGGCTGGAGACAGCTCTTGATTTTCCTGTTTTGTGGGGTTAGTTGGATCGCAACATGTTTTAACACCTCGCTCATCTTTTATCTCATATGGATGGTGAGCCCGAATTTCTGTCAGACGTCGACTTTATCAATCTGAAAGGATTAATGAGGGTATGCACTCCTGATTCTCAACAAGTTATGTCACTCCAGGACCTGGCCTTTACAGTGGCACACAGTACCCTATTCTATGCCCAGATGTCCTTTTATTCCCACATGGCCTGTGATTGAAACTAATCAAAACTGATGACCCCAAAGAAAACACACACCCATTTGCATTTCAATCTGTTCTGGGGGAGATTACACCCTCAGCCTTTCCCTCAAGTGCCTGCTGATGAAGAAACTGCCCCTTTTCATGCACTCAGTTGCCATGGACACAGAAGCTGCACTAGGTGATTATAGCTTTTACTGTCCAAATGGAAATTAAACGGAAGTTATCTGAATTGTACGCCAATACACAGTCAAGTGTGAAATCCGAAGTAGAATGAGTATGTTTTTCAATAAATTAAATTTTGAACTGTGTTGAACACCCATTTTTCTGCATGTATTATGTGCAGTATGATTACTGTCAATGTGTAGTAAAAAGGTGCGTTAAAGTCATAACTACAAAAATATGCTGTTTGTGTGTGTATGTGTGTGTGTGTATGTCAGAGAGAGAGAGATTTCGAAATGGCTTATCGACCTGATAGAGTGTAGAGTGAAAGATTGGCGTAAAGCTGACATATTTTGACTCAGGTTGCGACACACAAAGACATCTGCATCTTTGAGCTCATAATTTTATACAGCCCACTTTTCTGGCTCACCCCCAACTCGGGATGCTATTCTTGATTTGCAGGTTTTCTGCAACACATGAAGTTACAGATTAAGTAACTGGAGTTTTATTTTATGTAATGAATAAAACACAAAAGCGTTTTAACAGGATAGACTAGGATTTAAGTGTGGCCCACTGATAGTAACTACATAATCAGTTTTGCGGTTTTATATTATCTTACTATATACTAAAAAGGATGCATTAGCCAGTCAAGTATAGTATGGTGCATTATTATCTGTGTAAAAAAAGATCCCATGGTTTAGTTTTCAAACTTACTGTGTGTTTGGTGAAGGCTCGGGCGTGTGTCATGCTCAGTACAGCCAGGTAAAACAGGTTTTGCACAAGCTACACCCTAGTGTATGTTATTCACACACATCAACTTCCATAGTCATCAACATGCCATTTATCACGAGACCTCATGCATGAAACAGAATTATGGAAAATTCAAGATGAGTTCGCAGGTAGGCGATGAATTGTCATGTCACTTTTGACATCTTCCTTAATCCTTTTCGTCACACAAAAATCTGGTTGAAGTGGTTTCATACAAGTTACATCCCAGCCTACTACTGTCAGAAACATCGATTATCATCGTCATCAACATGCGTCTCATAAGAAACCAAGCGTGTAAGAGTTACGGAAAATTAAATGTGTGTTCAAAGGTAGGCACAGTCTGAGTGTCCAGACTTGACACAATGCTTAATCTTTTATGCTTACAAAAATCTGGTTCAAGTTGCGATAGATGTGAGAAGCTATTGAGGGGTACTTAAATCGAGGGATTGTATGATATATTGATATATTTAGCCCAAGAAAAACAGTTCTGATGTTTTTTTTTTTTTTTTTTTGCCTTGATCACAGAGTACAGAGGCACAAACAGATGTGTTTAGATTTTTTAAAATTCTGTTTATGCATAATTGGCTCTCAGTTTTCCCGCTCTGCACAAATCTACATTAAAAAAATATACCATTAATATTCAAACTAAATGATTGGTTTCAAGAACATATCAAAGTATATATTCCATTATGAGGAAATTGCAGGCACTTGGTTGTCAATTAGTACATAGTTAATTATCCCCAAAGGATGCCCTAATAGGAAACAGTGAATCAGCAATTCTCTCTGTGAATTATGCAAACAAGCTTGGCAAATTATTGTTGTGGTGAAAGTAAATCAGTCAAAGTAAATAAATTAAACCGGCTACCAGTTGATGAAGAATTTGCTAGCCTCCTTACTGTAGGCTACCAATTGATCTTTCTGTAATTGTTCATCCAGACAAAAACTGAACTATTCCATCAGCTTGTTGATCATTTTATTTTTAATCAGTCTGTTTGCGCAATGCATTGCGGTGTAGTCTTCACCTTCTCTCTGAAAGTCCTCACGTCAATGGCATTTCTTCTCTAACAGAACACCTACGTTTTGGTGTCACTACCCATCAATTTTGGCGTCACCTTTTAGTCTTCTCCCCTCAAATTCTACAAACACGTTCAACTTGAGTACATGTGATGGCAGTTGTTCTGACGGAGCGTATCCTAAACCAATCACAGGAAACTAATTATATATTATCCAATGAAATCCAGAAGAGGGTGGGATTTAGATTGGGGGTGGTAACCATGCGCGTGTCGTGTCTGACAGATCTGCCTGAATATGGATAATGAACAGGACGCAAACGAAAGCAACGCCAACTGACCGTGTATGTGTATGTCATTTTTTATTATCTTCTCCTGTTAAGGTTTGATTTTAAAGCACTTCCTCGCTATCAGTAATGCTCGGTGTCTTTGGATAAGCGTCGGCAGTATTTTAGTTCACGTTCGAAGTTAGTTTAGATACATGCCGAGGAGTTCGTCAGCTTTGTTGTTGATGGTAGAGGGCCTGGATCCGCACCTTGGACTAAGTACTGTTGGTGGCTAGCCAGTAATAACACTGAGAGCTTTTCGGGGCAGATAGCTACAACATAAAAAGCCTTAACACTGGCGGTTGTCAGTACGTAAGTAGCCCGCTGGCCATATGTAAAACTAGCAGGCAGCAGAGGGGCAGCAAGCAAGCCTGTGCTGTCTGTATTTGGAGTAGGCAGCTAGCTTGTGTATCCAGCTAACGTTAGCCAGTTCGCTGGCGATGCTAGTTAGCTTCCCTCTTGTCGCATGTATCGCTAGCTGTAGCTATCGCTGTTCTGATGACTGTCAGGAAGGCTAGCCAGACTGGATTAGCTAAATGTTATTGTGTCTTTTACACAAACTTCCTAACTACTTATGTGGGTCGCCGTATGATATATCGATATTTAGCCACCTAACCTTAGATAAACATTTTCATGTGTGTGTATGACTGCGGTTCACGGGACATTTGAAGCGTTTCTGAAAGACTTCCTTTGTGTTGACAGTTCGCACCAGAGCGAGAACAATGAAGCATCAGACCGAGGCGAAGCGCAGAGAAATCTCCCGTGGAAAAGAATAAAACAACAAAGATGCGTTTTTCTTCCCAAGGGATGGTGGTCCTGTCGGATTGCGCCACTCTTATCACATCCAAACTGTCTGTTAGGCGGAGTAATTATGCATTTTAAATGGCAGGACTGCTCAAATCTTTAACAGATGTTGGACTCAGAAGAAGAGAACTACATTTGTTCAACAATTAAATCTTGTTTGCCAGTTATTTGTTTGTGACACCAGCGACTGGTTTCATCAAAGATAATTAATAGTTTGCTTAGCCAGCCATAATAAAGTCTTAATTTGTTTGATATTGTTTAGATATATTTATTTGCTCTTTGTCACAGCTGCCATTTAGATTACTCATCTGTAGCTCCGCTTGCGATTTTTCGGTGCAGTATTTTCTGCTACCTTGCAATGCTGAGTTGATTTAATGATGTTCATGATTTTGTATTTTCTTAATAATTTAAGACTTTTGGAAAATCAAAGTTAATCTTATCACAAGTTAAGTATTTTTGGAGCTTGAATGCCTTCCGTATAAAGACTTTGTTGGTGGTTCCCGGGGATCTTTCCTTTTTTGCGAGGACGTGCAGAAGAGGACATCTTGACCTTGCATGCCTGCTCACTTGGCCGAAAAAGTGTCCGCAGTGAGCTGTCATTGCTCCGGGTGGAGACAGCTTGGGGGGGTGCACCCGCGGGATCAGTCGAGGGGCACGCCCGGCGCTCTGGTCGTGTCACATCGGGATCCGATGCGAGGAACGATGGGGGCTCAGGGTAGCCCAGTGAAGAGCTATGACTACCTCCTCAAATTCCTGCTGGTGGGAGACAGTGACGTCGGGAAAGGAGAGATTCTGGACAGCTTACAGGACGGATCTGCTGAGTCGCCCTACGCATACAGCAGTGGTGAGTGTCGTGCTGCCGTGGACAAATTGTTCCAACTATATTTCCGTTGGGGGGCCAATGAGTAGTAATCAGCTTGCACAATGACATTTTGCCTACTACTGACCGATGGACATTGGTTTAATGTTCAGAATACATGGGTTATATGCGTTTTAGATTAATGATACAGTATTTTCTGTACTTTTTCAGGAATTGAATTGTGTGTTGTTCCTACCTGGAGTGACTTGAATAGTTTAAATTTTTGCATTTTATTGATACTGTTGTTGTTAAATGAAGTAAATCTATGTCTTTGCTCGGAGGTGCAAAGGTAGTGCCGCAAATGGGAATCAGACCTGTAACCTCGCAGTTACAAGCCCAACCATTACACTACACTGTAACCTCTGAGCTACAAGCCCAGCTCCCTAACCATTATACTACACTGTAACCTCTGAGCTACAAGCCCAGCTCCCTAACCATTATACTACACTGTAACCTCTGAGCTACAAGCCCAGCTCCCTAACCATTATACTACACTGTAACCTCTGAGCTACAAGCCCAGCTCCCTAACCATTACACTACACTGTAACCTCTGAGCTACAAGCCCAGCTCCCTAACCATTACACTACACTGTAACCTCTGAGCTACAAGCCCAGCTCCCTAACCATTACACTACACTGTAACCTCTGAGCTACAAGCCCAGCTCCCTAACCATTACACTACACTGTAACCTCTGAGCTACAAGCCCAGCTCTCTAACCATTACACTACACTGTAACCTCTGAGCTACAAGCCCAGCTCCCTAACCATTACACTACACTGTAACCTCTGAGCTACAAGCCCAGCTCTCTAACGTTGTACCAGTGGTCAGGTGTCTTTCACATTGTGAGGTCATACTGAGGTTCCAGTTCATTGTCTGACACAATGTGACATGAGTTTTATGATCTGTCATCTCTGTGGGAAGTTGTGCATTTCCCCCTCTGGTGCTAACCTTGTGTTTAAATAATGAGGCTTATGAAACGAAGGCTTGTCAGAGCTGCTGTGATTGTCTTTTTACCCGAGTTATTAAGTAAATCGTGGCTTGTGAGTCAAACCAGATATATGGCTTATTTAGTAGGTGTATTTACTTGTGCGTGTGTGTGTGCGTGCGTGCGTGCGTGCGTGCGCGCGCGTGCGTGTGTGTGTGTGTGCATACATGCGCATACATACACAGGGTAGGCGCTAATATGTTGTAATTGCTGTTTAGCCTAACTGTATTTGCTGTTATTTGTACTCATTATGCAGTAAAACCTGCAGAGCACCGACAGACACATGAGATAAGTGTCTGACCCAGTAGTAACAGGTGCCACTCATTGCAGTCCATTAGCTTATTAGCTTGTGTACAAAATTTTATAGTTTTTACTACACTGGCTTATAGTTTGATTCAAGCCAGTCTGGTTAATCAAGATGTGTCGAGGTTCACTTTGTCTGACTGATTGATTATTGCATTCATTACATTACAGGCATTCAAAGCTGAAATATTGCTCGCTTGGTTTTACACTAGCGATGCCAGAGATAGGTAGACCATAAATTCACGTGGACATACAGTTCATTAATGGTACTCCTTTCAGTGACTATTTTGGGGAAAACAATTAAGAACTGAGAGTAAAAAAGTGCCTTCATGGGACAGTCAAGACTGTTTATACATTTATCTCTGAAACATGAAACTTGGCTGGCTTCAGACTTCATATAATTTTCAGATTTTCTTTTTCCCTTTTGGCTTCTTAATGGATCCCATCAACAGGGCGCTGTTGACTTCCTGTTGTCCTCAATGGTCTTCTTGACTTCCTGTTGACTTCCACGATCCTCTTGATTTCCCGTTGCCCTGTGCGGCCCTCTCGACTTCCTGTTGCCCCTGTACAGTTCTCCTCACGCATCTACCCCCCACCCAATCCCATGTTTGTATTTGCCCATGGGGGGGGGGGTATAAATACAGACATGGGATGTAGCCCTTAACATAGGACTCACACACACAAACTTACACTCTAAAACACATTCATTCACACAGATACACACAAACATGCACGTGCGCAGGCGTGGACAACTTCAGTCCAAGGAAACTGGTGCAGCCTGCGAAGGCCGATTTCTTGGTTTGTTTCAGCTCATGGGTGCTTTCACCCATGTAGATCATTGATTGGCTTACCCCTTGCTCCCTGTGCTGAAAATGACTCCCTATTGAAATGAAACTACAAAACCAACCATGCACACTGGCCTTCAAGTCCCAGAGTTCCAAACCTCTGTTCTAAAACTTATTTGTTATTGGAAGCGCTTTTCAGTTTTCCAGAAGCAGTTGATACCTTTTCAATGTATGACAGGAAAAATGTTCAGTTAGGTGGGCCAGGCACACAGACAGTTAAAGCTCTGTTTTTGGTAGATGTCAAAAAAATTTTTTAATGTTGTATTTTTGTCCACATTTGTTTTCCATTAAGGTCATGTGACACCAAATGATGTCATAATGTTGACAGTTACATGTGATGTTTATCGTTTGGCCTAAATTGGCTGCTGATTGAAATGCAGCCATACACTCCAGCATAAACAGGGGTCCTGTGTGACCGGAGTATCACCACACCTCTGCCCTAGAGAAGAGTAGGAATAGCTGGTATCCCGGCAACACCCTGACCGCGCCACGCTCCTTCACAGATGTGCCATCAAAGGGGGCGAAGGCTACGTCACGCCTTATCAGTTTTAGTTTAGCGCTAATCAGTCACACTGCCACAGCGAGCATCTGCCCTGATCCGTTCCGCTATACACCCCTCAACGCCAAACGTGAAACTCCCCACGCCAAAGGTGCATTTCCGCTGCCCAAATGAAGTGAGCTCCATTGCAGTCACTGCTCCCACTGTGGCCCTTTTTGGAGTCTTTTTTTTTTTTTTTTTTTCCTACTGGTTTCTCTCCGGTCCTCAAAGCTGGTGCTAACTGGTGAGTTGGCATTTCTTTTTTTCTTTGTGTTTTTAGGCAGGCAAGTTTGGATGTGCCACGGCCTCTCGTTGGAGCCTTTTTGCCTCATATATATAATTCATCGCTGCCTCTCCTCCGACCTCCACAGGCACAGAGAAAGTATGAATCATTAAAATAAAATATTTACAGAAGGATCCTCTGTGGCTTGCAAAGCAAGGCGCCCAGCTGCAGGCCTCCTCTACAAACAAGCAAACCTCCCACCCACCCTGCAAAACAATGTCATTTATTTATACTGATGCTTCGCAAGATGTGTTTTCTGCAGGTCACTTAATTTCATTTGGTAATCTCCCCGTATCCAGGGTGAAATCCAGAACAGTAGACATGATGGTGTGGAACGACAGTCGCAATGAGCTATTCTGAATTCTGTAGGAAAGTATAAGTGTTACCTTGATTTTAACATGGAGACTTTTTTGAATACATCCAGTGAATGCACTAACCCTTTCTTAACCCTACTTTCTTCACTGTCATGTCAACCAAAAAATCTGTGATAAATTGCTTTAAAGGTGTTTTTTTTTTTTCTCTGTGGAAAATTGCCACCTATGGCTACCACAGAGATCATAATTGTTTAAGAAAATATTTTATTTTAAATAAACTTTGAAAGAGAGGGAAACATGGTTAGGTCTTGCTGTGTGTTCTGATATCCTTGTTTTGTTAATTTCCTACGAGTTATAACTGTATTTATGAATGTGCACATTCATGCTGAATTGAGATTCAGAGAATTCTTGGCAGTCAAACTGAGATCGATCCGGAATCCTGTGCTCCTCATTGGCTGAATGAACTGTGACCGGACCACCACATGTTATTATGAGAATACCATGGCAACACTACTCAGAGTTCCGCCTGTTCAGCTGAATTTGCATGTGTGCTGTTTGGCTTCAGTCTTGGTTCTCATGTCGCAGGGACTGAAAGCCTAATTGCTGTTTGGTCTGTAGGGATCTCCACAGACTCGGTGGTTAAAGGTATCTCTGCGTCAAAGCTAGTTCAGCCAATCAGTGTCTCTTATCGGGTAAATATATTTATTCAGCCTTAAACATAGGGATTCTCTGTAAACAGTTGGACTGTAGGAGGTAAGCTAGGTGTATACACATCTGGCATTAGTGTGGTCAAAACATCCTTTGTGGTTTAAAGATACAAACATCACATTTATAACGGCTGCTGAGGGGTTCAACCTGTTTAAAGGCACTGTACTGGTGTGTGGATGGGCCCCACAGTCTGCATCCTGTTAAGGCACTGTTCCAGTGTGTGGATGGGCCCCACAGTCTGCATCCTGTTAAGGCACTGCTTCCAGTGTGTGGATGGGCCCCACAGTCTGCATCCTGTTAAGGCACTGTTCCAGTGTGTGGATGGGCCCCACAGTCTGCATCCTGTTAAGGCACTGTTCCAGTGTGTGGATGGGCCTATTCCAGTGTGTGGACTGGCCCATGTCTGCATCCTGTTAAGGCACTGTTCCAGTGTGTGGATGGGCCCCACAGTCTGCATCCTGTTAAGGCACTGTTCCAGTGTGTGGATGGGCCCCACAGTCTGCATCCTGTTAAGGCACTGCTCCAGTGTATGGATGGGCCCCACAGTCTGCATCCTGTTAAAACTATTCCAGTGTGTGGATGGGCTGCATCCAGTGTTCCAGTGGATGGGCCCCACAGTCTGCATCCTGTTAAAGCACTGTTCCAGTGTGTGGATGGGCCCACGGTCTGCATCCTGTTAAGGCACTGTTCCAGTGTGTGGATGGGCCTCATGGTCTGCATCCTGTTGTTGGAAGTTGTAGTTTTCAAAAGGCAGATATTACACTTGCTCAGACAGTGTGGCAATTAACTACAATAACCAAAATCCATTGCATTGTAAGACATATGATCCTGAGAAGCACATGGGGCATCCACAAACACACACAACCTCCAGTTGCCAGCGCCGCCAGGGAGCTCAGAGCCGACAGAGTGCCTGTGGAACCAGAATATCGGCTAGCCTCCCCCTACAGCCTGCATATTTCATCAGGACACAGGAACATTTTAACGATGGGAACAGACTGTTCAGTTCAGCTCAGCTCAGCTCCATGTTTTTGCCCGTATTGACAGTAATGATAGTCAACAAACAAAAAAAACTAAGAATGGTCACGACACTGTGAAACAACACAGAAAATCTGCTATTTGTGGAAGCTTCCCCTAAAAAAACCAATAAAAAGTAGATTAAAAAGGCTGTTCATCATGAACAGAGCTGTCACCATGGTATCAGTTCATCTCAAGAGATGTAGCTGCAGAGAAAACTAAATCTTCCCTAAAACATACACTCTGAATTGCAGCATAGTGGCTAATAGCAGTATGAGAAGGTTTGGAAGCGGCAGGAGCAAAATTAAGAATCCTTTAAATAAACCTGCTCGCTGTGTGTCGCTGCATGCTGCTGTGATGCTAGTTGGTGGCAGTCTGAAGGTATGCTCTCTGTACATTAGAATTCTCACTGATGGGCCCTTACCTTCCTCAGGCACAGAGTCAGTCTAAATGCAAACCATTGCTGTTATGTTTGACAAAACTACAATCCGACTGCATAGAGCCAAAATGCATCGTTTTTCTCCATTTCCCCCATTCGAATTGAACTGCAGTTCTGTCAATCCCCACTCAACACCTTTCACCCACTCTTCGCTTCTTTCCACACAGCAGATGCAACATCATAATTGAAGGTTTCTTATTTTTGCCTTCCTCCTCATTTCTTCTTTCACATTTGTTTTGTATAGGATGCCACATGTTTTTGCATTGTAAAAGTAATATTTTTTTTTTGCAATAAAAATTGAATTACAAAAAGGATATTAGCTGCTCTGGATGAGATTGTTAGCACTAAATGGCTAATATATGCAGTAAGTGTGACATGCTGTATGATGATTCCGCCCATTGTGAGGTTGACTGTATCTCTCCCATCGCTAAACCAGAAAGGATAAGGGTGGTGTTGCCTCACCAGAAGGCAGAAGCTGTTCTGTGGATCATTATCATTTCTTCATTTCTAATGAATTTTCACACCCTGTTTGCACTCTGCATAATGGCATCCTGTCGTAGCATCTGATTTAGCAGAGGTTAGATTAATCGAACCCTCAGGAAGTGATGCAGGGGAAGTAGGTGTGTGTGGGTCTCGCTCTCTAAATATGATCTCTTCTATGTTTTGCCCAGAGGGTGAAACCTATTGTCACTTTGTTACAGGCAGAGACACTGATAATATGCAAAACAGCTTTATTTAAATACCACCTGGACTGGCTTTGATGAAACTGAGAACAGAGCACAACTAGAGTACAGTTTCTCCATGAAAGGCTGGGTTACCGGGGCACCAGTAACCAAGCAACAAGGATAATGGAAAGCCATTATGAAGCATATCTGCCTGCTCCATCTTAGAAAGAAACTTAGGGAAAATGTTTCACTGGCGGTCTCAAGCATTTATTAAACTGAACCTTAAGGACCATTGACTTTGCTCATGTCTGTTTGGTGCTTTTAGAAACACTCCCTGGGGCTTATTTTTAAATTAACGAAGCTCTGGAAAAAACTCATTATTAGCTTGGCTTTGGTTGGATTTGCGTGTGCGATAATGAGCTGTGAGGATGCAGAGCTTCAGAAACAGAGCCCTCAGCCGCCCCCTGCCTCTCTCGCTCCTTTCATTACCGCCCGTCGCGGAAGGCTGTCGCTCCATGCTCAGGGATCATGTCGGCCATCGCTTCTCATTAGCGTGACGAGATGCCGGGGCTAGTGAGATTGACAGCTGGGTAACCGCGGCGACAGACCGCCCCTCCACGGGGGACATAGGGCTTGGGGGGAGGTGGGGGATGTGGGGGTCTCACTGTCATCCCTCAATGACAGCGACATGATGAGAGCCAACAGCTGACCCCTGTGGTGTCATCGTCGTGGCGACAGCCCAATTTCTTGAGACAGGATGATAACCTGAAACAAACAGAAGGAAGCCTTTTCTAGAAGATTTTCTGATTCAGGGACAGACAACTGACTAAACAGGCCTAAAACAGATGACAGTTCACAAAACGAGGAAAACAAAGGGAAAAAAAATTATGCAACATTAAATGAATCGCATCCTAATAATCTGTAGCAGAAACATAATTGGGCTGGTATTCCCTCTCCTGAGGAAAGGTTGTTTAAGTCTCACTTAAGAAGGCAGTGTAGCTTGTCACTGTGCTGGTTGTCTGAATTTTGGTTGGACAGGTGTTATGTTGTTGAGAAATTGGTCTTTTTCCCAGCTCAACTGCTTTGCGTTTTCTTCCAGGGATCGACTACAAAACCACCACAATCTTGCTGGACGGACGGAGGGTCAAACTGGAGCTGTGGTGAGTGGAATTCTGCAGTTGTCTGCGCACACCTGTGAACTCTTGCACACGTGTACAGTACCGCACACCTGTACTGACACCTGAACAGTCGTGCACACCTGTACACTCCACTGTAGTGACACCTGTGTTGTACTGCACACCTGCAAGGTAATACAGACTTGCACTGACACCTGTACAGTATGTGAATCCGTAGTGATCCTTCCTGAAGCAGACAGTTCTTATTGTAATGTGATTTGGCAATACACAATATTGACTGTAAGGGAAATTGATAATATGGTATATGTGAGCAATGTACATATGCATAGTGTAGTGAGTCGAGTACAATCAAAGTTTGTATTATATTACAATGACTATGAAAATGTAAAACAGTAACATTTCCTGAATACAACATCATAGTGTGATATTACAATATGAATGTTTTTTAATGTATAATTTGCATGTGCATGTCTGCTCCAGGCGAGCAGATGCAGGGGATTATTGGTGTCAGTAAAGGCTTTTAAGCAGATTAGCACCAGCGTTATGAGTTATAATGGAAGGGCTGGTATTTGAGTGGGCAGGCCATAGGATTGGGGTTTAAACCAGTGAACACTGGAGACTGACTCATTAACCCTCCGCAGCGATTACGCACGTCCTCACCCAAAGCCCAATCTGAGCCCATTGTAGCCTCTGAGTCCCAACCCCTCAAACCTGGACTGCTTTTGATTACATCACCCTATTTATTGTCCCTCAGCTGAACACAAGGTGAGAGTTGTGGCTCTGTGTAAGTTTATATTGCTGGATGTTTGTTTATGTTGTTGAGGTTAGCCAGCCATCTTAGGGCAGGGCCAGAAGAGCTTCTTCTATTTCACGATATCGTGTCATTTTCTGCTCTTGATTTTATGGTTGAACAAATTTTATGTAATTTGACATTTTTGATTAAAAAAAAACAATTATTGGTCAGCCCACATATAACAGCTGAAGTCTATTTTTAGCCTTTTATAGACCTTGGTACCTTGGTCTAATCGAAGAGTGAACCAGCGGCAGTGTATGCAGAAAATTAGCCATGTTGATTGTGGGAAATGTAAATCTACAAATGTACAAACACTCCAGGGATGGAGTTTCCCTCCTGTGGGGAGTCTGGAACCAGCTGATCTGGAGTCCATGCCCTGTTGCCAATACCTTACTGTTGCCTAGCAACTGTTGTTCTGTATGTCCTCTGAACCCTCTGTCTGTCTGTCTGTCCTGCAGGGACACATCTGGACAGGGCCGTTTCTGCACCATCTTCCGGTCTTACTCCAGAGGGGCACAGGTGAGTGTTGTGGGTTTGTTTTGGGGCATACTGTAATAATCTAAGATAATCATCTAACTGCTCCAATATGTTTCTGCACTAGCCAATAACTCAGTTCATTTTACAGTGTCACAAGCACATCCATTCTCGCTCTGATACATCAAAATCAACGTCAAAGGCCTCTTTACAAATTAAACTGACATTAGCATTATAAGAGACTGAGGGCGACACTCAATCAGAATCACTCAGTCTCTTGAAAGACATGCATGATGTTATAATTTAAAGTTTCTTTTGATTGAATTAAAAAAATGCCCTTTAATAGACTAAGCGTATTTGATTAAATCTAACCTTATGAATTGCACTGCCCTCAGAGACGACACACTTTTCCTTTTCTAACAATACAGACCGTATTCGGTTATGAACATCCGACTTACGGACAACTCATATGTGCGAACATCCTGCCTTAAAGCCTATTATATTAAAAATTCAAGTTAAATACAATGGTTCATAATAGCAAACGACAAACTATTTTGTGACGCTCATGAGAACATTGTGCGGCTTCGGCGTCTCATCTGCTCGAGCCCTGAAGTGCTTTATGTGCATAGAAAGGTAAAATATATACTATATACTAAGACAAACGCTTGACTAACTGACACTAAATATGAACCGTATGTACCTGTTCCAACTTGCATACAATTTCGACTTAAAGACAGACTTAGGAATGGATCTCGTTCGTAATCCAGGGACGAGCTGTATTGTAAAACAGTGCTCTGTCAATCTCACAGTGTGATCATCTCTGTACATTTTCAGTTACAGTCCATTTTTGACAAAAAGACTGCCTTTTATCACCCGGCACTGTTAGCTTGTAGTTGAATGGGCTGAGCTCTTGTGGAGAAATTTGGCTACGGATGTATCCGCTACTAAAAATAACCTTTCGCCGTCACTGAATGTGGGCTGTCAAACGCGCCTTCATCCTCTGGAACTGGCCGTTACTGTCCACCCTCGAGCTGCGCAACTGTATGTTGTTGTCTGTCCTCTTCAGAGTCCCTCTCTGTATACAGTCTGAATTGTCAGAGCGCTGAAATAAATTACAGTCTCGTGTCAGTGCCTGGGTAGGCTCGCTGTGTTATTACCAGAGTGATAATTTGTTCATTCATTCATCAATTCATTCAGTAGATGCTCTTTGTTCCTGAG